>JAOTQM010000067.1:770000-1097349 GCA_026939265.1 Oreonectes daqikongensis | reverse complement strand
GTGTGTGTGTGTGTGTGTGTGGCATGTATATTTATATGTGTATAACACACATCGTCGAGTTACATTATCTGTTTTTCTTTACATTGTGTACATTTTGGACTTGTTTTAGAAAACAAAAAAAAGGTTTTATCTAAAGAGTCAAATAGTTAATATATATCAATATCTCAGTTCCAAGGCAACAACAAGACATATGTGTAATATATATTTATAAATTATATTTAAATATAGATATCTTTATGTAAATATGTGTTATATATGTATTAAATGTACACACCACACACACACCATATATTAAATAAACACAAATTTATTCTGGAATCGATTAATCGATTTGACAGCAATAACATAAAAAGATTATATTTATAATATATAGATATAGAACAAGTGCAAAGTAGCCAAGACAGTTTAGATCTTTGTGATTAAGGTTGTGTTTTTTTGAGTAAGTGTAAAAGCCACCCATTGATCAATAAAAAGAAAAGAAAAAGTTAACACTGACACATCTTGCATCAGAAGCAGACTTTGAACCAACAGCAGAATGTGTGCTGTTTTTGTTGTGAAACCCCCTTTATATTCACTTTCAACGGCAGAGCATTTGGAATGTTTTACACAGTTGGGACATTCTTATACAGTCATGGTCAAAAGTATTGGCACCCTTGGTAAATTTGAGCAAAGAAGGCTGTAAAAATAAATCTGCATTGTTTCTCGTTTTGATCTTTTATTTAAAAAGTCTACAAAATTCCAACGTTTCATTAAAGTAAAACTATTGGAAGAGGGGAGAATATCACATTGTGAATTTGTTTTTCTCCAATACGTGTTGGCCACAATTATTGGCACCCTTGTATTTAAATCTTTCTGCAACCTCATTTGCACGACAAACACCTCTGAGTCTTTTATTTTATGTGGGATGAGGTTTGAGAATACATGGAGAGTCATCTGAATCTAATCTTCTGTACAGAATTTCTCCAGATCCTTCAAATGTTGGTGCTCCCTCTTCTTCAGTTCATCCCACTCATTTTCCACAGTGTTCAGATCATTTACATTTATGCATTTGGCAGACGCTTTTATCCAAAGCGACTTACATTACATTACATTGTACTATACATTTGTACATTTTGTATAGTAAGCAAGTGGGGGTTAGGTGCCTTGCTCAAGGGCACCTCAGCCGTTACCCACCAGCCCTGAGAATCAAACCAGCAACCTTCTGGTCATGAGTCCAACTCTCTAACCACTGGGCCACGACTGCCCACAACTGCCCACAGATCAGGGAACTGGGATGGCACTGGGATGATTTTGTGTTCAGTGACACATTTTTGTGTTGAATTTGACCAATGTGCTGATAGAAGATCTAACCGCGACCCATTATAAGATTTCTAGAAGAGCAAGTCAGGTTTTGATTTTTTTATCTGTTGGTATTTGATATAATCCATGATTTCATGTATCTGAATAAGATGTTCAGTCCTCTGGTATAAAAGTAGGTCCACAACAATGAAGATCTGGTGATATATTTAACTGAGGACATGAGGCACTTTTTATCCTTGTGTGCACCAAACCCATCTTGTGTTATTGCTGCCAAAAAACTCATTTTCATTTCATATGACCATAGATTCCAGTCCTGTTTAAAGTTCCAGTATGACAGATTAATATGGTGGAGTTTGTTTTTTCATGAAAGCAGAATTGTGGCCAACGTGTATTAGAGAAAAATTTTTTTTTCACAATGTGAAACGAAGGTGACCTATTTTAAGGGTGTGCATTAACTTTCGTGCACTTTCTAAGTGGTTCCAAATCTGTCGACCGAACCGAATACAGTTCCATATTACTCCGCCAAGTTTAACTGCTATAACTGCTATAAAATTAAATGTTAAATAAATAATGATGCATGAAGCCCACAGAGGTTGGCTATGTGTGATCTAAGATTGCAGAATGTGTTATTGTTTTCTGCAGGTTGTGGAAGTGTAATATCACAGCTTAAGGTTGTGCTGCTCTGACTTCAGCTCTGACATCAAACCCATCACATCTGAGAGAACTGAATCTGTCCAAGAATAATGTAGGAGATTCAGGAGTGAAGCAGCTCTCTGCTGTACTGGAGAATCCTCTCTGTAAACTGGAGAAACTGTGGTAAGATCATCTCTCTGATAGTCACACATGCACAGTTAGCTGGACTATATTTACTAGCTGTGGCGGTATGTCCTCTTGAACCCTTCCGAACAAAACAAAGGGTTGTCACAATGTAGCCAATCTTCTAAGCATCAAAAGATTGACGTTTCTAAGTTACGTACAACTCTCAACTCAAGTTTATTTATATAGCGCTTTTTACAATTTCATTATTACAAAGCAAGAGACAAAATGACAATAAGCAAAACATTACATTTATAAAAGGGAAGTAAGAACACAGAAATGAATAAATACAACCCAATTTCCAGTCCTATCTCATGAAATGCGTATAAATAACACGCAGGTGCAAAACCGTAAAATAAGTATGCCAAATTGCAATTTTACGTGTATATATATACGCCAATGTTTGCATCCAGATGATATGGCAATTTTATCGTGCATGCATATTTGTCTTATTAACCTGCCCTAACCCAAACCTAAACCTAATGTTATTACTTGAATTATTTCAGTGTTTCCTCTTTATGTATGTTTCAAAATGGCAGCTCTCCGCCAATGGCGTATAATTTCATGCAAAGATTGACGTAGATATACACGTAAAATTGCAATTTGGCGTACTTATTTTACGGTTTTGCCACCTGCGTGTTATTTATACTCATTTCATGTGAACGGGTTGATTTTGCATACCACCCCAAAAACTAAAAAAGAATATATGGCACATACTGTAGGCCTACACACAAAACACATGTAACCACATACACTCATGCTCACACGGTGCACATGTAAGAAAACACAGGCACACAACACACACTCATCAAACACACACACTCACGCACATAAATACATACGCACCCATAACCCACCTTCCGGGCAATTGCTTTAGGTTGTTCGTATGTTTTATGGATAACCAGCAAACAACATTTAACCATCATTGAAGCATTAATTTCAGCAACTACCATCTTATGATAACATATACATTATCAAACTTTTAGGTTTATTAATAATGTTAGGTGTTTCTAACAACAAACATTATTAGACACAAAAGTTAAGTCGCTTTGGATAAAAGCGTCTGCCAAATGCGTTAATGTAAATGTTAAGGAAAACGAGTGTGACACAAATCAAAAACACCATTGAAAATAATGTGTGAATTAATATCAGTCTTTTTTTGCCGCAGGTTCAGTTATTGTGGCATCACAGCTGACGGTTGTGCTGCTCTGTCTTTAGATCTGACATCAAATCCATCACATCTGAGAAAACTGAATCTGTCCAAGAATAATGTAGGAGATTCAGGAGTGAAGCAGCTCTCTGCTGTACTGGAGAATCCTCTCTGTAAACTGGAGAAACTGGAGTAAGATCATCTCTCTGATAGTCACACATGATGGGTTTCTCAAAAAGACACTGCCAGGTTGTTTATAGTGAGACTGAAGCCGAGTATTTGGAAACTTTTTACAACAATGATTTCAAATGATTATTTTTTTACCACGGCACCTATCATTTGACTCAGAAACAACGAATGTGCTTTGATCATTCACATTACTCTTAGTATTCAGACATACTGCCATATGAACTGATTATCAGTGTGATAATGAAAAAAGATCAATCTCTGCTATATTGTGAGAGAGTGAACAGTGTGTTTTTGTTCTGTGCAGGTTGTGGGATTGTAATATCACAGATGAACGTTGTGCTGCTCTGACTTTAGCTCTATCATCAGACCTCTCACACCGGCCACAACTCAATCTGACTGGAAATAAACTAAGATATTCGGAATTGCAACTGTTCTCTTTCCTGAAATTTACACAACATAAACAACAGAAGACACGCATGTGAGTAATAATCATATACTGCTCATCATTTTAGATTTTCAAGTATGTGTATGTCTCAAGAAGCAGTATTTGGCTGTTTGTGCTCCATTTTGTTCTGAGGTAAATCCTGTGAACAGATGTGACGACAGTTTAACACAAATCTGTATTTTTATAGATAACTTATAGAAAAGCATCTGAAACAGAGAGCCGTAGGATAATACAAAAATGATCTTCTGAATGATGATCAGGTCCCTGAGTGAATACAGAGAGATAAACCCTCTACACATTATACACAGACATTCAAACTATTCAACACAGACATTTCTATCAACACATTCACAGATTTGCGAAAATTCGCTTTTTTTATTTAATTTATTTTATTTAATTCTGTTACATCATGACTTTGAACGGAAAGTATTGAATTACTTATCTTTATCTTAAAATGTTACATTCTTGACTTTTTATGTTTCAAAATGATTGATAGCATTTGCATGTAATATTATCGCACAAAAATGAAAATTCTGTCATCGTTTGTCATCAGTTCTGGGGCACTACTAGTCAATGGTGTCCCGGAACTGTTTTGTTTTTCCACATTTTTCTAAATATCCGTTCAACAGAACAAAGAAATACAGACAGGTTTGGAACAACTTGAGGCAGAGAAAATGATAACATATTTTTCATTTTTTTGGTGGACTATCCCTTTAATATCAATATTTTGATTTTAAGTGACATATGCAAATGAGACAATAAAACAAATAGAAAAAAATAAAGTTTAATATTTATGCCAAAATGAATTCATATAGTACTATACAATAAATGTGTATTATAAATGACAGTAAATGTTTATATCCATTCACAGACCTTTCAAATACAATTAAATGAAGTTTGGACGTGAAGCAAGTGAGAGCACACACACACACACACACACACACACACATTCAGACACAAAAGTTAAATCGGTAAAAGTCAGCGCTTGCAGTGAAACAAATGAATCTATATCAATGTTTTCTATAACAGTCATTCAAAAGTCTCACCATATGCAAGCGGTGACTAACCAATTACGTCTGCTTATAGTGCTGCTGTGAGTTCAAGCAATGCAATGAAAGAATCCTGACGAAATTCACAAATGTATTTGCCTCAATTATGATATAATATTAAAGTATTCTTAATCGTAAAAATAGAAAAGTTACCATTTATATTTGTTAGTCTTTTAGGATACAAATGTAAAAAAGCTTCATGTACTGTATCATTATATAAAAGGGTAGGCCTATATAATTGTTGCAACGGTTGTAGTTTGTAGATGTGGTTGGATTTGAATGTGAAGTTGCAGTAACATTATTATTGCTATTAAAAGCTCAATATAAACAAAGTAAAAAATAGAGTCAGTGGTGAGAAAAACTGGGTCTGTAAAAAAGCTTAATAAAAGTACATTAAACTAAAATAAAAAAAGGCAAGAAGTCTCACGTTGGCTCAGATTTTTGGCACAATACAGTGAGCGACATTTTTTTTTGATCATGTTCATTTGCTCCATAGTGTCACATTTGAAACGTTTTTTTATTTTTAATGCTGTCACCAACAACTGATTTTTCTTTATAATTCATTGCAAATTAACTTTTCTGTAATATCCTCTTAACCATTTTACATTTTATTCTACGTGTAATGCCTTGAGTTTAAAGGTTTTTGACACTTTTGTGTGGAATTTCATCACTACACATTCTTTTTTGAAAAAAATAACAAATTTCATAGAACAGGACATATATATCACTGTGTTAAAGATTCTACTAAATGGTGTAAATGCTGATGGTTGAGAAGCCCTGAGTTGCTTAATGGTCTTGATTTGTGTGGAGCTTAAGCTTCGGTTTTGTTCTTGGAATAATCGGCATGAGCCAAACGCTCTTCGTTCTCCTCTTCTTCCTCAGGAACCTGCAACCCAAACGCAACCAAATCACCAACCAAAGGCTTTTTATGAGCATTTAAAACAACAGAAGTCATTCTAATATCTGAATGTGTTGTGGACGTACCTCCCAGTAGATCGAGTCATCAAAGCAGCTTTGGTCAGGTGGTTGTCCCCAGAATGGAATCTTCATGATGAGACCTGGAAGATGTTTGACAAGCGCTTCACTTTGGGTGTTTGTCATTTATGAAGATCATAATACGGAAATACTTTACCAAGAATGAAATGTTATTATAAAAAATGTAAGTTTTCTTTAGATGCAACATTCTTCAACATTTCTCATCTTGTGTTCAACGGAACAAATGAAGGTTATACAGGTTTAATATATATTGAGATTTAAGTTAAATGTAAACGTTGACATGTTTTGTACGAACTAGCACTTTTCATTCTAACTGAATTCTTCTTCAAATGTTTTGCAAATGTACCCACCTGTGATGAGCCCGCCCACCAAAGCGAAGCCCAGAGATGATGCTAAACCACCGGCCTGTTGAGCTGCTGAAAGCCTGCAATAAACAAACACAAATATATCAATAAAATGCTGTACTGTACTAGAAAATACCGCACATTACAGTACAAGGATCACATTGACCCAATATAAAGTACAGTCAGCTGCTTACGTACCCATCCTTCCTGTGAAGTGCTGTCGCCACGATGCCAGCAAGTCCACCCAGGATGCCTGGCATGCCGTGTAGGTTATGCACGCCACAGGTGTCCTGGATTCCAAGGTTGGAGGCGAGGATGGGCTGAGGAAACCATGGAAGGAATATGGATTCATATGTCTTTACATACGTCATTAGCCACGGTTAAATGTGTACATGTTTAACACTCATACAGTGAGGAACTTGAAGCCGAGGGTGGAGATAATGCCTGCGACAACTCCGATCAGCATGGCTCCGAATGGCTGGATGTTCATGTCTGCGCAGGTTCCCACGGCAACACCCCCAGCCAGCGTGGCATTCTGAATGTGGACCTGTGCAGTAAAACACAACACGTTGAGTCAAATGACCCCAAAATCTGACATGTGCTAAATCAAAGAGAATCTGGTGGTGTCACCATGTCGAGTTTCCCCTTCTTCTCTACCAGACTTGAAGTCGCGTAAGCGGCGAGAGCGCAGGCGGCCAGAGAGAAATACGTGTTGATAACAGCTGTGATCTGAGAGTCGCCGGGCTCAGCGATAGCAGAATTGAAGCTTGGCCAGAACATCCACAGGAACACCGTCCCTGCACACACCAGAAGGGTCAGTGTGTGAACCTACAAACCCAATCTTAAAATGTATTGAAAGGATAAACCAAGTCTCATACCGATCATTGCAAACAAGTCTGAGTGGTAGACAGATCCATCATTCTCGTGACCGTTACGAAGACCCGGGCGATAAAGCACACGGGCGACAGCCAAGCCAAAGTAAGCACCAAACGCGTGGATGGTCATGGACGCGCCAACATCAGACGCCTGTTGAAAGAGAAACGTGTTCATTCTCCATATGAAGTGGTTTGATTTTTCTATGGATCGCAGAAATGTTTATAGGCCTATATGTTGATTTATGTGTAAAACCTCATGGTAGACTCTTTTCAGTGAATCATAACTAAAATTGTTCGGCATATCTTTATACAGTATACAGCTTGAAATACACTTCACGAGTCAAGTGATATACTTGTACGTTTTCTTGCTCCAGAAAAAAATAACACCACAGATTAGGATTGACAAGAGTATATGAAACTCAGGAAGAGTAGAATATATCCATCATGAGATTAGATTTATAAGCAATTTAATGTAAAAGTGGAGCAGGGCGTTCAGGACACCCTTGTTATTGGAATACTGGGTGTGTTCATGAAGTTCATCCTGCCAACTTTAGGAAGGAGATAGAAAATTGCTTTTTCCTTTATCTTTGGTCAAGCTTCCTTTTATAACAAAATGATCCCTCAGGAGTCGGCCTGACAGGAACTCAGATAGCAAAAATGATCTTGAGGATCTGCTGCCAATAATATGGAACCGGATCTTATACAATTTTGCAAATGTTATACCCAAATTACTACATGGGTGGGGTGTTGGGGTGTCCCTTGCAGAAACTCTCATTCACAGGATGAACTGTAATGTGAAGGATGAATCTTATTTCGAAACGTTCAGAAATGCATTCGACTTGAAATTTTGTAATGTGATTTTCAACATTCAAGCAGTGGGAGGTAAATCAAGTCTACAAACCCCAATGACTTCCACAACCAGATGCTCATTGATGCAGAAGATGGTGATCTCCAGCAGGGTCATGATGAGAAGCTGGACAGGGCTGGTTTTTCCCAGAATGGCTCCGAATGAGATCAGAACGGTCGCTGTGCTGAAGTCAGCGTTTATCATTCTGCACAGAAGGAATGATGGAATATTATCATTGCTTTCATTCGCTAAATTATCTTACACATTTCTGTATGACTGATGGATCTATTATGATGTATGATGATATCAGTCTGCTACCCTCTCCGAAGAAAAATCAAATATGTGTTTGTACCGATCGATGGAGACTCTTATTTTTCCTTCATGCATGTGCCAGACGTTCTGGAGGAGAAGACCCCACTGCAGACCAAAGGCGGCCAGCAGCAGGTTGATGCCCACACTGCTGAACCCATATCTCTTCAGAAAGGTCATCAAGAAACCAAAGCCAATGAAGATCATCACGTGTACATCCTGAAACACTGAAATCAATGGAGAAAAGCTGGTTAGAGATGTGTTTCTCAACACTGAAACAGTGAAATCTAAAGACACTTTCTGTCATTCTGTATCTGTAGCTAGAGCGGATGAGCAATGAAGGAACGGCACTTTTACTTATTTGACACTTTTGATACTTTTTATGTAAAGCTTCATAAAAACTTGGAACAGATTAAAGGATATAAAGTTAACCCGGATATAAAAATCCTCTTGTTATAAAGAATCACACCGAATCAATATAGAGAATCTTAGTAAATCATCATGAAGAATCGTGAACCTTTATGAAAATCCATTGTGAATCACTATGAAGAATTACAGTGAACTGTTATGAAGAGTCTAAGGAAATTATTTTTAATAATCATATTAAATCATTATGAAGAGCCATAGATCTATTTGGAGATTTATGGTGAATCAATATATTGAAACTTAGTAAATCCTTGGGATGATTCCTAATGAATCACGTGCAAATAGTAAACATCTTTATATCAGCATACAAAAAGACTGTTGTAGAGTAATTTCTGCAAAAAAATGCTGAAACAATTGGAACAATCGATCCCAGCACTGTAAAAAATAATTCCGTCAAAATTACCAGTACATTTTCCCTTTTTTACGGACATTTTCGTTAATGCTGCAATGTAATTTAATGCAGCGTTAAATTATTTTTTAAAGTAAAAATATTTTTTTTAGAGTGAGGGATTGTACTGTACATACAATGTAACTCGCTTTGGATAAAAGCATCAGCCAAATGCATATATGTAAATGTAAATTTGGTCGGAGCCAAAACATGGTGCGGCACATAACAACCTTTCCTCAAGGTAAGGAAGCGGTGTAGTAAGACTGTCCGGCGCAGGAAACTCTACGGTCAACATCTCTGCACATCGAGATAAGATATGATTCAGAACACCTGATTCATCGCACCACACAATACAATAATAATGAGACACATTAATGATTGTCAGGAAGTTTAGAAAAGGTCTTCGTCTCAGTCCCAGGAGACACGACGGGGGTTATAAAGAGCGGACCGCCGAAAGGTGTGGCACTGTCCATTGAATAGACCAACATTACTTCAGGCTTCCGTGGAATGCTTCTGGAAACCCTCCACCCATTCAATAATCCACATGAAATCTAAACTCGCCAGCGGATAAACCCAAATATCATCAATCATAGCGCTAATGCGTGACATGTGGTAAAGCCATCAAAATAACAGACGACCCCTGTGAGTACAACCAGCTAACCTTAAAACACTCAAGCACTTTGATCAGATCACTAAAACTCTGCGGTAACATCATCAGTGTTGGCGGTGAGCCGTACACAAATAGCTACTGTATGATGATACAAGAACAAAATAGACTAAACAGGAAAACTGCGGATAAATATGCCAAGATTAAAAATCTCAGTCTTATCTTGTTACACAAGACATATTCAAACAAACTAAATTATTGCATAATGCGTTCAGTTATCACTGACCAAGTTTCACAGAAAAAACTGTCTATAAAATTTTGCAAAAGAAGAAAGTTGGTAACGGAACAGCGAACAGCAGTGGCACCCGTTCACTTCTATTGTGTGGACACAAAACCAATGCAAGTGAATGGGTGCCAGATACCAACATTCTTCAAAATATCTTCTTTTGTGTAGCTACTGTGGAAGAAAGAAAGTCATACAGGTTTGAAATGACAAGAGAATGAATAAATGATAACAATTTGGTTTATTTGTGGGTGAACTATCACTTATATCACAAAAGCTTATTGATGCCACCATTCAACACCTAACCTTATCACTCAGTGTTTTAACATTGTTTTGTATTGCAGGTCTGTGTAAATTCAAGGGCTCCTTATTGTTGGTTGTTGAGCCATTAAATGCATTTTTGTTAAAAACTTTGACACAGTTGAAGGTCAAAGGTTATCAACCCTTATCAGCCTTCCTCTGATCTTTCTATCGATCTTTACAGTGATGAGGTTGACAAGGTACAGAACTTTTTTTTCACCGTGGAGAATCAAAGACTCTGTGCCGGTTGAGCAAACGTGCACAATCCATTTTCCTGACTGTTGGCTTGTACAACAAAAAGAATCAATTTGCCTGTGAAAGTTCTCATATGCCTCATGTGCAACAGATTTGCAGATACAATCTCAAAAGCACATGCTTCGTTTTCTAATGGGTGGAAAGTTTCCTTTGTATGTGAAGGACTTTATCACATTCTGTCACTGCTCATTTAGCACATGGTGACATATCTCAGTAATGTGTGTTTTCTTTGTCGCCAAGATCAAAATGTCTTTTATTTGTATGACTTTGAACTTTTCTCACTCGTTTCTGGAATGCTTTGCCTGTATGACCCCCAACACAGAGTGACAGGTGGTCTACATTTGTCCAAAAGATGGCAAAAGAAAACAAAATCTTCATTAACAATAGCACACATGAGCTGTACTGTATTAGAGCATATTCTATATTTTTCTTGAATGTTAATTGTTTTCATTTTAATGTTAAATAACACATACTGGATTGTTTTTTGAGTAAACATGCAAAGAATTAAAGGCTGATCTCACAGGAATTCAGAATTCATTTTTCAAAATCGTATACAGAATCATAAAAAATGTGCGATTGTTAGAAAAAGCCGTACTACCCTAACCCCACCCCTAAACCTCGATTGCAAATCATACTCAAACTAGTTTTATGATTAGGAATTTAAACAAATTTGCCACATTGCAAAATCGTTATAAATTGCTGTGAGGTTGTGTTGGAACTCATTATACAGTAAATCTCTTGCAACTCAATGCCAAATGGATGATTAAGGGAAAATACATTGTGTTGAAGAAGATTGCATTGCACAATTGAACTGCTGTTTGTTGTTTGTAATTTACTGGATAAACTGGATCCGCCCTGTGTGTCTGTGCGATACTGTGACAGCCACAAAGATCAATTCAACTATAATTTAACAAACAGATGCTGAGCAAATACATGAACTAATGTATTCCTAATGTTCAAGTTAAAATGCATTTAAAATGTAATGCCAAATCGAATAATAAGCGAATTGAAGGGTCAACTGGAATCTTTGAGGACACCCTGAGACTAATCTTGAATGTTCATACTCCCCACACCCCAGACATGGCTTTGATCCAAACCGCATCCAAGCAGTCATGAGTGTGAGACATAAAGATAAAAACAAAAACATGCGTTTCAAAACTAATGCATGTCATGTCTGTTACATCTGTGAAGAGCAGAAAAAACATTTACAAACTAAAAATGCTCATTTTTCAGTTCAACCTACAGAACTAGTATTGAACCTGCAAAGTTTACTATAAATCGATCTTAAAGGGATAGTTGAGAGAAAAATAAAAACTCATTTCCTCATGTCACTCTCTTCAGTGGAACACAAAAGAAGATATTTTGAGAAATGTCTCAGTGGTTTTGTGTTCATACAATGGAAGTCAATGGAGTCAGCATTGTTTGATTATCAACATTCTTCAAAATATCTTCTTCTTGGGTGAACTATCCCTTTCATGACTGATGTCCCGGTTAATCTCTCTCTTTGTTTTTCTCCTGCAAGCGGCTTTGGATCCTCTGCGAGGAGTATTTTTAGAGACGTGCGTGCTGAAGGAACATTAGTGAAATACTGGGGGCAGTTGTGGTCCAGTGGTTAGAGAGTTGGACTCATGACCAGAAGGTTGCTGGTTCGATTCTCAGGTCTGGCGGGTAACGGCTGAGGTGCCCTTGAGCAAGACACCTAATCCCCACTTGCTTGCTATACAAAATGTACAAATGTATAGTACAATGTAATATAAGTCGCTTTGGATAAAAGCGTGTGTAAAATGTAAATGTATTGCCGCTGAATGAACCTCGCATTGAGCAAACTCAGATGCGTGAGACAGACACGTGTAGCATGAAACTCAATTACAAAGCTGCAATTTTTAGAGAATGAACTGAATAGCACGAAAGTCAGCAACATCAAACAATCCATCAAATCTTTTCTTTATCTTAATATTGTTTTAATGAGAAAATAAAAAGTTGGTCACAAAAACCTCATGACTTAAGTGCTTTAAAACATTTCAGAACTAACAAGTGCATGAAGATGCTTCCTAAACAGCCAATATGAATATATTCTCAACTCAACAGCACCACTTGAACATAAAGCATCATATATGCCAAGAGATACTTACTGGGGTAGAGTGTCATTGGACTTTCAGGATGAGTTTTATTCCCTTTGGCGTGATGGTCATCCCCGTGTCCATCCCCGTGTCCATCACCGGTGTCATACACCACAAACAGAGCGTACAGGACGATGGTCACCGCTTCCAGTATCAGGGCCAGGATTGGGAATTTGAGCCTCAAGTTGGTGGCGTACGCTGGCATACTTTAACACTTTATCTGCTCTGCCACTCTTCTTGTTTGGGGCTCTATCACTCGACTCTATCTGTGGCTTGTGGGGGCAGTGCAGAAAGCTGCCTGTGGTTTTGAATTGGCTGCAGGTTTCAGGAAGACCAATGACAAGAGAGACACCCCCAACCCCCCCCCACACACACACACACTCACACACACACACACACTCACACACACACACACACTCACACACACACACACACACACACACACACACACACACAGAGCAACATAAATAGAAGCGCATACGGCATATAGGTCTTCTCAGAGAAACAGCACATTAAAATACACTTATATTTTAACTGGTATTTGTATTAAATGGTATTACAATGTAACCATTTAACTGTTTACAGATTTGTAGTATAAAATAATAAAAGCAATTTTATGTCATATTTAAACAACTTTAACTCAATGATTGTATTTATAATGATTCAAATGTATTTTTCATAATTCCATAAGCAGTTGATTTGTGTCTATGTTACTGTGGATCAGGGTATCTCAGGGTTCTCTCAGTTCCTCTTGTTTAAAAAAAAAATGTCCTCATGGGACTCATCATTTGGGTTGAACACACCCTTGAGTTGAAGAGTTTTACGGCATATAACAAACAGGTGCTGCCGTTAATGTATCTTTTTTCTGTACTGAATGATAAAAGGTAAAGAAACATTCAACATTCTGACAATAACTATGCTTAAATTTGATTAAAAACCCAAGTTTGGTTTCTATTAAACATTATAAACATTAACCAACAAATCTGCACTATTTTAGTCAAATTACTTAGTTAAATTGAGATTTATTTATATAGCTCTTTCACAATTTTGCATTGTTGCAAAGCAGCATTACATACAATAGGCAGTGATTACTGTAGTAAAAAATATAAGGGCTGTCAAAAGATTAATCACGATTAATCGCATTCAGAATAAAAGTTTGTGTTTACATAATATATGTCTGTTAAGTTTACTGTGCGCATTCATTTTGTATTTATGAACACAAACAAATACATATAGGCCTATATATATTTAGGAAATATTTAGATGTATTTGTTTATATTTACCAATAATTGAAATTATATTTAAATGTTTATACATTTTTATATTTTTCTTAAATATATACATGTATGGGTTTGTTTTTATAAATACAAAATTAATATGCTCAGTACACAGACATATATTATGTAAACACAAACTTTTATTCTGGATGCGATAAGATTGACAGCCCTAAAAATTGATAACTAAATGACATAATACATGATATTATAATACTGCAGATTTGTAATATTTTATGGGGTCAGTTCATGAATTCCTGCAGTCTCATTTGTACGGTACAATCTGCTTAGACACCAGTGGTTTAGAAGTGAGGTTAGCAGGGCTTTCTTATAGTTATTTGATTCAGGTCATACGAATTAGTATTAGCCACCTTGTAAAATAATACAAATGTCTGTGAAGTCAGGCTGCATTTATCACTTCTGTTTCTCTTTTGTGTAATGAGCTGCCAGCCTCCAGCAGATCTCATGCGTCCACTGAATCCTTCAACAAAAATTGAAGACACATTTCTCCTGTAGCAGCAAAGTTTGATTTTAGTCATTCATTTCATGATTTTAATGTTTGATATGGTCTTAGTCAATACTTTCACATAATGTGCTTTGAATTATGTTGGTGGAATTTGTGGCGAAAATAGTCAAATCACAAAAAAAAAGACTTTAGCTAGGTTTTCACAGACAGGCTTCATAATAATAAATGACAAAATGATGTATTATTTGAGTATATTAAATATTTAATAGTCATATATTATGTAATATTTCAAAGTGCAGTTGGTTGTTTTGATTAAGTAATAATAATACAGACAAACATAATAAAATACAATAAAACGTATTTCTTTTTGCAAATAATCTTCCTACCTAACACAGGAGGATTGCTCCTAATTTGCAACTATGTATTAAAAATAATGGCTTTTAATTTACATTTAATCATTTAATCATTTAGCAGACACTTTTATCCAAAGCGACTTGGGAAGCAATAAAGCGATACGTCGTACAGGAGCGTTTCTTAGATTGCAATGTCTTTCTTTCTTTTTGATAATATTATTATGATTAATATTCATAAATAATGATTCATTATAAATAATTTCAATATTTCTGTCCTGATTTTTGACCTTATGAACCATGCCCATTAAACAGACCAATTAAAGCTTCAGTTTGCACGCTGACACAATCTGGCACCGCAGCAGACCTTCAGGATCTCAACAGTTCATGAAAGAAAAGCATGTTTTTCATCTGATAGCAGCTCCGATCCCAGCGGAGTCCGTCCAGACGTACTGTGCGTCGTTCGATCATTAACCAGTAGCCTCATTTGAAGGATCTCTCCAGCTCTTCTCATGCGAAGGTCTCAGGGTTTTCTGACCTCACGAGTAAATCATGGCTCCGGCCTGCAGTGTTGACTGCTATACAACCTTCCACCACAGGCATCTCACGATTCTCACTTCATTAACCCAACACGTGTAATCCTCCATACATGACCTCATACTCACATGATACATCTGACTTTTTATGTATACTGTATGCTGTTTTATACGTTTATACAGTTCTGTCATCGTTTTATTATTTGCTCCATTCATCATTTTACTGATAAAAGAACTGCAGATTTGGGAGGGTGTATGTGACATTACCCAGTACTGGTTCTCCGTGTGGGAAAGGCATGTCTATATGAACGGGTCTCCTATATCACACAGCATTCTTCTGTCAGTAGACTGGATCACAGATGATTTAGTGTATCCTTCCTAGAGCGATATCAGCAGAATAGAGACACGCTTTCCAGTGTGGCTGAGACATTACTCAGAAAACATGTTTAGTCAACGTGATGTGTACCATCTCAAACCTTCGGCTCGATGTCCGTGTGAGGAATGTGAGGTATTGAGGTCACAATGCTGGTCAACTTGAACTTAATAAACAATGAAAACACTTAAACCATGACTGCTTTCCATATACATGATCTTCTTGAAACATTGGAAAGTTTCCTTTCTTTCTTCGATAAAACGCTTGTCAGGTGCCCTTAAAGAAAAATAGGTATTCTTCAAGTTCACTGTACAGTAAGTATACTGTAAGTGTACTAATATTAATGCACTACTTGTGAGTGTACTATACAATACTACTGTATGGTTTTATTGTTAAAAGAATTTATTTCAACTAGTTGGGATTTTTAAGTGTATCAGTAGCAAACTTCAAGTAGTTTACAACTATGTTTTGTTTGTCTGTACTATACTAGAAGTACTGGATAGTACTAGTTCAATACTTGTAGCACATTCTTTAGATTACGAAAGTATACTCTCAGTTAACTACCAGTTTAGTTTCACACTGCGAATGTACTTGTACGTTTTATTCTGAGACCTGTTTTATTTGGACTTTATTTGGACTAATAAATGCAGAATGCTCAAGCTTCTTACACTTGGAGGAAAACAAAAGGGGATAAAGACATAAAAGTACTGTAAAAGTAGTTCATTTGAGCCTGAGGTAGCTATTACACAGTTATAAAAATACATAATAGCTTTGTGTGAGGAATTGACTGAATTCATGTCAACATTAATTTATATGAATAATGAATGATTGTAATTAATAATAATGTATTAATGTTATTGTATGAAAAAGACCAGCTTGAACACTGTGCTATAATGTTCTTGCATGGGTAGAAGATAACGCAGGTTCAACTTTTGGAACAACAAGAGGGCAAGAAAATAATCTCTTAAAGTTCCTTTGATTCCAGGGCAGATTTAAGGAGGCAGTACTCAAGGAGAAATCCCTTGAAGGAAATCCATGGATAAAAAATTCCAGACCTAGAATGTGTACTGCATTATTTATCACTGCAAGAAGAAAAGACGTCCATTCTGCAGCTCATATGTTCTGCGTTTGCGTGTCTCGGGGCGGCAGCTGTCCAAAGATTCATCACCGCATGCAGCTCACAGCTGCTCGACAGCATCAGTGCATCCACACCGGGCCCGCGCCCCTGCATACTCGAAGAAATATTAGGTTTATTTGGATCTCTAAGCTACTTTAGATAACATGAACAGTTTGAGGCCTTTCAGATTCCATCTGCCTCTGGAATGCTGAAGTCCCCAGTGAAGAAAATACTGATTGTAAACATGCACAAGAAACTTCTGCATGCTATGAGACTCATGATGCTTTCCAGAAATCCATCTGCAATATACTCCACAAAAAGTTCTCTTGAAGAGAAAAAAACAATTCTGTCATCATTTAATCACCCTCGTGCCATTCAAAACCTGTATGTGACTCTTTCTTCACCAGAACACAGCGGAAGATATTTTGAGAAATGTCTCAGTGGTTTTGTGGCAATACAATGGAAGTCAATGGGGTTCAGTGTTGTTTGATTATCAACATTCTTCAAAATATCTTCTGTTGTGTTTTGCAGAAGATGAAATGTTTGGAAAGACGTCAGATCTGATCAGAAGCTTCAGTGTGGACAGCAGTTCTTGTTGTGGCACCTCAGTCTGAAGACTCCAGATGCGTATGTGCCACCACACCCTTATTTCCTGTGGTAGGGGGTTGTGGGAAGCTTGTGCTCTCTGATAAGAGCAGCAGGAGGGAAATACACACAGGCCAGTAATCACAGCGCTGGATGTTGGTAATCAGGAACAATTCAGCATCTTGTTTGTTTTGCCAGGCTCCCATACATTAGCTAGACATTAGGTCATGTTTAACAAAAAACGCTGGAAAGTCATTATCTTATATTGTTTGCACAAGAGTCATATGAGTAACTTTCAATCTGACATTAAAGTCCAACATCCTAAACAAAACAGGTGTTTGACTGTTCACTGGATCAGAGGGAATTTTGAAGAATGCTGGTAACCGAACAGCGGCAGTACCCATTCACTTCCATTGGTTTTGTGTCCATAAAATAGAAGTGGCTATTGGCTGTGTTTTGTTCAAATGCTTGTGTAGTGTTAAAAAACTGAAACAGGAAGTTCGTCTGGACCAATGTTGGACCATCTTTGATTACATCTTCCAAAGTGATCTATATCCACAGTGAACAAAAGCTTTTTCATGCAGAGCAAAACTGACAGTGGATTTTTGCAACTGTGTTTTAGGCCGTTTGTGTAAATGTGTTTATCTGTTTTGCAATAGCTGACAGCAGCAGAGATCGGTTGTGAGCGTCTGCCAGCGGCGGGTCTGGATTTAGTGCTGCACTGGTGTGTCAGACTTCTCTGGTATGTGGAACAGACGCGTTATTGATGGTGAACAGAGGGGCGTCTGCCTCACTTACACGCAAAGCTTCAGCAGGGGAGATGAAATGAAGTCGCAGCTTTGAGTTTCTTTTCTGTGTCAACAAGAAGCACAGATAATATTATTAGTACTTCACAGTTTTGTTACATACATACCCCTATAATGCTCACTTTACGTAGCTGTCATTGTGGAGTAAGAAAATCATTTCTGTTTGGTGTCTTTGGACACGGTTCCAAAAAATATTGTTCATTCATACATTCCCATTTCGTACCTGCAATGCAAAAACTGCAGCCACAGATGCTGGGATGCATTTTTGTTTTGTGCATAAGATTGCATAGACAGACCTTAAACTGAAGCAAAAGATCAGGTGAATTTTGAATCAGGCCCACCTCCATCAGAATGACACGTAAAGTGACCAATCACAGTTCGTTTTGTTTTTACATACGCAAGCTGTGTTGGTTGTAAACATTACTCTCAGATTTCAAGAGGTGTACGCATCTGTAAATCTTCTCCGAATTTGGAGTACTTATCTGAGATCTGTTCCTGCGCTCCTCGAGGCAAAATATCAGAAGAATATTTGTTGTTATTAATTTGACATATTGTGGCTGTTTAACATAGTAACACAAATACAGTAATATATGCTGGTTTGCTGAAATATTTTTTTAGGGATTAAATGCTAACCAAATACTTCTGTCAAATTAACCATGTAAGAAAAAATTTAAGAATTGAAGTATGTAATGAACTATGATTATATATCTGCCCAACCAGAATATGTGATTGTCCCCCAGTCGAGCCAGTCCTGTACCAGACAGGGCCGGCGCTATAGGCAGAGCAGGCAGTTGCCTAGGGCCTCAGGCTCCCAACTTCGACACACATGACATCAGAGTACTGAGAGAGGGTTTCAAACGCATCCGCAGCAGTCTACTTGAGTCATGCCATACGATCACATGGCCCAATCAAAGGTTGCGTGACGCGTATCCCCATTAACATGATGTTATTCTTCATCATGAAAGGGTATTATTTTTACACGTTTTAAACAGCTTGCCCATTTAAAATTTAAATCGATATGAAGTGCGCGCACAGATGTCAGTTCTTGTTAAAAAACATTTTGCCTAGGGCCTCCAAATGTTTAGAACTGGCACTGGTACCAGGCCTGGGGGAACATGGAGTCCATGAAGTGAATTTCAAGGGATGGAGTTCCACCTCAAAATGCAGGATTTCCTTTTATCCCTGAAATAGACTCCAAACGCTTTGCACATTTCAAACAAACAAGTATAAAGTGGCATTTTCTGCATCTATGGTTTAAAAATATAAAAACTCTGGATCTGTTAAAAAGAAGCACAGCCCCTGTAGAACATGAATGTCAAAGCCTAGAAAGTATTTATTTACTTTCATTAACCAAAGCGAGCGACGTATATCCTGTACAGACAAGAGAAGAAAATCTCTTTTGCTAATTAAGTTCTGCCCATTTCCTAGTTTATCTGTTGAACTTCCTTGTCTGGAAACATTGTAGGACTTTTGTGTAGAGCAAGGTAAAACTATGCACATTAATTATTATCACATCAGTTCTTGACTATTATTTCTTTTTGTCACGCTAGAAGAACTTGGCAACACATCTAACGTGCGTGAAAGAATAGCAGGCACATTAAAATGAAAGCCATTTCTTAGATAGTACAACATGAGATAAAATCTCCAAATTCTTTTTCCTCAATTACGCAGATAACAAAATCAGAAGCTTGTCTCAGTCTGCCGACAGATGACAAACTTGAAGCTGAAGCTTGAAGTTCCATAACATTTGAAAAGAACTCACAAAGCATTCGCATCCCCAGTGTTTCAAGAAAATTGCATTGAAACGATTTATACCTCAGTCCATTTTCTTCAATGAATCTGAGCGGTGTTTTAGCGTCTACAAGCATTAGTTTCCTTAAACTAGAGCTAATGAAGAGAATGAGTCCACCCTTTCCTCCAGCGCTTTAATCAATCTGCCACAATCAGCAAAGACTTTGAACAGCTGAAATGATCGGCTCCAACCTGCCCGACAAAAGAAAGAAACACAGGAAGACAATATTAAGTCATGCAAATTGATGTAAATAATTCAAAGGAGAAAAGGGCAAATATTCTTTTAAGAAGCATTTCAGTTTTTTCTGACATGACAAAACATTTTAATGCACAAACATATAGTCACTAACAAATAAAACCAAGCAGTGTAAAACAAACAAACAAGCAAACAAGCAAAAAACCAAATAAAACTCATGCAGGGTAAATCAGAAAAACATCAATTAAACAAGACATTATACATTTAGAATTACATTAGATTTGAGCAAAAAGTAAGCAATATTTTCTTGAACTTGCCACTGAAGTGTTTTTTTGGCCATACTTCTTTTTAGGTTTTATGGCAGGTTGCGAACCAACTTTAGAGGTGATAGTGTCACCTACTGTGATGAACAAGTGAAGTGAAATGCCTATATGAATTCCTTACATCCTATCTTTCCAAATGTTCTGCCCAAACATACCACAAAATGGTCGTGTGACTTTTTCATACGCCACTGTAACATTGAAGTTTTGAGAAAAATGGGAGTTTTTGCAAATTTGACATGTTTCCATTGGGTGTATTTTCAATGTGCAATTTCAATTTGCGCATTTTGAAGCAGAATGGAAATGCAGCTACTGTTGCAAAAGGTCTCCGCTTACTTTCGCAACCTCGGCTCCCTGAGAGGCGGGAACAAGACATTGCGTCGAGCTGACACACTGGGTAATCCCTCCTTTCTTAACCTTTCCTGAAGCCTTATTGAATCATGCCCAAAGCACTGCCTGCAAGTCACACAAGCTGCTAAATCGTCAGCGTTGCGTGGAGCGGTCATGCAAACCCGCAAGCCCAAAATATATATGGTGCGTGCTGAGCGACAGCGTCCGATGAGGCCACTGGCTCAAGGGAAATGCAGAGGGCATACCATTTGCACACTAAATGGCATTTAAAGTGATGGGCACATATTGCGTCTACAGAAAAGCAGTGTATTTAAAAGAAAGCTTCCTCAAACAGACCGCCTGCAGCGCATCAGCCAGAGCGAGAGTCAGTCCTTTAAAAGCAAAATCTCAGACGAGAGTAGAGGAGAGTGGGCGAAATATGCTTCGTTACATGTAAGTATGCACACTGTGGCGTAATCTGCACCAAGTTTAGTGGAGAAAAACGCCCAGAAGCCTCGATAGAGGGGCAGTAATCGGCTATCATCACCTTGTGCTCTCTAGCCCGGAGCTGGCACATGTTGGGCCCGGAGCTGGCGACAGTGGGCCTCTACCTGCAACCTGTAGCTCCTCTTCCTTTACCTATAATCCATACAAAGCTCATTTCTTCCTGTTAACTATCTTAACTATCTCTTCAGGTTCGTGAAGGAGAAGATTCTGAGGAAATGCCTCTTTGATGGTCGCAGTCTTGAACGCTATTGGCCTGTGCAAGTGAATTGCACTGGTGTGATTCAATAAGGCTTTAGGTAAGGTTAAGAAAGGAAAGATTACCCAGTGCGTCAGCTCAACGCAATGTCGAGAGACCGCCCTCGAAAGGGAACTAATTGTTAGTATGCGAATCTGAAGCCAGTGCAGATTACACACGTGTGTGACCAGCATGTGACCTTTTTCACAAAATTTCACATAATGGCAAACAGATTCTGGTGCATGGATAAAAAAATGCTTTATTGAGTTATGAAACCTGAAAAATGTCTGTGTCAAATTACTGTTGGATTCAGAAGGCAGCTGTAGAGACCCAAGAGCGTCATTATTTATGTGATGTGCACTCAGTGTCATGGCACATATGAAGCACATATCAAAGAGAGTCATGTGATGATGAGTGAAGCATGTGCCTGAACTGCACCATTATGTGAATTCCACCAAGAAATTTAACAGCGTTTAAAAAATACTTTTATTCAAAGTCACTTACATTGTGTTTAAGGTACATTTTTATCCATATTTCTGTTCCCTGGAAATCAATCCCATGACTCCCGATAATGCAAAGCTGTGCCAGCTAGTCAGCTACAGTACATGGACGCTGATGGTTTGATAACCATACATGAACATAATACTCCCCTCCAGATCTGGAGGTTTCAACCCAGCTGTGCAGATTTTGAAGGAACTGTGAGAGAAAAGTGTGCTCGAATGAGGCGAAAAAAACCCCGTTTGGGCTTGTTTAAGGTAGTTTCTACTTTTCTGTGAATTTGTCTGAAAATTCATGTTTCAAACATCAATATAATCCGTCAACCCTCACAATTTCAAATGCGCTGCAAGAGTTTTATTTGCATATAACAATAACACAGCCAATGTTCAGCTCCCATCTGAAGAATAACTGTGAAAGTGTTTTAGTTTGTGATAAGAAGTGCAGAATGGCACAGTCAGTGTTATCAAAAAAAGCATGTGCAGACCGTTTCAGCTGCTATCTGTGTGAAAAACAATACACACTTCTGTAAGTTATTTAGCAGCGACACGCAACTTATTTGACCAAGTTTAACCTTTTATGGTCTTTATCTAGACTGACTGTTACTGCTGTAAAAATATGGATTATGGATGTTGTTTATGGTTCCAGGAGTTTCATGTATATGTAGACATTTGTGTGTTTATACAACTGTTAAACTCTCTCTGCTTGTTTTCTTTCAAACATAGGCTATGTAAATACAGTGGAGTCCATAAGTCAGTGAAAACATAAATTAAACCTGAAAATAAACAGTATATATTAGAATTTTGACACACAATTATTTTTATTAAACATCTCATGTTTATATTTCACAATAGGTCACTAATTACAGTGTTCGAATTGCTGAGGAGGTCCCTTGATGGTTAGGATGGGTCCCCTTGTTTTTCAGACTAATAAATATCTTCTGTTGTTTAGATTTACACATTTATCCAAAGCGACTTACATTGCATTATACTATACCATTCTTTTATAAATGTGTTCAAACCCGTGACTTTGCCATTGCTAGCACCATGCTTTAACCACTGAGCTACATAGCTTCCCATTTAGCTTCCATTACATCTGTGTGGCTTTATGACTTTTGTAAAATGGGAAAGTTTATTTTCACCTTATTTATCACGTTAAGAAAACAAAACAACTGTCATGTTTATTTATTACAATTAAATAACAATATATTTAAAATAAAGATCAGATCACTCAGAATCCGGGCACTGCGGTTAGGCTACTGTAAAAAGCTACCCACTACCCACTTGCATTGCAGAAGAAAGAAAGTCATCCAGGGTTGAAACGACAATGAGGAAATGATGACAGAATTTTCAAAAATAGATTATTTCATCTATTTTGCTGTCAGTTGTCTTATCTCAATTGTTTTCGAGGTTACCATATTAACCAGGATGCAGTCTGTACTAGGGCTGGGCGATTAATCGAAATCGCATCGCAATCGCGATTTGAGACAATTGCGATTTGAAAAATATGAAACGCGTCTGTTCCAGTCAAAGCAAAAGCATGACTGCCCGGCTCGTCTTGAGTGACAGTCTTACTAACCAATTGAGTGAGCGCACCTCCGTTCTGCCCAATCAGCACTGCCCTAGCCGGGTTATTACAAATGTGTTTGTGTTTGATGAGTGTGTGTTGTGTGCCTGTGCTTTCTTACATGTTCTTACATTTTGGTGGTGGGTGAAATTGGGGTGTATTTATTCAGTTTGTTGTTCTTTCTTTTTACAAATTGAATGCGTTGCTTATAGTCATTTTGTATCATGTACAGCTGCTTTGCAACATTGAAAACTGTAAAAAGCGCTATATAAATAAACTTGAGTTGAGTTGAGTGAACATCACTTTAGGCCTTTAAAATAGTGTCAGTACAGGAAAATGTCATGATCTCTCCACTTGAAAATGCACTATTCTCTTTAGCTTTCTTTATTTTAAACTTTTATATTTTTCACAGGGATGGTCTCTGGTGTCAACGGTGGAACTGCTGGGGGTTCGCTAAATAACGTTTACTCATAGACTTTAACTTTTTGTTAAAAATGTAAAACATAGGTAAAGAAATATTACAACCAAAATTACCTTTAAGCGGCGCAATGAAATTTTAAACTGTGTAATGCGGACTTCCATTCTGGCAGCAGAAGCCATTTACATCTGCGTTACCTCTGCATCATAAAAAACACAGGTAGAGCCTAAATCACATAGGCCTAAGTAGCCTACTTATGTCATTCTTTCAAGACTGTAAGTTTAGAATCAGCCCGTACACATGAAAGCCGTTGCGTGCAAATAAAGCAAACTGCACTTGTAGGGTAGGGCTATTTAAAGCTGTTCAAATTTGTTAAAGCTATAAAGCGCAAATTCGACAGGCATATGGCACCACAGCACTTCTGCATTATAAACTGCGAAAAAACTATCCCTCACGTTTAAAAGCAATGAAATGCGCAGAATTCGCGCACTGTGGTGTCATGGTGCAAGTAAACAAGTTGCCCCAAAAATGCCGCGGACTCGTTGCATGTTGCTCTCCTTAGTCTGATGTGATGCTCTGCAGAATTTTCCTGTAACCCGCCCGCGACAGTGATGATCCACGAGAAACACAGTACAGCTCTGCAACAGAGACTCTACCTCCACTAGAATAGGCTAGTCTTTGTCTTTAACTAGGCTAAGTTAAACCAAGTAAATGTACAATTGTTTTTAAATGATAACTTTGACTTTGAATAATTTAGCCAATATCACAGAATAGATCAATTAATATTGTTCTCAGGGTGAGACCTCAAGAAGCTGCTTGATAAAATTACATGAAAACATTTATGCAAATTCTAGTCCAAAGGTGACTCACTAAAGACGATAAAATATAACATGTTTTTATTTCTTTTTCTTTTTTTTAACTTACAACATAATTCCCATTGTTCCCTTTGTTTTGTCATAATTTTGATGAGTTTATTATTATTCTAAAATGTGGAAAAAATATGAACACATAAGTGAGTACACTCTTAAAAATAAAGGTGCTTCAAAAGGTTCTTTGATGCCATAGAATAACCTTTTGGTTCTATAAAGAACCTTTAACATCTGAAGAATCTTTCTGTTTTACAAAAGGTTCTTTGTGATGAAAAAAGGTTCTTCAGATTATAAAAAAGTAAGAAAAATATGGTTCTTTAAAGAACCTTAGGCTGAATGGTTCTTTGTGGAACCAAAAAAGGTTCTTCTATGGCATTGCTGTGAAGAACCTTTTAAGCACCTTTATTTTTAAGAGTGTAAGACTCCCAAAACTTTTGACCGCTGTGTACTGTCTTAACATAATATTGCTGTTACAATACAGGTTGTTTCTATTTGAATAGCTCAGTTTTACACATTTAGTATCAGGGGGTCCCTGATCCATGCATCTCTCATCTAAGGCCCTGAAAAACGTTGAAGACCCCTGCCTGGTACCTTTCAATTTCATCTTCAGTGTGGTGAAGCATGTTCTATCACCCACCTGCTTTCAGCTTTCCATAATGCAGACATCTCCCATGGCTTTAACGGTAACCCTCAGGCTGTTCACCTAAATAAGTCTTGCTTTTTAACCTTTTAAACCCATACTCTAATCCTTTCTTTGCAACACAAAATGGGTGTTTTTGAAGATTCAGAATTCATCTCTTGCCGTAGAGGAAAATATTGAATAATATCATATTTTGTAAAATATCTTTTGCATTCCACAAAAAAAAGAGAATATAGGCCTACAAGATATACCACGGTATGTGTAGGCCTATGTTAGGATTTTATATTTAGGCTATTTAGAAATAAATTCTAAATTCTGTAATGTAGTTATAACCTTTTCTGCTTTCAGATTAACCCAAACCCTTCACAGACACACTGTCTGCCGTCGGCAACCCGCGGCTCTCGAGCCGCATGTGGCTCTTCCGCCCCCCTGCTGTGGCTCCCTGCAGCCTTTATAATGCTCTGTTTATATCTGTTATTAAGATGCGTTTTGGTCGATCGGATCACAAGTGGACGTAACACATACCCGTTTACACCTGCTGCTGTAATCCGTCTCTCATGTCCACTTTTGATCACTTCTGTCCTGATTTCTTTGAGGGGAGGGTTGTATTTGCTTTTTCAGATCTTTCGATCGAATTGACTAAGCGCATGCAACGCGACCGGAGACGGCCGCAGAGCAGCGGTTTTTATTTCTGCTCTGACTGCCGCGAGACCGCGCTAAACACCGAGTCTGTGTTAGAAATTTGAAATGCTGAGACAACATTGAGCTTGATACGTTTTTCGTCTTCAAACCAAACTTTTTGGTATTTGGTTGCGCGCGTCTCGTAATGTTTACGCATTATCCGTATGCGGAGAGTGCGGTCTCTTGTGGCTGTGTTGATCAAACTCTGGGTTCTTTATTGTGAAATAAACACGAACCGAGATTTATTGTTGACACAAAACTTTACATAGTAAACATTAATTTAAAATCAAAGAAAAACCAAAACTATGTCTCAGAGAAAATAAGGAGTGCCCGTGCAACACCGCGACGCCACTCTCCCATTCCCAGGCAACACTCCCACTTTTTGCCAGGGACAAAGATGCTAATATCTACAATATACAATCGAAATCACGCAATAGTGCAACTGGGTAACTAATACCTTACATGCATGATAGCAGTTTATATTAATGTTATGTTATTAATTTAAAGCTTACATAGGCTATGTTTTGCGACTCCAGGCAAATGTTATTTGGTGGGACGGGAGAGGGGCTAAAATGCGACCCCTGGTCTATACCATGGTTTCAATGTAAAGTGGACCTTTCAAAGAGGGTTACCGTGGCATTAAACGGTAATACTTCAGAGGGGCTCTGCTACCCCCCTGTGGAGATTGATGAATCGGGATATTTAGGATATCAAAGACTTGTTTGCATTTTAGTATCCAAAAAGATGGGTGAAAAGTCAGAGCTTATGACTAATTTTAAAAGTTGTAGTCAATAAAAATAACAGCATTCAGCATTAGATGCCTTAATATTTGATTATATAGGGTCCTCCCTGTTTCCCACCCACCCACCTTCAGACCCCAGGATGCTGCACCCAGATTTAGGAAACTATGCTGAACACCTTGGAGCATCATAAGGGTTGAATGCCTTGCTCAAGGGCACAATAATGACAAATCTAATTCTGGGGAGATTCATTTTAGAATGAAAGACAAAATCTGAAAATAAATTGCAGACCAGTCAAGTTCTTCCACACTGACTAAATCAATTATTTCTTTCTGAATCTTGTCTCATACACAGGGACATTGTCATAATGGGATAGAAAAGGGCTCTTCACAAACTGTTGCTATTAAATTAGAAGCACACAGTTCCATAGAATATCATGATATGCTGCAGCATTAAAGGAGAAATTGTTTGCATGTCGTGTTTTCCTGTTTTTGATGTGTTACAAGTTGCCCATGCATGCATTAGACATGTAAAATTGCCAAAATCAAAGTATCAAAAGAAAATATATATTCTTTATAAAAGCGATTGATCTCCCTGTACAGGCTCGTGTAGACACGACCCTATATTGCCACGTCAGTCCGCCTCAGTTCGTTGCATGTCGCCGCCCAAATGTACACGCAAAGAAGAAGCGTATCTTTAGTTATCACTTTAGTTATAGCTGTGATTTGCAGTCGTGCAAATGCATAAGATAGAATAAAACATACATCTGTAAAGCGTCCTTCTGGTTGATCCGTTGGTTTCATTCTCCTAACTAGGTTTGAAGGCAAAACCGACGCCGATTTTACTCTTTATCCGCTTATGTATTTGGCTGCGTTCAGGTTCACTTTAGACAGACCCTCGCAAACTTCATTTTAAATATAATGTAATTAAGCCTACACTATTATGCTTTTAATTCACCAAAAAAATGAATACGCGCACACTACAGTTGAGCGATCTGCTGTGATGTCACAAGCAAGTTGAATTGTGGGATGTCAAGCTGCTTGAAGTGTACATATTAAGTAGACTCGCTTCCTCTGTCAAAATCGAGGGAACGAGGGTCTGTCCATATAAACTTCCCTCGTTCACTTCGTGAAGTGGAACGCACTTCAAAATGGCGGCGGGGATTCCCCCGAGGGGAAGTGCTTAGGGAAGTTTGCGAGGGTCTGTCTAAAAGTGAACCTGAACGCAGCCCCAGGATTTATTGTAACTGGTCCGACGCGAATCTACTCAGTGTGGGTGGCGAGGCTAACTGATGATCGTTCCGGCATGAGAGTTGCGCGATGTGAGCTTTCACACACTGTCTGGCTTCATATGTGGTTTGAATTCACTGGTTTAATCTGACGCTGCTGTTACAAGCGTACTGTGTTTGCAACTGTTATGACACGAAACGTCTCTGAGTGAGAGAAGCGATAAACTGACACTCGGCCTCGTCCTGGAAGTTCCGCCTTACACTGGAGATATTTAGCCAATCACAACGCAAGGCTCAACTGTCCAATCAGAGCACACGACACTTAAATGCACGAGGGAATATGCCAGAACGAGTTGTTTCAGAAGGCAGGACATAGAGAAAATACTATAATGTATGACAAATAATGCGTTTTTCCTCCTTAAAACGTATAAACACATTGCATTACATCAAATACAAACAAAAATAATTGGTTTTAGCTTGGCAATATTTCTCCTTTAAGATTTGTATTCATGGAAATTACTAAAGTCAACTAACCTGTTTTTTAGATAGGGTGACCCAATACTTTTGGCAGTATAGTGTATTTAAAGTCCCAGTGAAATAAAAAATTGCTTTCTTGTAGCTTAGGTTAGAGCATGATGGAGCTAGTAATGCCAAGGTCATGGGTTCAATCCCAGGTATTGCACATACTCCTAAACTAATAGTATAATGCAATGTGAGACGCTTTGGAAAAAAGCGTCAGCCAAATATGTAAATGTAAAAAGTACAATGCTTATTTTCCATGAAATATTGCAGCGTTTATTATAAATAGTATGTCAATATGGGTCATTCTCTTTTTAAAATTCATGTGACCTTATAACCTTCAGTTAAAATCTGAAAATGCACTTCCCCCTGTAGTGATTATCCATCTTAAATGACGTATGTTATTGGGCGGAGCCAGAGCCATTGAGAGAGAGAGAGAGTTGCGTCACCTCTGTTGACTCCAATGGAACCATTTTTTCACAGCAATGGCGGTTCATAGAGCCTCTCAATAGTTCCCGGAAGTTACTAGTAACGCATGGAGCTGCAACAAAGCAGACTGATTATGACAAACTTTTAACCAATTTAAAGACGTAAGTCATTTAACAAATAAATAAATGAAAGAAATAAAGCATTTAAAGAGAAAACATAACTTCCGGGAAGTATTTGAAGGCTCCAGGAATCATGTGACACCCAAAAATTTTGAACTTTTGTTGCCGCAACTCTTCCTCTCAATGGCTCTGGGCGGAGCATCCATTAACTCCTCCCCTTCAACTGTCAGTCTGATGCCAGTTCCATTTCAAAATGCAGCATCTGTTTTTATACATCCAATTAAATCGCAGAGAAAGCCACACCCACTATTTTTCTCATTCGAAATTCCATTTCACTCGGAAATGTGTAAAAATACGGAAGTAAAAATGAAAGCAACTTCCGGTTCACGGGGACTTTAGAATTCCACTTTCGAGTTTCCTTCCACGTTTTCCCACTTTGTGCAGATCAAAAGGCTCAAGATAAATAGACTCAATGCAGCTGGAAAACAAGTTTTAATCACAAAAACTAAATAAAAATGAAAATAAATAGTGGTGCACAATTAATTAACCTCACACATGAACAAGCACAATGACAAATGCACTTCACACAAACACGCAGCTCTGCACTTGTATCACACGCGTGCTACAGTTTTTCAAACAGGTAGTTTGTGTATCTTATGTGTTTTTGACTCAAGCGGTATCACTGTTTTGAAAGCAGTTCTGCTTACCACAGGGCATGCACCAGAGCTGCCAACTTTCACGCATTTGCCGTGAGACTCACACAATTTTTTTCTATGTTGTGTACTGTGTAATAAAATTTGTTAAATAAATGCTTAAAAGCCTATCTGCATTTTGGTGCTACAATCTTTTTTCATCAGCTGTCTAGCATTGGACATTAAGTTGGCCATTGGCCAATCAAATGTAAGAAGGCGGGAGTTACTGTTTACAGAGCCGTTGTGGTGACCAAGGTTCGAGTGCAACGCACAACGTTAATGGCTAAACATTCAATATTTAAATAAATTTACAATAGAAATGTTGAGCGATAGTATCCACTGATGCAAACTACAAAATGCCATTTTAAATGGAAAATATGTCATTTACGTGATTCATGTAATGTAATTAGCAATTATCAGTGTGACGAGACAAGCAATAGCAATGTATCCATTTTCAGCATTATATTAGTGATAAGTTTAGGAATAAATGTGTACATATTGTAAATTAACTTAATGGTTATTAAGTACATTAACTTGTCTAAAAAAAATTATTCATTATATCATTTTCAAACTTCAGTAAAACATGGTAAACTGTGTGGCTTTGAAAGTTTGTTTGTTGGTTGTGGTAAGCCTATAAAAATGAAAACCATTTGCAAATGCATTATTTAACAATCATTCTGTCATTAAATTCTAAGTTGTGAGATGAACTAAATGCTAATGGCTATTGGGGGAGGGACCACTGAAATCTTACACCTAGTACTATATTTATTATAGTACTATTTATATTTATAAAAGTTTACCCTTTATGTTTCTTCCTGGTTCCAGATGAAAATGACAAACCCAAATGAAGAAATATAGAAAGTCTAAACTTATTTACTTGACTAAACTACAGTTTAAGTTGATCTACACACTATAAGTATTTGATCAGTGATTCGATCTCATATTTAATCATGCTGCTGAGAAATATGTAGCAGCTCCACACACTCCAGTATCAAGAACTATAGCGATGTCATCACACTTTTGGATTTAACACTATTTTTAAATCATTTTAAAGTGAAGGATCTGATTCTTCTGGAAATTAAAGTGTTTATTCAGAGGGGAGTTTTAATGAAAACAGGAATTTGTTACAGCTTAACTAGTGTGAACGTGATGTGTGATTTTTGGCAGACACTCTTACACAATGGAAATCCTGAGGAAATATTGTGTGTCTAGTCATGATGTCTGGCAAAAAAAAATTGTCAGCAGCCCAGCACACCAAGAGAACGTTTGTGCGATTGCACTTATCTAGTCTGACCATTTCTTTAAGTTAAACAGAGAAATAATAATGTTGACTTTATTTTGTGTAACATTGATGTTCACTCACAAACTGACCATTTTTACACATCCAAATATAGATTTTTTTTATTTTAAATTAGTGCCTGTATGTTCCACCTGAGTGCAGAATCTCATCCGGTCACATATGGACACTTAAAACCATTTATTCAACTTGAAATGCCATCTAGCGGACAACCACAGCATTTTCATTAGAAATATAAAAAATACTTTATGATGTAATGAAATTGGAAATTTCACAGATTTGTGGCAGTAGGTTAGAAAACCAAGAATAAAACCAAATGAAATAACTCAAATCCAAAACATGGTACAGCTTTTTTTTATCGGGAGGAAACTAACTGGATTCCCATGTTCAGGTCAAAAGAATCGGGCCTATAGCCACATGCTGCAGTTCGTCCTCTGTAAAGTCTGATCTTCTGCGAACTGTTGAAGAGAGTCAGGGGTCACATGTGAAAACACAACCATATCAAACATTACATTTTACATCGGTTACCTCGATTGGAGTGACCTGCACTTGGATTTCGAGGATTTGCGCACTGTTTGAAACAATGTCCATCAGCAGAGCCCTCAACGTGACAAATGACGACATCACAATGGACAAATACCTACAAGTAGAGCTCCTTGCAACATTACACATTACAAAATGTAATTAAATAATGAAGGAATATTAAATATTACTTTTAGGGAGACTTTTAAGTAGGCGAATTGGGATGCAGCTAAAAACTTCATTACAAACTACTTGTAATTTGTTTTCATGTTACCTGTCTTGCCAATGTGACGTCCTCATCACTATCAAAATTCCCGTCATCCGTTAAAGCAAAAGTTTTAACCTCAAATCTCTTGAAGTGATCAGGGAAATGCACTCGGTCGTCTGGCATTACAGGATGAAACATGGTTTGTTCGGGGTCTTTAGGATTTGCACAGCTACAAAGAGAACGGAATCAGAACCGCTGTAAGAAGTTTTCACATGCAGTGCTTTAAAACTCACCCATTAACTATTAAATCCCATCTGGGTTTGGAGTTTTTCTCCTTGGTGAGTGTTGCCCAGCAGTTTTCCAGAACTACTGCCATCCTGGAATCTCTGGAGTGATCCATACCCACCTCAAAGTAAAGAGGCTGTTTCAGAAACTTCAGAACCGGGTAATCCTCATCGTGATAGAAGAGCCTATAGACCATATCTTGGTCGGGGTTTATAAACGATTACAAGCTTAGATTGCAGATCATTTCTCAGACATGCAGTACATTTTTACTGTAATGTTTGCATTTTTTTTTTTTTTTAGCTCAAGTGTAATTTCATGTCATAAATACATGAGTATTTCTGCTCAGCTTACAAGCAAAATAAATAACATTCCAAACCAAATACAGAGACTATATACTAAAATGTTCCACACTTATCTGCGATGAGCTTATAAAATATAGTTTAAACCACTTACAGCACAGAAACATTATTGTATTCAGTCAACAAATTGTTATAAGGTTATAGTTAGTGACCTAAAATAATTTTAGTGGTAAAACAACTCTTAACGGGACAGCTGCTACAACCACATTCTGCAAGTTTGGTGTTCGGGTTGGTACACACGGCCCCGCACATCTCCTGCCTGCGGGAGTGTGCAACCTGCTTTACGGCATGTGTCACATATTTTACCTGTAGCCTGAGTGAAGTTAGCCAACAGCTAACTAGAAGACGATCTAATATGCAAGTCTCAAAACCAACACCATGGCAGAGGCAGAGGCAGCAAAGAAACCAAAGGGGGGTTTGTCGGAGGAAGCAAAGAAAAGAGAAAGTGATCGGACACGAGCCTGTGAGAACCGTGAGCAAAGTTCCACAGTGTTGCTTTAAGGAGGTGACAATATCAATATAAATCATTGTTGAGATACAGTCTTTTTAGCATTTTGCCATCTACATGGTTTTATAAGTCTTGTCTAAGATTGGGTATTGTTCATCTTGGATACATCAAGGAATGTAGTAAAGCTACTCAATTACAGCCAAATGTTTTCAAAAGTTGTAAACCAAAAATAACAATTTCTTAGTTCCAGACAAGCAGGTGGTGCTATGCCAAAACTGTGCATGTGATTGAGACCAATTTATATATTTTGTATGAATAAATGCATGCTTGCATGCTTACATGCTACATGCGAAAACTCAATGGCAGAGGGAGAATGTAGGAGTTATAGGTGAAAAATTATGAGCATAAACAAGTGAAAACTCAAGCCGTTTTACCAAATTCAGATGTTTAAATCTACTAATTTTCTAATTTTAGCTCTATTATGCCAGTGTTAATGAGGTTTTACATACCCTGAGAGAGTCTCAGCTGGACAGTGAGTTCACCCATCCCAACATCTGCCTGTGGCTTTTTAGAAAGTGAAATAGAATGGAACACCACACTCTGAGTGGCATTTGCTGTATAAATACACGACACGGTGATCCTGAAAAGTCATTTTAGTAGAGCAAGTATTACTTTAAGAACATTTCCTAAACAATTTAATGTTTTTTCAGTCACTTTCCAGGTTGCTCCAGCTATATCCAGCTGCTCACCTGTACTGTTTTTGATGTTGAGTAAGTGACTCATAGATCTTTGGCAGAGGTTCATCTTTCTTCCACGTCACTTCATTCTCATACATCATAGAATCTCCAACAAACTGAACAAGTGAAATGTTAGACATTGCGTACAGTAACAGCAGTCGCACACATACAGTAGTCTCATCACGGTACCGTTCTTGTGGTCCCACAAGAATTGAGAGCAAAGTGAAAATAAGCAATGTGCTCTTCACTGTAGTAGGGTTTGCAGGCTGGGTCTTTCAGAGACAGTTCACCAGGATTCAGATCAGGTACAGATTCCAGTTTGGGTAGCACTACAGTCATCGTTCCATTCGAGAAGCACTCTGGTCCAAAAACAAGAAGAAATTTATAACGATATAAGTCAGTCAAACTGTAAAATGACACTAATGCAAAAAGAGCACCAACCTAACAATGGCACAAAGAAAGGACAGGCAAGGGAGAAATCTTTTAACTGCCAGTCATTCAATGAATCTTGGATTTTCACATCAAGTCTTCCCATGACTCCTGCCAACTGAACGGACTTGTGGAATAAAAGATTAAAAAGGCTGTCACATTACATTAATTCATTTTATCCAAAGCGACTTACAAGTAGGAGAGCATAAAACATTTTGTCAACACACTAAACAGTACCAATAATTTACAAATTAGTCCAAAACTGTCTGTGTTGCCTAGGCTTAGAACATCTGAAGAATACCTCAAATACTACATCTGGTGATATCAACGGAACATCAATGGTGATAGAAGTATCATTCCGATGGTGGGTGTACTGCTGTAAAATCTTGTCATTTAGTTCTCTTTCCCCCAGTTTGATCCTCAGCTGGGAGTCTGGAGTGCTGCCATACTTTACATAGATTTTGAAACTATCCTGTTGGCATTTTCCACCTGCTGAAGGGAGGACTGCAAACAGCAAAACGGGCACATTAAAACCAACCCAAACATTAGTGTAACAGAGTGGGGCTCAGCTCTGCTCCTGGACATCTTCAGGGCGCCCAACGCTTTTCCCGCCCTGGTCTCACATTCAAAAGAACCCAAACCTCTTGGTCTCGGTACGAAAGCAAACGTTCAGAAGCAGATCCAGGCATCTCAGTTAAAGTCTTTCTGTGCAAAATTCTTACCGATATCACTTAATGAAGCTTGTAGTACTACAGAGTGCAAGAAAGATGTCCGTTCAGGCAAAATGACAAATCCAAAGATGAGGGGAAGCGTGTAGGTTGTAACATCAGGGCGATGATTCTGCATCAGAGAATTATCATGTTAGGAAGAGATAGTAGTCAAACAAGGTGAGGAAAGACCCGAAATGTACCTTCTTTTGGACATTGGGATCAGAGAAGGACACCTGTAGAGAAAACGCTTTGGTGCCATTTGGGTAGCTGTGCTCTAGCAGAACAAAACCTTTACTGATGACCTCCGAAACGCTCAGCAGCTCCGAGTCGAAAGTGATGTTCCACAGCTCCACATCGGGCAAGAAGTAACCCATCAGGATATCAAATATCTTCAGCTTTGCTTGAGTATCTGATCACAAAAATGATTCTCTTGGAAATCAAAAACAGGTCCCTTTTTGATATCACTGCCAGTTTTATATGAATTCAATAAACACTCACTGTCAGTAATTTGGGGCATCCAGGGTGTCAGAGGAGTTGTGATGGGGAACAAAACCTTATATGTGGTCTTATCCAGCCCCTCCTTCCACAGGATTTCCATCATGGGCTCTATGGTGTATCTGATGTGGTAGCGCTCCATTTGAACATGACTCTAATGAAAAACAGGCAGGTTACTACTACAGGTTACATTAAAAGGCTAAATGAAGCCGAGGAACAAACCCAACCTTGTAGTACCCATCAGGAGCTCCAATGGGAATCTCAACAACTATATGAGAATCAGTGAAGGAAATGGTGTAGTTGTGGCTGGCCATTTCTGCAGGTGTGAATCTTCTGTTGTTAACGCCCAGGTGGACCTCCAAAATCTCAACGTCCGAGGACACCAGAGGGGTGATGTGCAGAGGAACGTGCCAAGAAATCAACTGACCCATCACAGAAGCTCCATCTGAGATCAAACCAGAGTGCGGGGTCTTCACAACCACAGTACACAACGTTTTCATGGTTCATTAAGATTGGATCCAAATTCATTTGACCAGGAAGTTATTGATTTACAGATGACCAGTGATTTACAACATGATGAAAGTTAAGCCGATAATGTGCATGTCTCACTAGTTGGACAGGCAGCAGATGACTCCACTATGGTCATCATCCATCGGTCTCGGTACAACACCACGGATTTAAACACGATCATATCCACATCTGCAACCTGACAGGATTGGACATATGAGACAGACGCTACGCTACACAGCAGGACGAGAAAAACACATCATGGCATTCAAAAGGATTCCTACATTTTGCACGTAGTTCTCAGCCATGTTGTACGGGCTTCGCATCACCAGTCGTGTAGGAGAACTGTAAACATAATAACCCATCTTCAGTACGGCCTCTTCATCAAACGCCTTCTCCTCAGGGGTGTACCGTATGATCTTCCAGAGTTGCAAGTTAGAGACAACTGTGGGCTTTTTTAAACAGAGCAAATGTTCTTTTTGGACACAATTGTGTAGTGACACTGTGACAGCGCTAACAGAGACCATAAAGTGGAGTTATTTAGAGAGGTTGAAGCGAATATATTATACACACATATTATATATATATATATATATATATATGGTTGCACACACAAACAAGACATACCCAATGTTTTAATCCCATTGTCTTTCCTGGTATTGCATTCCTTACAGACACCTGAAATAAGGTCAAATGCAGACAAGAAGCAAAAATACATGTTCTAATGTCACACAACATTTTTTAGATTGCATTTATGGCAGGTGGGATGTGAAATCTTTTTAAACCCAAAACTAGTAATGCTGCATCTGAACATGGAACATCTGAAGTGATTTAAAATAAACAGTATCGCTTGCCTCCATGAAGTTTGTCTCACACAAAATCTCACGTGAAGTCATTTTATGACTGCAGGATTTGGTCACTTCATGGACTTTTTCAAATAATGTTGGGATCTCATGCAGTTTAAACCGCATCGCTACTGTAAATTCCTTGTCACCCTAGAAAAAAAAGAAGTTTATTCAAATATATCTCCATGTGTATTTTATTAACTTCGAAAGTTTTTAAGGCATTTTTTGTGTTTTGAAAGCAAAGTGGTCTATAGTCAGGCAAGTGAATTGTCACATCCAGTCCATATTCCTCACAAATGGGCACATGAAAAATATCTATTAACTATTTTATGTTCTTTACAGAGCCATCTCTTGTCCGATTTGCACAAAACGTCTTGTCTCATCCAAAACACAAACTTTCCTTTCTTTTTAAAATCATAAGACTGATATTTTTCTGATGTCTGGATTCTATAATCAGGGGTTTAGTGAAACAGACGATTCAATGCATAGATATTAAATACATTCACGGAGATTTCATTTTACAAAGTTTTTACTGAAAATGTCACACCCATAACTCTTGAATTGTCCATTTACATTTTATGAACACACTACATGACACACTCGAATTGTTTCAATGACAATCTCCACATGCACCTTCAGTTTAATACATTATTCACGTGCTAAATAAAAGATGAGAGCTTGTTTAGAGGAATGCTAAATTTATAAAGGCATGTACCTTGTTCTGTGTAAAACAGCTCTGCTGGGAGGCAGAGACTATTGTGTTTCCCCAAGGATCAGATTTCTGTGTGTAGCCACACTGAGCTGCCAGGTAAGGTGTGAGGAGTACAGTCTGCGTGTCATCTGAAACGTGTCATTCAGACCTGAATTGATTCCCAGGTGTAAGACATCATCAGCAAACGAACAATAGGATACTGCAAACTTACTGACTGCATAGACCTCTAAAGGACCTCTGGCACTCAAAGAACCGTGGATGGAAAACTGCACTCTATTGTCAAGACATTCAGCATAAATTCCATCTGTAAACCAGAAACTGCCTATTAAGTAACTTAAACTTTAAACACAAAACGCTTTGTAGTTGGCTTACCTGTTAACGTGTCTGCAAACACAGCAGGTACCACAACAAGCCATAAAACCCTACGAGCATAATAAAAAGGCTTAAAAACACATCTGATGCTGCATTAAAACACGTTTTCTCTTACTGTACACACCCTATTTCAAAGCATCCCATTGTTTGTAGATAGTTTTGATAAGGTTTAATAGGAGAGGGCGTCGTGCTCCGGCTCGTTAATGAACTGCGCGTCTCCGCTGCGCGCTCTGATTGTTCATCATTGCGCACAGGTGAGGCGCGCAAACACCCCGCGATCCACTGGAGCTCAGTGTCTGACACACAACGATCTACTGTAAACATCCAGCTGGATTTGTGTGTTTATCGGGATACTGCCCACTTACGTATTGGTGATGAAGTATACTGTATTTATTTGGACGCAAGGACGGCCATTGCGTAAATGCGAGCACGGATACAGTAGGTGATATTTTATTGATGCTGTGTTTCATGTCTCAGTTTTGTCTGATGTGTGTTTCTTGCGATACTAACAGATTTGAGCAATGTTTGAGAAGTTTAAGAAACAACTTTCATGCATCTGGGGATGCCTCTTTACGTAAATAAGTAAATACATCGTTTTTGTTGTTGCTGCTATTCATGAATCGTTTTGTGTTTCGTTTTTTTACCCTTTAAGTTTTTTTTTATGCATTTAAAATAGAAATATTGTAGCGTTGTGTTTATTGCCATAATAAGCAAGGTTTTATGATGTTGGCTTTCTACACACACAAATTTTGTTTGCTTTTGCAATTGGTTTGAAGTTGTTTTAGTATGTGTTTACTTGTGGTACGTTTAGGTTAAACAAAAAGCAAAAAATATAGTGTGCTGTGGATGATATAGTTTGTCAGACAAAGATAAAAACAAAATACCAAGGATATTTGTCACACTTTCACCATGTAAAAATATATATTTCAAATGTTTTAAATGCTATATAATATAATGTGTAGAACAAACCTAAAATATAACAGTAAAGTTAACATTCAGAAACGTGATGCAGTTATTTAAACTAAAATGTGATAGTTTGCAGGTATATGTTGCATTTCGAAAGTGTGACAACTTGCCTCAACAGAATGTAGTTTAACCTTTATGAAGTGACCTATTTTTTTGTCAGATATGGTGACCCATACCCGAAATGTGACCTCTGCATTTAACCCAACCAGTGAATAGTGAACACACATACACCGGGGCAGTGGGCAGCTAACACTGCAGCGCCCGGGGAGCAAACGGGGGTTAGGTGCCTTGCTCAAGGACACGTCAGTTGTTACCTGCCGGTACTGAGAATCGAACCAGCGACCTTCTGGTTACGAGTCCGACTCTCTAACCATTAGGCCACAACTGCCCCATTATGTTAAAATCTAATGGGTCCTTAGTCTGAGCTTGACAGCTAATATACAAATACTGTATGATAATATTGGATATTTTCAAATATTTACAAAATCAATAAACAAAACCACTGCTGAAAAACATACAGTAAGAGAGATGCTGCATAGCCATGACAACTTTCCCCATGTACCTATTATTCCCGGTTTCCCCTATGGGCAAATATAATACATAAATGTATGCCAAATTTGATGTGATTTGTTTTATTGTGGAGTAATGTTTGAATGGTTTTGAGTGTTGCTATCATTAGCCTATACTTTTTTATCATTTGTTTAGAAAATGCAAGGACACCTTCCTCAAGTTTCCCAAATTGACTGAAGCAGTGCTTCCACCATGGTGTATGGACAAGTTTTTCACCACCATGGCAGGGAAGAAGATCTGGTTAACATCAACGTCGGAGGCATCCAGCACAAGGTGGAGCGCCTCGTTCTGCTCCGCTTCCCGAACACGCGCGTTGGCCGGTTACTGCAGTGCTGTAGCGTCGCAGCCATCCTGGAGCTCTGTGATGACTACAGCCCCGCCGAGCAGGAGTACTACTTCGACAGGAGCCCACAAGTCTTTCACTGCATCCTCAACTTCTACCGCACGGGACACTTTCACGCTTTGGAGGAGCTGTGTGTGTTTTGCTTCATTCAGGAGATGGAATACTGGGGCATTTGTGTGATGGATCTAGATGCCTGCTGTCTCGATTGGTTCCTGGAGCGAAAAGACGAGAAGGAAGAGAGCGCAGTCTCTGTTCGTGACGCGTCGTCCGGAGACGTCTCGGTTGTCGGGGGTGACCTGGAGTTTGAGGGCACGTGGTGCTCAGACATGCGCAGGTTGATGTGGAGGACACTTGAAGATCCCAGTTACTCCACATGTTCGAAGGGCGTAGCCGGGATCTCAGTCGTGGTCATTTTGACCTCCATCGTGGCCATGTGTGTCCACAGTGTGCCCGAGTTCAGGCACATTGATAGCAAGTATTCTGCACTGGCCTGTTTAGAGTTGATCTGTATTATTTTCTTCTCGGTGGAGTTCGCCCTGCGGGTGGTCGCTGCTCCTCGCCCATGGAGGTTTTTGGGAAACCCTTTGAATGTGATCGACATTGCTTCCATCTTGCCCTTCTACGTGATCCTTGCCTTTGAAGGTTTGGATGAGGAAGACACGGAGGACACCCAAGGTTTGCTCAACATCGGACAAATGGTTCAGGTTCTCCGGTTGATGAGGGCCTTCAGGGTCCTGAAGCTCGCAAGACATTCAGAAGGCGTGAGAGTGTTTGGAGAAACCCTGAAACAGTGCCACCATGAGGTGGGGCTTCTCATTCTTTTCATTACTGTTGGGATATCGTTCTTCTCCACTTTGATCTACTATACCGAAAACGAGGACGCCAAGTCCAAGATGTCTTCCATTCCTTATTGTTGGTGGTGGGCCATTGTTTCCATGACAACCGTGGGCTATGGGGATGTGTATCCACACACAGCGGCCGGGAGGATCGTAGCTACCCTTTGCATTCTCTGTGGTCTACTGGTTGTTTCCGTACCCATCACCACAATCATGAACAACTTTTCTAAATATTTTGAGAAAAATAATGCAAAAAGGTGACTTCGCCATCAAGGAAATACAAACTTGGCCACTTTACTGATCGTTTCAAAATGTTAGATATGCTATGCCTTTGACAAAAGTGTCATGATGTTATATCTTTTTTCAAGTTGTTTTTCTGTTCCTAGCAGAAATATGATTCGGGAGAATCTAAAGATCACGTAACCAAACACACACATGCCATTAATACCAGCAACATACAGTGTATATATACACCAAAGGCTATAATGTGTCGTATAGACTGGACATTAATGCAAAATAAACCCAGATGATCAGGTTCCTGATGTGAACTATTCATTTAGGAAGAAGAAGATCTGCAAGACATTAAACTAGCAAAGCTATGTTTCTATATTAATATAATTTGATTGTAGAAGGCCATGACTGACCATTTTTATTCACTTCATCATGTATCACCACCAGACAGTTGAACAGAATTAACACCGTGGATTGAGATTTGGCAATGGATTTGTTTGTTAAGTTTATGTCATTACTGGATTTCATGATCACATTTTTTTTAATTGGCAGATTTATGGTCAAATTATCATTTATTCAGAACAAAGAACACCAGACAGAACAAATGAAATTACAAAATACTTTATGCTTTCTTCAAAAAAAGTTTAATAGGAGTTCTATGTACAACAATTGATCATAGTTAATATTCAATTATTCAAAGAGGCAGATTGATCAAATCTGAAAATAGGTAAAATACCGAAGCAAAACTAAGACAGCAGAGGAAGGACAAACCTTTCATATAATCCTCATCTGCAAAAACCCCCAACAGTTCATATTTATAGATATGAATATGACCCGAAAATATAAACAAAAAGGCAAATTAATTGTACAGATACCAAACTATTTGTAAAATGCCGAAACAACTAACAGCAATGAAACATCAAATCATACATTCAGTTTTTTTACGATCCTGCATGCTGTCATATCTTTAAAATAATCTAGACAAAGGTTAAATTAAAACCTTATTTAAATTAGGCATTTATCCATTTATTCATATATGTGTATTTTCTTAAATAAATAATGTATATTTGGCATTAGATTCATCCTCATTATTGATATATTAAATGATTCAAAACAAATTTCAAGTCAAACCTTTTTCAACAACTCATTGACTATTTTATACTTCATGTACTTCAGGTCTCACTTATTACAACCACTTTACTTTAGATGTGTTGGAAAACAAAAATGAAAATCCCTCCTCTTAACAAATGAACCATAAGAAACTTAGAGTAAAATATGTATTTTCTGGGGTCACAGTAAGCCTTTCAGGGAATATCAAACATGCCCGGAATCTCGACAGACCCCAACATCCTCAAAGCATCTGTAAATGAGGAATCTACCAGCAAAGCAAGGATGTCAAATGATGTCTGCCATGATCATGTGATCCTTCAGGTTATTGCTGGACAGGCAGCGAAACATTCGTCTGTACCGAACGTCTACACAGCCCAAACCGCATTCAGCTGCCTACAATACTGTACTACAGTAGCCTACCACCATTTCTGTTCAGAGAAGCCTGGAATAGAATGATGAATAACAAATGAACGGGACGGGATGGGGAGAGAACAACTGGTTTATAATTGATGTGGTTATTTTGTAATTCTAGTAATTGTTATGCCTGAAAAGAAATATGTGACCAAGGCGGACAGTGAGGCCTTTACACTATTCACTATGTTGTGTTTGTGTTTGTGTGTGTGTGTGCGCGCGTGTATAAGTTGATTGTCCTGGTAAAACCAGCCCCGCGCCTGTATGAACCCAACTCTCTGACATATGAAGCACCAGTTTAAACCTCTCAAATGTCTCATTCATGGATTTTAAACACATGTTTACATTGTTTCACATTTTCAGATTCAGTAAAAGAAATGACAGCATTGTTCATAGAACAACAGCCGTCGTTGCATTATGGAGGATCTGACCCTCGAAGAGGAGAATCAGAAACTAGCGAAACCTATTAAAGTGGCAGCGCGGTGTGTTTATTCGCGATAATGTCTAGTGTTTCAGATGTCTTCATGTTGTTGGATATCATCAGCGGCCGCAACTTCAAAAAACGCTGTTTTCAAAGTGAAATATTTTTAGGGCATATGGTGGGTAAAAAGATTTGCATTGTGTCTCCATGAAGGTCCACCAGCAAGACCAGTACCAAACCAGCATAAACCAGCCTGGAAGATCATGCTAGTCTTTTTAGCAGGGTGGCAAAGTTTTGTTGTTCCCAAAAAAAGGGATTTCACAATGAGTGGGCAGAAAATAGTGTCTGTAAATAAGTGTCTCTTCTGAAATTCAGAAAGTCAGACTAGAGCTGCTGCATAGTAGAAAAGCAGGACAGATCGCTGTGTTTGCCCCGAACCGACCGTGTAAGCGTCCTGCCATTGATACCGCACGTTAAGAGGTAATAACACCATGCGCCTGCCATGTATTTATACACTATTGCACCTTTTGGCAAGTCTGGTAAAGTGTGTGAGCGTGACGCTGGCAAAAAGCGTCAGACGTATTAGATTTTGTAGAGATGATCGAGCCCTCTTGAGTCTGTCGTAACAGATAGAAGTTAAAACCGAAGTAATCTGCATCCAATGCTTTCCTATGTCTTCGGGCTAGTTCACGCTCACAACAAACTCACATGATGCAGGTTGGCAGTGAGCCGACTGTGACCTGGTATCATAAAACCATAACTGTTGTTTCTTACGCTCAGATTGCCTGTTGGTGCCAACTCCTTCGAGGAAACCCAACACACGAGTTAGTCAAGCAATGTGATCTAGCATTTAGGCTGTAGCTATCGGGTTGTATAGGCTGGAAAGGATTCTGGTAAGACCCCACAACAATTTCTTTGTTTTTTTAAATACTGTCCGGCTTCAACACGGATCAATAATTTCCCAATATACGTTATACTCAACACATCACTATCACACAGTCCTGTTCAAACACAGAACCCAAACCTGCACACAATAATCCGAGAGCCGACTATACATCCTAAACATGAATTCACATCATATCAGTCAAATGTCATCTGCTGGTCAATGATCCACCGCTCATGCATCAACACCTCTGGGCTCTTAAATGATCTGAAATGCATGAAACGTCCCAAATCACATGAAAAAATACAGCAGTCCTCAAATGTCATGCAAATCATTTTAAGTCTCCAACACTGATTATAAGGCACCTATGGATGTTTCCACCTTTTACTGTATAAATCACTGAAATCTGCTAGATCTCTACTCAAATAAAAAAAAATGGCACGTGTCAAGCGATGGCACTCCATTTCTGAAATGTCTAAAACTATTTACATTTACACAAGCAGCGATACATCTATGCCACAACTTTTCAGAACTACCCGAACACAATATTCTATGACAATAGCTTAAAACAGGTCTGAAGTTTTGAGTAATGTACTCTTAAAGGGACAGTATCTCAAAAGAAGGATCATTAAAATGTGGGTTATATAACCTGTTTCAAATAGGTTATTCCAATTCTCCCTCGCTTCTTATTTCTCCTGGTGTTTTCTTACGAGAAAAGATGATTTAAGAACAAATCTTTCATTAATAAATCAGTTTATCCAATTAAAAAAAAAATACGAATTGACTGATCTGGTTTAGTCACTTTATCGACAATTTCAGTTTGTTGCTTTAACAGAGATACTGTTTTATGATACTTTTATGGTGCATTTCGTCTTTCGTCAGTCAGGACATTTTTTTAATGTAATGTTTTATGGTTGGAAACATTTTTGGAACAATTTGAGAAAAAAATCTAATTTTTGCCCTTAAATAAAGGAAATCTTATACAGATAATGGTCCAGACCAAAGTATCCAACAAATAAATCGTTTAGGGAAAATACACCTGTCCCATAGGTTTAATATTTCAACTGTTACATATTTCTATAAAATGTGCAAGATGACAACCGTACTTGTACGTTGTTAGCAGCAGTTGGTAGCAAGATGTCTGCAAAAAACTTCAACCACATCAGAATGTTTCCACTATCACCCTTTGGTACGGTCTGTACCAATTGGAAAGCTGTAGTTGAATCCTGTGAAAAAAGTATCTTTCAAGACTCTGCAAAACCACAACAGCAATACTGAGCCACAACATTATTACACTACACTACCTATTAAACATCGTCTTTCTTATAGAGATCATCGCATTTCTGCTGCATATCTGGCAACTCCACAGGAAGAACCTTGCGTCTGGACAACCTTAACTGACTCATTAATCAACAGCTTATTTTTTTGCTCTCTATCCAAAGCTCTTCACCACAGATCATCCAGTAAACAAAGCATTCACCCATCTACTCACCCTCATATCATTCTAAACTCAAAAAACATTCCATGCAATGAAAGCACAGTATTTTAAATCTTCAGAAGGCAAAAAAAAAGCTCTGAAATATTCTTCACTTTATATGATAAAGCATGCTGAAATTCTTCCAGTTTGATCAAATGGAGGGTAAACATTTTCATTTCGGTCTTAAGAAAATGGCTATTGTAGAGATTTATTTCCAAATGTGCATTTGAATGAAATGAGGGCGAGTAAATGATAACCCAATTTTTATTTTAGGGTCCCATTACCCCAACTGTAAGATCATCACCACCGAATACATCTGCTATTTCGCGTACAACGGTTTGGACTGAATTGACCCACAGTAGGAAAACATTTGTTGGCGTTTCCTTACCTCCAAATTTTTTGCAAGAGCAGGGCAGTACATTCACAAGGCTTTTTGTGTAAGATGCTGTAAGGCTGCCAGGTAAAGGAAATAGCTCAAAAGCTGTGGACTTCTGCCTGCTTCGCCTTACGAATGTACAAGTAAGCAGCAGTTACGCTAGAGGAGAATAAACAGCACTGCTAGCAATGTAGCAAATGACCTGGGATATTACGCTTGGAACCAGGGACCAAACATCTGAATCATTATTATGCACGGATGTGGAGAGTTACAATTCAACGTTGTGCCAGTAAAGTGATAAATAAATGCAAGCGAACGTATTTACAAGCGAACGAATGTTTCTTTTACGTTCTTTAAGAAATGAAAAGTTGCTGCCACCCAACCAGCTCTTGTCTGTCCCGTGCACACCAAGGTCTCGGTCTCAAAGGTGAAAAGCATTTTGTGCGAATGCTGGACTGAATAGTGTGGTATACAAAAAATATCCAACGCGAAAGAAACGTGTTTCTAAACCAGTACCGTAACGCATTGAGGCACTATGTTAAACCTCCCTTTAAAAAGTCCACAGGTGGTTCATAGTGCTGTGCAGAAAGGAGAGGAAGGGGCATCTACATTTTAGAGTATAAAGCAGCACCATTTACAGTAATATTATTAAAGTTTCGTATGCACCTTTATATGTCACAGACTGTATACCTTGAGTGGCGGACGTCGAGGAAGATTGGCGTTATAAATATTTCTCTGTAAATGTTTGTGTGAAACTGGCGGTCGGGCGATGAAAGTCGAAGCTTTTACTGTATGACTGAATGATATCCTGGGCTGACTAATAGAATGAAAGAATTAGTCCAGGACTCAACCTAACCTTTGTCAAGGCCTGAAGCTAAAACTAAATTTCAGTCCAGAAGCAAAACCTCCACGCAATCGCAAACGGCAACAATATCGCGAAGGTCCAGATCGACATTTCCGTTGGAAATACAATAGAATTGAAGTACAACTGCTTTGCACAATAGAGACCTTCGAGTCATTTCGTTTCCAGAAGAAATTGCTCTCAGAAATGCGATTTTGCTTCTTTAAAACCTAAACCGTCCATATTTTCTGGCGTGTTCCATTTGAGAGAATTATGCCATAGATGAACTGATAATGCTGTGACATTCATTTTGTGCCAATAGTAAAGAATTCACTGCTTAACTGTGTCTACGCCGCAGGCAATGCTTTGTTACCGCCTCTGAACATACTAAAATAAAACCAGCCTGCAGCAGCTTCAGGTCTTGCAGTGCGTATGCTGCTCTGACCCGTTTGCATTGAGGCATATATATATATATCTATATATATATATATATATATATAGATAGATAGACCCTATATATATATATAGATAGATAGATAGATAGATATATAGATATATATAAATCCACCACTGTTCTTGGCTCACGGCAGATGGCGAGCCGAGAGGAAGTGCGTCGGGAAGGACGTCAGATGCATGAGTGGAGGACTGACATGGACCAGAATGGATGTACCCTGTTGGTGAAGCGCACTGGCCGAAGCTGTTTCATAAGCGGGTTTGGGCTTCTGGGATGTAGATCTCTATACTGTCGGCCCGCTCCGTAGCCGAGTTCTGACGGAAAGACGCAGCCCGTTTCGCAGCCATGAGCCTGCGGCGAGCCTCCTGCCTCTGACGGTCCTGCAGGTCCAAGGAGCGTTCGCGCATGATGCCTCGACCTTTAGGAGGCCTCTTCGACGCAGGAGGCGGCCATTTTCTTTCCTGGAAAGAGGCAGATGTTTTAACATTCATCTGTTTATAATGACACTGCAAAAAATAATAAGTCAGCTCAGTATTTTTTTAAACATGCTACATTTTTATGGGGGGAAAAAATCCTTATAAATATAATAAAGCTGCAATCTGTATTTATTATTATTTTTTATTTATTTGGTTAACAATAAACAAAAATCAGTTAATGTACACCATACTCTGATTTGCCATGGTAAGCTTACAATGACAGCTTAGGGAAAACAGCTTTAGGAATTAAATAACTTTAAAAAAATATTAACATTATAGATCATTTACATGGTAAAATATCACATTAAAATGGTAAATATTAGCAAAGATCATTTATTGTTATTAGTTATATTGTTATTCATTTTATAATTATTTATATTGTTTCAAGCATAAACATTGCAAAAGTTAACATGTTAAAAATACGATTTGCCAATGGGGAAATAATAAACACATGTACTTAAATAGACACAACGATTAAGAAAATGATTTTGCTTCTGTAGTGTTTGAACTTACAGTCGGTGGCGATGCACTGACCTTCTTCTCTGGACTCTCCACGATCCTCCAATCATTGCTCTTGATTTGCTGCAGCTCATCAAACTTGGCAGTGACATCATCGATGGAGAGCTGCAGGAGATCCCAGAATCCAGCCAGGTCCTGAGCTGTGGGCCGAGGCATGGCACTAGGGTCCTGCACAAAACCACAGCCAAAAAAAGAATAATCAGATGCACATCAAACATCACAGCCCATGAAAACAACACCAGAAATGAAATAATAATGCTGGTCACTTTTGTTTATTACTGTGCCAAGAAGGAAAACAATTATTAGACCCATCAGCAGAGGTCACTGTAATCCACGAGTACACGATTGGTATTAGCATTAAAACAGCACCATAACATATCAAAATACTTTTAAGAGATAGATATGCCATTTAAATGTTAGTAGAAACATTTTACTTCAATTTCTTATTCACAGATTCACAAATAGCCAAAACGTCTGTATGTCCTGTGTTACATTTAAAAGATTACATTTGCTGATTACAATTCACTACAAACTTTGTAGTAATGTGTAAATAAGGACAGAAATTTCAGTGAAAATTCAATATAAACATGCATATTTCTTTTGTATGTCTCAATTTTGTTATAATGACAGCATCCTTCATGCTGTTTCAATCAAAGCACACACATTTGTTTACAATATTTATCTACTGTCAAATATTTTCAGAATTCTAAAACCTTTTGCTCAATTCCAGGTTTAAACTTGAATTTGTTGGCCTGATTTGTAGTGTGGCCTTAAAGTCACAATGAAATAAAAAAATGACACTTCTAGCTTTTACACAGTATTGCAGTATTTATTATAAATGATCTATCCATGCACATAGTGTAGTCTGTTTATAGCCTCTTGTTAGCTTGTATTTAGGCTTTTAAAATAGCAAATACTGCGTTAAACTGTAAAGATTATCTTTATAGATAAAACGTGTAAACATCATGAACATTTGTTTATCACAGATCATATTTTTTGCGATCTTCCAAAAGTCTATGGGAAAAATGCATAGGCTTTCAGTTGAGGAAACCCGTGCACCGCTAACTTCCGGGTTGGCCTGCAAAAACGCGTCATCTCTGAGGCTCCCAATAGAGAAAAAAGTACTATTGCAACTTTCGTTTCATGCCGACTTGTAAACCCCATGGCACGCATCAGTGATAAACACAGCTGGGAGTAAAATAAATTCCTTTAAAATCAGTTTGTGCACATCTCTCAGTAATAAATCAAACTCATTCAGACTCAATGTTATAGTGCAGGGATGATGTGTTTAGTCTCTGGAAGCTCATGCTGCAGAGAACAAGCCAGTCTCAGTTTGTCTCTGTGAATGTATTACAGCATCCATCACTTCACAATCTCCAGACAGAAAGACAAACACACAACAATAGCCCAAAAAATAAACAAACCCTTTAAAGAGCCATTTAAACAACTAACCATCACAGTCATGTCAGTTACTATTACACTAACATCTCCTGAATCTGGTATAAGCGTCGCTAAAATGATGCTGACAACAATTCAACAATTACATGGCAATAAGATTATTTTGTATTTCCAAAACAAACAACAACAGTGAAAACGTAAAAATGCAAACTGAATCCGTTATGACAGAACTGGTTCATGCAGAGGCGAGCATTAATGTATATCTCATGGGAACAGTTGAAATGTCACGTACCAGATTTTGCTGACACAACCAGTAAAACTGCTGGAATTTCTGGGACATGAGGAGGTGAGCACTGCCCACAGCACTCCGGATCTTCCCAAGAACTACAAGACATATCAAAGACAATTGGCTCCATCCCTTCACAACTGTGTTTGTAGGCTATATGATGCGTTCTGTATGTTCTCTGTAACGTCCCGCGCACTTACTCTCCTCCGACAGGTCGTGCTCCTCTGCTTCGCGCTCCATATCTTTACACCAGCCCTCCAAGCGTTTGGTCTCACTGTGAAGAAGCTGCATGAACCAGCTGCCGTCCCGCCGGAGGGGCGACGCGCGGCCGGACCCGGCTGCTTCGTGAGCGGGTTCCACCAGCCAGGGTTCGGGCTGAGGGCTGGGCGGCCCGCTGGAGGGCCGGTAATCCTCCCGGTAGCTGAAGAGGCCCTGTGTCCGTACGGTCCGCACCGCGTTGTACTGTGTCGGTGTACTGGGTTCAGAGTGCCGCTGGAATCCTCCAAACTGCAGACTTTTGTCTTCTGTGGAAGGAAACCCCTCCAGCTCCAAATCCGCTTGAACTGCTGTCGTTACGCTGTTGGACCGCTTAAAGCGCCCGAGTCTGAAAGAGAACAGACAGCAAGTACTCGGAAACATGTCCCTTTTGTGTTTTCCAAATGCAAAGACATAATGCTTATGGCTAATTTATTTCCATATTAACTATGTTTGCTTATTTCATCGACTTTCTTTCTTTGCTTTACTCAACTACTGGTCTAAAAATGACTATTCATTTAGAATGACCTTGTTTTCTCCAGCACTATAGTCTCGTGTGTCATTTAGGCTTTGAGTAAATGGCACAAATTGAGTACATTTTCAGTTTAATGGTAGCTTTATTAATATTTTAATTGATCTTGAATTATTATTTCATTTTTATGTTGATTTAAAAAAAATGTTTTGCAAATTTGTTATGTGCTTTTGTTATTTTATAATTTTTTAAAGTTTAATTTCTTTTTCTTTTCAGTAACTAATTTTAGTTTTTCAACTTGATTTGATTTTAGGAAACCGAAATGTTTGAATAGCTTTCGTAGACCTTGATAAACTTGTATCGCATATTATTGTGGCCAACAACAGCCAATCAAGACTGACATGTAAACCCGTTTAGTAAAATCAGTGCTCAATTTGTTTTTACTTGCTGAATACAAAGTCAAATATATTCAGCCAATCAGATTTCAGCAATCTATGAACTATAAGAGCAGTGCTGTCTGAATCTGAAACTAGTCCTGCCATATAGACCAAATGTCCTGTAAATCTGTAAACTTACCGCTTCTCATCTTCCACCTGGATGCCTACAGAATGATATTGTGGGAGACCTTTACTGTCTGTTTCAGAGTCTGTGGCCGCTTCCACCTAAGGAATGAATGAGTAGAGCAAGTTTGAGTCATGAAGTAGGAGAATACAGGTGCTAAACCCATCCCTGGCATCATATACACACTGTATAAAACATGATCCAATAACATGACAGCCAAAATTAGGAGCAACCTTTGACCAGCACAATGTTGTACCCAAACACCACCCTCATGGCTTGCACCTTTTTAGCATGATTCATTTCAATATGCCAAAATATTGCCAAGACACAATCCTTATTATTAATGTCTAACTTTCCTGTAGCTCAGAGGTTAAAGAATGTGCATTTCAAAGGTTATGTTTTGGGTCTTTTGTTTAGCATGGATGTCACCGTCCTCACTGTTTCAGACCGAGACGGCTTGTGCACAGCTAATATGACGTGAAATGTAACAGGTAACTGTTGAGATTGGAAATGAGTGTTTGACATAATAGGATAAGAAGCTATTCTTTGATATTGTTAAAAATTGTCATTATAATTAAATGTTATAACAAGTTAAATCATTTCCAGGGGGGCGAATATTAACCCTTAAAGGACCTTAGTTTTTTAATAATTCAGTTAAAATCAAGGCGGCATGTTAATAACATTGAATCTCACGTATTCTTGCATGTCTCTGCGCTGCCATATTTGACCTTACCGCCCTGATCTGTTGCCATGGATCCCTGATGTACCAATCACTAAATACTCGAAATATAAATGGTTTTCTCTAACAAACGTAACGTTTGGCTTCAGATGACATTTATCAATCCACTGACGTCATTTGGATTAATTACAAGATAACATGATGACATTTCAATATAAAAAAATGAAAATAATCAGGGAACCTCATGTCAGTCTGGATAAACTATTCCTTTAACAAAAAGGGTTCATTTCTGACGTGGTTAACAGTACTTCAGTTTCGAGTTAAATAAGTCACTGGAGCGCATGTGATTCAGAATGTTAATGATCCGTAAGCTTTATAGGTGTAATGTTTTTATCCTGTGGACAGCTTTGTGCTGGGGCTGGCTGTTGGTCATGTCCTCAGAGAGTGAAAGCATCATTAATCTTTGTTGTTCAGGGTCAATCTGCAATCTCATCTTCTCTGCCACAGAATCGGGCTGTATGAGGAGTCTTTGTGTTCACTTTCAGGATGGTTGAATCACTGCCTGAATGCTGGCGGCTATTTCTGGATTCCCGGCGAGACACAAGCAACTGGCTTTATAATAAGAGAACAACCAACTATTCGGCTATTCGAGCAAATAAAAGAAACTCATTTCAACATATAATATAAGTAGCCCGCGGAGAGAGGTCTGACCTGTATCCCGATGGAAGAGCGAGGGGTCTTGAGGTATTCCTCAGCCTTGGACACCAGGATGGCTTTATCGCATGTCTGCACTGAGCTGTAGCTCCCTGCAGATGTGAGCCGCTTGGTTTCCATGGCTAGGGTGACGGCCTTGGTGCTATCCAGACTGTCCACGGAGCTGTAACGCACCCGGCCGAGGCTGTCCGGTGCCCAGAGCCCTCCGCGCGGCAGCCGGCCTTCGTGGTAAGCGTCCTGGGTCGATTCTGTGCTGCTCTGTGCTGTTACGGAGATCAGCGGCTTTGTGGTGGAGCGTGGAGGTACAGGCGGAGGAGCCTTCTTGTAACCGGGTGTATACGTCACTGTCGCTAGAAGGGAACAGACGAGTTATATTTGAGGGAAAATAAAGGTTTTTCAAAAGGAAATGTGACATGTGCAGGGATTATGGATTTTATGAGATTTTCATTTGAATAATAAGCTGCCAAGATGAGTTCTTGGCATAATGCTTCAAGCAGTTCCGTGTAGTGAGATTGGAAGTAAATTGGAAGTAAAGTTGGAGTGTCTTGTACCAGAAGATGATGTGCTGTCGTATACTGTTCATTGGTATCAGGTTTATCTACAGCTTCAAAAGCCTTATAGCGCACTGGAGTCTCAAGTACTTTTAGGAAACTCTTAGGGTTCTGTTAAGAACTTGACAGATGTGAAATTGGCCGCAAGTAATAAAATAAACAAATTGTCTTATTTGAGGTTTACCAAGTGGTTGAACTATTCCTTTTTATCACAAAACAGGTGCAAGCAACCCAACCAATAGCGTAAGTTTGGGCTGAACTATGTTTATTTGATCAATGGCAGATGGGGGGGAGTGTTCAAAAAAGCCTGTTTTAAAAAAAAAAGATTATTTTGCAATTGTGTCTCGTGGCCCAGAAATGGCACCCTTCACCTTTGCATGAATTGCAAGCCTGTGTTATTCTGCAGCGCCAGCAGGACGTCTGTATTTGTCAGTATGTGGCAAAAATAGAACCATATTATGGTTAAATGTAGCGAGTGCAAAACAGTCATTTACATGTGAATGTGCCACTCAAACGCCCAGCCTGTTATAAAACTGCTGAATGAGTCACAAGCTGGAGAGAAGAAAGTGAGAGAGAGTCGTGTGATTCATACTAAGGAGTAAAACGCCTCTATAAATAGCATGTGGGATTGTGTAAGCGGGGAACGCAATAATCCATTCATGACCTGCTGTATTGATACTCTCTGTTCATAACTCATGTTGAACACTTCATCAGCAGAGATTAAACTAGATCTCCCACAGCACCACAATATGACTCATCTTTGCAGACACTTCCTCGGGTAAATAATACATGCTATATCCTCTACAAAGTTTCTGAAAAGCCTAATATTTTGGCACTTAATATGCACATTATTGGTTAATAAATAGGTCTGGAAAACATGCTTAGAACTGTCAAGAAATACACTTTATCTCTGCTCCAAATATATATTTAAAGGAATAGCTCCAGCAAAGGCAACATAATAATATGAATAATTATTAAAATAAATTTTGTTAATTTGTTCATATTGGTTAATGCATTAGTAAACATGAACTACATATTTTTCTGCATTTATTATCCTTTGTTAGTCATCATGAAATCAAAAATTACAATTCTTACTTTTTATGGAATATTGCAGTGGAAAACACAAGCCACAGTCTCTATTTTTCCCTTTTAATACTCACTCGGATATGCGTAAAAATACAGAAGATGAGGACTTAAAGTTCACCGGGACATAATATTGTTAATGTTAACTAACTAATGCCTGGGAATTTTAAGATTCTATTTGACATTTTTGTAAAAATTTAGTTATCCACAAATTCTTATTCTATAACAACATATTTACGTACATTATGCTTTGTTTTACATTATGTACATTTTGTTACTTTTTTAGAAAACAAAATGGTTCTGCAAAGTTTCACAAAGTCAAATGAAATGCAAAAAACTCAATATCTCAAAACTGCTCAGAATGCAAACAGAACCTTATATTGGCAAAATATAGTCCTACATTAATTCTATTAATTTGCAAGTACCAAAATCATCAGCTTTGTGACTGAAGTATGTGGCTGAATATGAAAAACACAAAGGTGACACCTGATAACTCTGAACGTTTGATCGGTGGCTCATACATACTTTCAGACATACCTCGCACATTTTAAAAGGTCAGAAACAACAAGACAACAAGCTTCTGAGAATGATCAAGTAAAGTCGACACAGTTGACAACAAATACAAGAAGAGAAATAGGCACTAAACAAACATGTGCAGATAATGGCTTCACTGCAAATGAACACAATATGTTTTTTGTGTTGTTGTTTTTTGTTGTCATTTTGGTCAAATCAACAACTTACATAACAGCACATGGGTTTGTTCTTCTCCCAAAGAAAGACGTGTACTAAAAAAGGGTCTGGCCATTGATCTGATTTCTTGGAAACAGTTTTCTATTTCCAGGAATGCCAGAAGTGCAAGACATCACACAGATGGCAAGTATTATCAAAACCGTGAATCAATAGTGGAACAGGAGAAAGAACATTCCTCCTGTCACAGAGCTGGATCAATACAATTGTTTAAAATGAATATCTTTAATAGTGCTATTTATTTGCACACACCATCTGTTTGTTTCAGCCTCAATTTCACTGAGATATTATGTAAATCATAAAGCACTAAATTAGTATTGAGAGTAATTTACTTGGATCTAAGTGTTGTGTTTTGGTGGACTCTTTAATTCTATAAAAGGTATAAAGTGCACCCAGCACACCTGTGGTATACTTGAGAATGAGTACATGAGAATGTAATGCAACACAGGTCGAATTCAAACCTGCATTTCAATACATACAAACAGCATTTCACTGTCTCTGTCATGAGCACACGCTCTCCTCACATCTACATTTCTAATGGATATGATGACCCCTCATTTACATTATTATAAGGTGCGCTTGTGCATTACAAATGTGCACATTATAGGAAAAGACACTTCTGTTCACTTAAGGAAGCCTCAGGCTATGAGACGTCCTGTTATTAGTTTACACGTGCACGAATGAACACATCTGAAAATATAGCAGTGTTAATGTGTTAGGTGTTTTGCCTTTACTCGCACATGAGGTTGTGAACCAATTGTAGATGTTACGTGTCAGCATTTTAATGCCAGCTTGAATGGGATATAAAACTTAAAGCGTGACTGTTTTATCAACAACAGATGTTTGGTTTTCACTGAAACAACTATTCTGTGCATGCGGTGCATGATAAGAGACAATTAAACAGTAGCTCTGTAATTCTGATAATGACCTAAACCTTCAGCAGCATTGCAATGACAACATTTCTAAAAAGGGCTGATGGGTTTCAGATAAACACACAAAATTGTGCTGCTTCATTTTCAATAAAAGTTTTTGAAAAATAAAAATAACATCCATAAAAATCATATGTGCGATGACTGCAGTGAGGGGCTTTACCTGGGGTGGGCGTTTCTGTTCGGTCCACACCACAGGCAGTAGGGAGACGAAACTGGATCCCTGAAAGGAAAAGTTAAAGAGGCATTAACAAAGAATCACATCCCAAGAGTTCTAATTCAACTCTAATAAATTAAGACATCTTAAACAGTGAATTAGACAGTATTTTTCAATCTAACACCAGCTTTTAAAATGACTACTTTCTTTAATTTAGTTACTGTATGCAAATGAAAGACATCATAAGATTCTAATAAGTGGTGTCAGATTGTTGAAAATGAACATATATACAGTACATACATTTAAAAAGTCACATGTTTTTAAAATGGCAAAAAGGCCAGTACATTTAGGGCCAGATTTACAAAACAGTGCAAAATAGCGCGAGCACGCAATAATAAAAAAAATTCTGAAAAATAAATTTCTGTGGGTGATTTACTAACAAGGCGCACATTAAAAAGCACAGGCGCAATATCTTATTCCCATAAAGACCAACGCAATCTACCAAGAGAAGCGCAAATGAGCGCAGGGTTTAAGACCAGCTTTTATTGGGCGTTAAATAAAGCCGCAAATTCCAGCGCAGTGACGAGCGCAAACCTTAGTGAATCGCGTTGCGGGATTCATTTAAATAATCTCCTCTCATGAAGTTTGCGTCTGAAGAGGAAACTCCTACAAATGCATGCAGGTCAGTCACATAAACAGCCGTGTTCATGCCTTTTAAGCGCAAATCCTCACTGCGTGTCTTGAATACAGACAGTTGTTTTTTATACACCAGAAGAGTTGTTTGCGCTGCCGCAAGCTGTTAGTAAATCTGGCCCTTAATCATGAATCATTAGTTTGATTATTAAACACTTCTTCTGAATGGTTTTCTCACCAGAACTGAATCGCTTCTTGAACTAAATTTAAACACTGTTTCTTATGTCAACATGTGGCACAAAGCCATGCAATTTCACATTCACACAGTAAGAACGCCATTCAGAACACAACCAATTATTACGTTATACAAATAACCAGTATACACTTCAAGACAATTATAAATTTCATTTATAATACATTTACGTAAAAGTGTGTCAAAAATAAAGTATGATAACTCAACCCAGTCTCACGGCAGTTCGTGATAGTCACGAAATGTAATCTATTGTTGCGTGTTGGTGGACACGAATTTCCCTTTTGTTGGTGTCACCAGCACGACTTTCAATACACAGACCGCGTGTGTATGTACGCAACTACACACTTATATATTTATAACCTGATATCAAGTTGTAAATACTTTACCTCACCCCAAACCCTATAATCACAACGGCAAAGGCAAATTTTGCTAAAAACGCGAGTTTCACGAGGTGGCAAAGCAACGATAAATGGTTACCCTAACCCCGCCCCCTAAACCTAACGTCACAGGGGGAAAGTAAAAAAAAAAAATGTTACATTTCGTGACAATGTCACGAATTCTCGTGAGACTGTGTTGGATAGCTAGACTGTACAAAAAACACCTATAGGATTTACTTAATTTTTTTGGCTAAATTTGCTTTCAATAGTAAATTTTACCTAAAAAATGTTTGTAAGGTATTTTTTTCATAAAGTTTTTTGAAGTAAAATTTACTTAAAAGCAAATTTATACAAACAAATTAAGTAGATTTTACTAGTTGTTTTTTTTTACAGTGTAAGTAATTAGGTCTATTGAAAAGTAAAAGAAACAACAATGTGACCATGAACAACAAAAACAAGTCACAAGAGACAATTTTTTGAAATTTAGATTTATACATCATCTGAAAGCTGAATATATAAGCTTTCCATTGATATATGGTTTGTTAGGATAGATACAACTATTTAAAAAATCTGAAATCTGGGGTGTAAAAAAATCCAAATATTGACAAAATCGCTTTAGCAGGTTTGTTTTAACGCTCTCTTTTGGCATAAAAGAAAAATCGATCATTTTAACCCATACAATGTGTTTTTGGCTATTGCTACAAATGTTCTCTTAAGGTTTTGTGATCCATGGTCATATATGAAGTGTTAAAAACAATCTTTAAAACAAATGCAATAATGAAGTTACAAAACAATGTGAAAAACCTTCGGCAGAAGATGTTCGTTAAAATCATAAATCACAACATATTAATTAATACTGCTTAAAGTAAATATGTAGTAAATAAAAGTAGCATTCAAGTGATGGATGAAAACACACAACTGAATAAAAAAAACAGTGCTAACAATTCAAATACACAATCATCCAGTATCAGAATTCATCTCCAGTTCCTTCCTAACTGGAAAAGCATGTTAAAATTCACCAGTGCCAGTTAATTCACTGAAGATTCCAGATAGAACGTCCCTTGATCCTGAACGTTTCGTCTGGGTCCTCCTGATCATGTGCGCATGGGCTCTTACAGTGTGTAGGGTGATATGTTTATGACATGTATGGGGATTTTAATGATATGAAAGTAGGAAATTCCAAATCTGATACAACTACTATGTATTCATTCATTGTTTGCATTGTGGGATACAATACAGCACAGTGTACTCTAATAAATACTGTGAGCATCAAAGTAGTCCATGCATATGGAAAATTAGCACACTGTGCACAGCATGCATAAACAGCACTGCAGTAGTCCTATGACAGTATACTATTTTGAACATAATAAAAAAACGCAACCACTTTTAAAGCTAAAATTTGATGAAAAAGGAAAATTGTAAAGCTTCATGTTGTTTACTTTATTAAACAACCGTGCTCTTCTTTTTCCATAAGGAGCACATCTATAACGGAGCACACCTAAAATGCCTTAAAGGGACAGTTCACCCAAAAATGAAAATTCTGTCATCATTTGCTCACCCTCATGTAGTTTCATGCCTGTATACATTTATTCGTGCTGATGTAGGAAAAAAACTAGCCCCAGGTCTGTTTGTTTTCCTAGATTCGTCAAAATATCTCATTTTGTGTTAAACAGAAAAAAATACAACATTTTTTCCTACTATGGTAGAATTGAAAATTGCTAACAGTCTTAATATATTTCCTTGTGTTTATCAGAACAAAGGAATTTAAACAGATTTTAAACAACCCGAGGGTGAGTCAATGATGACAAAACTTTAAAATGCTGTCTTATATCTTGGTTTTATCTCATTTCTCCCATTGCAAATAATTGTTTCAAGATGAATGAATGAATGAATGAATGAATGAATGAATGAATGAATCTTTAACCATTGATGATAATTGTTGTAGGGCGGATGGAGAGAGGGATGAAGGTCATGTCCAGTCCACCAGAACCCGGCTGACTCTCTCATTTCATGGAGGTGAAAGACGTGTTTTGTCGTGTCGGTGGTGATGTGAAGGTACAGTCTCAACATACATACGTACATACATACATACAGTGGCAATGCCCCCATGAATGCAGAGTAGATGTCATAATAGTGTATAATACAGTAATCAGTTCAAAAAAACTCAATCCACACATGACATCCCAGATCTCGAGCTGCTTCATCCACTTACTGTCTCTTGCACCTAGTTGCTTGTACTGACATTACATAAACACTGTGAAATATCTTAAACTATAATAAGATCTTACAATCCATCATTCATTTTTATTATTGATTTATTTGCTGCATTTTCCACAAATAGTGTTCAAATCAGGGCCAGTAACTCTAAGTTGTTTATTTGTTTTTCAGTAAATGCTCAAATGCTGATTAACGTTAAGAGGAAATGTTATTTCGCCTATTCTATTTTTCATAAAGTTTGCAATTTCTGCAACCCTGCTATTAAAATTTGGGAAATGTCTAAATGTTTGAAAACATCCGAAAACCCTTGTGCATTGTGTTATTTTGTAAACATCTAAACTAAATATTAAATTTACAAACAAATTTGTTAAACTGGTGACAGGGTTGAAAGTACACAAATGTAGCCTAAAATAAGCAACTACAGCGCCCTCCACTATTATTGGCACCCTTGGTAAATATGAGCAAATAAGGCTGTAAATATAAATCTGCATTGTTTCTTGTTTTATTTAAAAAATCTACAAAATTCCAACGTTTCATTAAAGTAAAACAATTTGAAGTGGGGGGAATATCACATTGTGAATGTTTTTTCTTTAATACACGTTGGCCACAATTATTGACACCCCTCGAAATTCTTATGAGTAAAATATCTCAAGTATATTCCCATTTATATTTATATTTTTTTAGCACACCAAGGTGACTAGAAACATGATGTTGTCCAGTCATGACTTCTTGTTGCACAGGAGAATAAATATTAATAACACAAAGTCCAAACCCCTTAATCATTCATCACAATAAGTAAAACTAAAGAATATAGTTCTGATGTGCAGCAAAAGATTGTTGAGCTACACAAAATAGAAAGTGGATTTAAAACTAAATGGTTAAAACTATACAATTTCCTATTTCCAACATCAGGGCAATAACTAAGTTTTAATGGACTGGAGATGTTGTGAATCTGCCTGAAAGAGAATGTGTGTCTATATTGTCTTAATGCGCAGCAAAGAATATTTTGAGTGGCCAAAGACTTTTCAAAGATCACAGATGGAGAATTGCAGAAATTAGTTTTAGTGTCAGAAAAAATAAAATAAAAATAAAGGAAACCTGCACATCCATCAGCACAATTTGTTTGGGACACTGTTCAAGAAACAAATCTTCTGCTCTCATGCAAAAACAAATTCCACCATATTAATCTGCCATTCTGGAACTTTAAACAGGACTGGAGTCTATGGCCGTATGAAATGAAGGTGCACAGGGATAAAAAAAAAAAAGTGCCCCGTGTCCACAGTTAAATATATCACATTGTTGTGGACCTACTTTTATACCAGAGGTTCTGGACATCTTGTTTAGATACATGGCATCATGGATTATATCAACTACCAACAAATACCAACCTCTGCTAAAAATATTATAATGGGTCATGGTTAGATCTTCCATCAGGACGTCCAAATCAACCAAAAATGGGTCACGGAACTCAAAATCAAGATCCTGTCATAGCATCCTAGTTCCCTGATCTTAACACTACAGAAAATGAGTGGAATGAACTGAAGAAGAGGGAACACCAACATTTAGGATCTGGAGAAATTCTTTATGGAGGAATGGACTCAGATGACTCTCAATGTATTCTCAAAAGAAAAGACTGATGTTGCAGAATGTATTAAATACAAGAGTGCCAATAATTGTGGCCAACATGTATGGGAGAATTAGTTTTCACAATGTGAGATTCAAATAGTTTTACTTGAATGAAATGTTGGAATTTTGTAGGTTTTTTAAATAAAAGATCCAAACAAGAAACAAAGCAGATTTATTTTTACAGCCTTCTTTGATCATATTTACCAAGTGTGCCAATAATTGTGGATGTAGCTGTACAGTTATTCAGTAGGAGCAAACTGCTTTTTTACCAAATGTTGGTCTGAAGTTATACTAATAACTACTAATTAGACTAATAACCATAACTTTAATTTCTTTCTTACAATAACTTGGGTAACAGAGTTGAACGGAAAGCCCTCAATATATACATTTTTCTTTAAACATGCACGATCCCCTGTGAATTCAAATAAGAAATCAAACACTCAACTAAATCAATAATAATAATAATAATAATAATGAACTACTGAAGTGTAAAAAAACCAGATAAAAATTCCCTCATGATATAAAAATATAAATGAAAGTGAATATATATATAAATATATTAATAAAAAGTGAAGTCTGTTAAATTTACGTATCATAAATGATGGTGACCACACAGTCCAATGAACTGCCTTTGTGGTTATATCATTCAAAATATATAAATAATCAATTTTGTTTGCAAAAACGTCAAGAGCTTAATTTATTTTTATTTAGCAAAAGAAATCAAGGTTATTTCACCATGGCTCTTAGCTAACAGCAAGCAGTTTAACTGCTAGATTTTAAGAAAGTGGACAAACCAATGATGTGAAATGAAGAACAACAGGCATATTACAGAAGAGCCCTGTCAGACCTACCGTACATTCTACGCCCCCCAGCTAAGCTACGGGCCCCTAAAACGAAAAAAGGGTGATAGCTTAGTAAGAGGAAAATGTAAAATAAAATAAACACAGAAATAAAAGAAAAAAACGAATTCAGCAGTATAAAAGATACACAACTGTCCCTGACCCATGCATTGTGCCATGCGCTCTCTGTGATGCTGATGTGTATGTGTATTCATGTTTATCAAACAAAGAAACGACAAACAAACAAACACACTTAGGCGAATTCACAAAGAATTGCGTGCAGTTGCTATTTGTATTATACCGTAGAACCGAGCTACTATACAATAATAATACATTTTGTTTTTTTACAATAGAAATACATTTTTCTATCACTTATTTTGTATAAACAATGACATACTGGTAACCAATATGAAACAAGCCTGTGGGCAATTTTCAGAAACTATTCTGCCATGTTTTCAAAGCTCTACACTAGCGGTCAAAAGTTTTGGGACACTTGAGCAAAATTGTTCTCATTATTTAAAAAAAACTGAGGTGTTTGCTTAAATAGTTCCATTTGTTTCATTTCATAATTTTGATAAGTTTATTATTATTCTAAAATGTGTTAAAAAAAATATAAACACATAAGTGAGTAAGAGTCCCACAACTGTTGACCGCTAGTGTACTTTCCATAATGTTACTTTATAAAAACTAAATTCTAGCCTATCTCTGTTAAACATGAATAAAGTGAATTTTAATCATTTTAATCATACGCCGATTATTACAGTTATGTCAATTCAGGACTAAATGATGTAAATTCATCATTTTGCACAATTGTTGATCTATTATATAATGTCCAGAAGTTTCTGACTATTGCAAGCAAATCATAATTTGCCCTTGGAAATCTTATAGCCCATCTACACCTGTTTTCCTAATACCAAATACATCAATATGAGAGGGAACCCTATGCGAAAACGTTTAATAATGTAACGAATGTATTGTTCTGTAGCACATGCAAATAAGTCATCTCCCTTTTTAGTTAACATTAAGGGGATGTTCAACCTGTTTCTCTATCAATCTCTGAGTAAATATTATATTTGCAAGTTTTGATTGCCAGTGTCTGCACCCCTTTTCCAATGTCAGGCATATTTGATGTAAATGCAGCATTAATTCCAACAACCTTTGGTGCTGTTATTTAATATGTCCTATAAGGTCATTCAGAAATTCCAGCAGCTTTACAGAATCAGCAACAGTTTTACAGTTTTACAGAGTTACTGTTTGTTCAAGCCGCAATATTCACAGTGCTGTCACATCATGGGCGTAAACTGTACTCAAACACTTCTTTGTTAATGATATTCCAAAGATAATAACATTTGTCTGCTAACATATTTGACATTTTTGTAAGCTGTAGCATTAACTGAACTAGTTCAGACAGTAAAGCCATGTTTTTTTGACTAACATCTAAAACATAAACCCTTTACATACGTAGAACTTTGGAGACAAATCTTTAAGAGTCCTCTGACGATCGTATTGAATGACATACAATCCAAATGCGTATAACCCAGCGGTTTATAACCTTCACTCATTAGCCAATAGTAATCCATAAAGGCCAGAGGAATAGACACCAGGACCAAAATTACCCACAATGCACCTGCTTGTGTATGCATGTTTTTATGTGCTAAGTTTACATCTAATATCCTCTCAAAACAAATATTGTACGTTTTAAGATCTATTTATACATCTGCAAATGTATTTATGCTGAATCCACACAAATACTAATAGAATCATTTGACTTGAACTCCTTGTGAACTTTGTGTTTGCTGTATCAAGAGAACTGTATGTGGTGTACATCACATTTTTCCAATTATTATGTTGTTACTTTCACTAGTTTACTTTTTTTCAGTGTTTTTGATTTGACACAGCAGCGTCGTTATATTCCCAAATGAACTTCTGATGTCAAATGATTAAAACGCCTTCACAATCCATGTCATATCGGTTTAGCATTTTCCTCTTTTATATGCATTTTTGAAAAAGAAAATACATAAGGCATGTATACATTGAAGAATACAAAGGGAAAAAAAAGAAAAAAAATCACAGTTTGAAAAGAGAAGCACATATAACAGATTCAGGACTCTTAATGGGGAACATAATCTGTTTGGGGCAGTTGAGTCTTGACAGCCATTTCCATTTTGTTGGTAAATTTCCATTTCTTTAAGCAAGAATGGTGTTTGAATAAATATGATATCTGTTCAAGAGGGGGGGCAGTTGTGGCCTAATGGTTAGAGAGTCGGACTCGTAACCAGAAGGTCGCTGGTTCGATTCTCAGTACCGGCAGGTAACAACTGACGTGTCCTTGAGCAAGGCACCTTACCCCCGTTTGCTCCCCGGGCGCTGCAGTGTTAGCTGCCCACTGCCCCGGTGTATGTGTGTTCACGACTTAAAAGTGTGTGTGTTCACTATTCACTGGTTGGGTTAAATGCAGAGGTCACATTTCGGGTATGGGTCACCATATCTGACAAAAAATAGGTCACTTTAAGAGGGCGCACGTGATTTCATTATACTTTTGGCATTGGCTTTAGGGCAAGCTACATTTTTTAAAAATGATTTCTGGACTCAGCATTTTGCTTTGTATGGCATTAAACATTATTAGCCCATGAAATCTGGCATCTAAATTGTACAGTTACAGAGGACACATGACCTTACTCTTTATTTATCGTCCTGTAATCATTTTTTCATTGACTTACTGTAATGATGATGGTAAAAAAAATGCAGCTGCTACTTTTAAACAATATGAATTACCATAGCAAATCCAAATATTAATACGAACATTATTAACAGCAACAGAAGAGTTACAATAAATGCCTGAGATTCATGCAAGGTTTGTCAGAAAATGTTTAAGGGCCTCAGCTTCGTGACCCTTTAAGTGCTGTTAAAGAATGAAATGGACACATGCTGTACAGAAAACACGGGACTTGCATAGAATGGATGACAAATGCTGCACATCATCAGCACCTTTATACAAACATCGGTTCATTCCCTGAACACATCTGTATCTTAGCAAATCAAAAAACAGGGACATTATAATCTGGAGCAACTCATCAATGTATTGCACCCGAAGGGCTGTAATATTTGTAAAAATAAAATAAATACAGTATGGTACCTAATGTTGTATTACAGCAAAGAGCTATATCAATGGAAAGTAACATAATAAACCAATTCATTGTGTTGAACAGTTCTCAGGTCCTTCTAACACCACAAAAAGTAATGCATCTTACAAATATGATTCTTATAAAATGCTTTTTCAAGTCCTTTAAAGTGTTCATGTTGTTTTATGGCTAAAACCCATCATCGGGTAAAGCTGATGTTTGTAATGTATAGCACATCTAAAGGTACAACCCTTAGTATCAGATTCCAACACCATGGAGACTTGTTTGAAGACCTACATGAAAAAATATATATACACTACCAGTGAAGGTTTAGGGTCACTTGACCGAAATGAAAAACCTTTTGATCTGAAGGTATAAATATTTGTGCAAACATAATACTTATATCTTTACAAAACTAAAATTGTATAATACGTTTAGAGAAAGCAACAAGTAAGACCCCAGAGTAGATTCAATAAGGTGAGAAAAAAGGACAAGAGAACTTTTTCGAAATTCTACACAAAAACAATATGCTGAAAATATGAAAATATAACAACACATGATTTATATTAGGTTTTAGTTATTCTAAAATGTGGAAAAAACCTTTGACCAGTAGTGTAAATCCAATTATTTATATCTAATAATATCATTGTGACAAATAGGTCACTTTCACTTTCATTGTGGAATCTTTGATAAAAACCTTTATTTTTGAAGCGTTAAAAATAAGCTGTAATCTCTCTCTCACATGCAACAGGACACACATCAGCGAGATTCAATGATGATGAACAAAAGTCTAAAAATGACATCACTAGTGATGACGGCATCAGTACATTCAAACCATGCCACTCTGTGCCCCTCGAGGAGCGATGACTGTCTGGGCTCAGTACTGAAGAAATATCAGTGTCTCTGGACATAACAAACACGTGGATTGGACATTTGGACAGTTCAATTCATGGATTTTGCATTCGAAATTATTCATTAGCTAATGTAAAGGACAGCCATATACAGTACATGTGATGATGAAAAATGAATGTAAACAGACAATGTCAGAATTTACTTCAATTTAAGTACTGAAAAATATGTTGTAATACTTTAGAAGTAAAACTTGTTTCTTTTGTAACAAGAAGACCATTAGCGGTACTTAGACAACTAAAGGTACAAAACAAAATGAAAACTTTTGACCATTACAGTTTCATCTTTCACATAACAGGCCCTATTTGAACTATCTAAGCTCATGGTCTAAAACGCACGGCGCAAGTGCGCTTACGGCATGTCCGAATCCACTTTTGCTAGTTTGACGACGGGAAATAAATACTGCCTTAAACTTTGGCATGATAAGATTTATTTTCTGCTAAACAAAATATAGCCTCTAATAATACAGCCTCTTTTTTGGAATAAACTTGGCACATAAAAATATATTGTATTAAGGAATGTTCTTTTTATTATATCTTAACTTAATAATTTGCTAACTATATTTAGAATAAACTGATTTTTCAGTCTCACAGTGTTATTCTTTTAAAGTGGCACATGGAGATTGAATGTCCTGTGAGCTAAGCATCTTAATAAAATAATCTGTTCTCTACTGTATATTTTGTACATGTAAAACTGGTCCCAAATGCTGTGTGGGTCCTGATGAGGAGACAGCAAAAGATGTTTAAAAGAGAATTAGAAGTTAGATGAAAACGACAATTCCAAAACATGAACAAATGATGAAACGGGGAGTTTATGTGTGCTCTATGTTCTTTTTGTATTTTATGTAAAAAAGGGGGGGGGGTGAGGGCGCAGAAGTGACAGATTACAGATTGTCTGATAAATATGTGAATCAATATGTGATGCAATACTTGTCAAACCGTTTGCCATCATTTTATGAGTCAAGAGCATACAGAACTAAAGCTAAACAATAGTCAGTTATTCTATTGTTTTTGTAATGAATGCTTTTTGGAAAACCATGGGAAATGTTCAGTGTTATAACACACATTATGTATATATAATAAAGTCCACGGATATGTAGTGTACATTATACATTTTCAGAGTGCAAAGAAGCATTAGGATTATGCACAAACTTTGATATGTATGGCTTAAAGCCAAATTATAAGAAATGTATCCATGTAAAATAATATAAATTGAGTTCATTTAAAACTAAATCTAAATATGAAAAGCACCTAAGAAGGCCATTCACGCAATGTCTCTGCAATACCTGATTTATACAGTATAAGTCACTAGTAACAGTCAATCAAATTGTTTAGGACTTGTTATTGTTATTCCTGTAAATATTCTTGCACTCATTCCCTTCCACACTAATCACTTACTGATCTAATAAAACCTGTCAAATGAAATGCAGTGTGTAGTTCTGCCTATTACTGTATTCGAGCTGCCTAAACATTACACTTAGAATACAAAAAAACATGTGCTTAGTACTATAGAAGGGATTGTCATGTTAATGCAGTAAGTAAGCCATTTGTACTGATACATGTTAAATTCCGATATTGTCACCTTCACTATATTTTGAGAAAATACCGAATTTGTATTCTGTATTTGCAACCTCCCACCTTTGAAAGTGAAATCATATTAAAGGGACTGACATCTTTTTTAAACACATGAAATAAATAGAGGTCTATAATCTTTACGAGCATCTCGTGGTTTTAAATCAAATTATTATTCACAAATAGTGAGTTTAAATAATGTTGTTGTTATTCAGTGATACTTTTGCACTGATTTTGACATTTAACTGCAAATATATATATATATATATTTAATAATATCTTTAAATGATATAATATATCTCTTTCCAGTCCTGCAAATCGTTACAGTAGGATTTGGTTTTCATTGAAGGCTTATGTGTAAGTTAAATGGCACATGAATTTAGTGATCAATGAATTCCTTAATCCATCCACGTGACTCTCCTGGCCATCTGAGAATGTTGTGTTTGTGTTTTTTCTTCAGAATTACTTAAATATAATCCTAATGTTTCAATGTTTCACTCTGTTCATGATTTCTGTTCATGTTTGTCTTTTGACACTTGAAAAGCAAAAGCATTGTGTGACAGATATTTGATCAAGTTCACCAACATAACGAACAACAGCATTCATACATTTTTAAGGTGATCTCAGACTTTTAAAGCCGACTATGACTTGGAAAAATACATAATGGAGTGAAACTCAAATATTACAGGTATTTGCCAAATTAAAATATACTTTCCTTTAAAGGCACAGTGTGTAATATTTTTGCAGTAAAATATCCAAAGACCACTAGGTCAATGTTATATATTTTGTTCAGTTGAGTACTTACAATATCCCAAATGTTTCAAACTTTTGGCATTTTAACCAGAGATGATTCGTGTAAGCCGTCACGCTTTCTACAATTGTAAGTATTACAGACTTTTACATCTTCCTAATAACACAGTCTCTGGCGTTACCCTCGGTTTCCGCTTTTAATGCCGAAGATATAAATTAGAGAGATTAAACTAGAATCAATATTGTTGTAACATTTCCAAAATAGGAAAACAAACTTCAACAAGACAGAGATGCCGATCTTGCATGTGTTTTACAAGACAGGTGAGAAACTGTTTAGATTCCTTTACTGACAGACAACTTATGATTATTATATCGATCAACAAGGTTAGTCTTATTGTTTGAATGTCTTGTTCTTAATTTAGTACGAGTGTCATGTATATATTTAATGAACAAGTAATAATCGTTTTAAGATCATCTGACTAATAGTAATAAATACATTTGATGAATTGCATCTAATGCGTCGAATTCATTATAATGAAATAAAATCACGTCATCAAACGCAACATTTATAAAACTTTATTACTTAACCATAAATATGAGTTCTCATTCACGTATCATTGATTAACATTAGCGGTGGTCATTTCCCATTATTCCACGCTCCTACACAGCGTCAACGCCGTTGTTTTTAATGCCGCAAATTTAGTGGATTTTACATACTGCGCCTTTAATGTTGCTAGGTTATGCTGGTAAACATTTATGTAAACAAATGAATAAACCAAACGTATTGTTTTCATCCTTTCATTGTATTTAAGACGTCTGGTCAGTCAGATTCATTGTGGAGATCTTTCTTACCACTGCCACACAAGAACTGCTTTACCCGTGAACCAAAGACATACTATAGACATTCATGAATCAATTCCGTGGTGACATAAACACATTTTATGATGATCTGGCACAGCAAATGGTTTAATCTAGAATGGCTACACTATCCCTGTTATGTTAACAGCTCATGTCAGCATTTAAGCAAAGCTGTTATCTTTGCCCAGAGGAAAGGGACAAACTCGTAGTCCCCCTATGATCTGTGGGAGTACGCCCAGGTATATGAGGCTCATACTCTGAAGGTATGGTCAGCATCTAGTCCAGTTATAATTGTGATCAGAATGACAGCGACAAGTATGACATTGGTCCACTAGTGTACTTTCTGCACCAGAGTTCAAGACTGGCGCTTCTCTGCCCGTCCACTCGACTGCAGTTCTTTTTCTTCCTGCCAGTGTCTAATTTAGACCTGCCCGGCGGCTTGGACAGTGGTGTGCCAGAGGGTCTGTCGGGGCTGGCAGGACTGGTCGGGCTGTTGGTGGCTGTGGTTCCTTCAGGGGTTCCTTCTGTAATCTCGATGCGAGGCGGTTCCATCAGATCAAAAATGTTGAAGGCAGCCGGTTCGGGCTGACACATTACCGAAGCGTCCGCAGTGTTTTGTCTCCTCAGACCGTTAGCGCCGGTCTGGACGCCAACGGACACCCTCTCGCTGGACTGGGTGGAACTGGTGCCGGTGGCCGCCTCTCGGCACATCGTCCACATGTTGTAGCACTGAGTAAAGTTAAAGAAGTTGCTGTTGAAGGTCTTGAGCTCCCCGCAGACGTCCCGGCGCAGCTCCGCCAGCTCATAGCGCATGGCAGAGATCTCCTCCTTCCACTGCATGTTGAAGGCAGCCACCATGTTGGCAGATTCTTTGAAAGCCTGAATAGCCTGCGGGATGGGAGGGTCCGGCGGGGGCTGAGAGGGGGGCGGACATGGGACTCGGTACCCATGCGAGGAGGTAGGAGGAATGGAGATGGCCGTAACTGTGGAACTGGTACTGTGTTGACTACGTGCAGCGTTTTCTCTCTCGAACCGCTCGATTTCTTGATAGGCCGAAGAGCTGGCACCATCATCGTCCTCAATCATATCCTCATTTAGCAATGAGGTACCCTCCATTGCATCATACCCCTCTGGAAGACAAATTTAAATATGGAGATATGGAAATTCAAAGGGATGAAGAGCTGTGGAATTCAGAAACCTCTAATGTCAACACTTGATTATGCGTTTCATACAATGTATCTATATATGAGTGGTATGTGAGTAAAGACCCTTAGACACCATTTGTTCCCCAGGGTAAATTTAGGACATGTTACCAATCAAATACAAAGGGAAACTTTATCTTTATATAAATAATATAGTGCTACAAAGTAGTGGGGCAGCAAATTTAATGATTTTACTCTATTTGTTAAAGTAACAGATATGTAAACAACTACTGTAGGAATTCTTTTTTGCGCATGAGACATGTACGTAAGTACATCTCATTTAACAAATTTGTGTTATCAGGGTCTATTACTAGCTATGTTTACATGGACCTGAATTTCATTTTCATTCAGATTGTAAGGGATGATAAAATCCTTTATCTAGCCTGATTAGGGTTGGGTATCGTTTTAATTCGATCGATTCCGATTCTTATTGATTCCCAGTTTCGATTCCACAGTTAAAGTAAAGCATTTAGATCTGTATGGTCATTTAGCCTGCTTATTGACTGGTTTGCAAAAAATATATATATTTATGAGCACCGTTGTGTGTATATATACACATAGCAACCATGTTTTGTCATAGCTTAACTACATCATGGTTAAACTTAGGGTTATTCCGATTGATACTATCTCGCATCGACGATCCACAGGCTGGTGATAGAATGATGGTTCCTGTGCTTTATCACAAGTTAACCCATGCACATTTCTTAAAATATGCACACAGAAATTTATATGTTCATTAAATATTTAATTCCTAGCCTTTCGATTCATATTCCCAATCGATTTAGATTTTCGATTCTCAACCTTAAGCCTGATCGGCAAGAAAATATTAGCGATATGTGCTGACATAGCGATATTAGCGATATGTATTTGACGCAATAATGGCGTTATTTTGAGGGAACGCATGCATGGAACGCTCGTAAAAAGATTACTTCAGATTTGAATGCGCACATAAATCTGATTACTTTGCCAATTAAGTACACAGTATATTTGGAATGACCAACTGGAATAATTTCATTTTGAAATAAAGCAAAAGATGTCCATGTAAACGTAGCTGCTGTGTTTTACTCACATACATTTAGCTTTGAGATGTGTGTTTACACTGCCTTCTCACTCACGTCAAAGAAACATCTAGTCTCTTCTGCCTTTCTATCTCTTCACAGCGATACTAGTGAAATTGCAGTATAAATATAGCTATTGAACAACTATCATCTGTTTTTCCACATTAAGTCACCAAGCATTGTAGCCAATAGTGCATTTCACTAGAAGCTGAATGAAAGGAATTCTGTATTTTAGTAGTCTTAGTGCAACAGAAAAGATGAAAAGGCAATAAAAGAATGTCACTCAGTCATTCAGACAAGGAGATATGAACCCTATTGAATATGTTAAGTTCCCATCTATCGAGCTGATTGGACCATGTGGACATTAGGGGCGGGATTAAGCGAGATACAAATCAATAGTCTTTGTGAGGGCTGCAATCCCACTGTCTATCACAGCTGAAACTTTCCACACCAGCTCTTACTTCAAACCGCAGACATGTGTGTCTCAATGCAAGGGTTGGAGTAAAATGAGGAGAAATGTAAGAGTGACCCAAGCGTTTTTCCAACCTAGGTAGAAAACCTATCAATAAATAAAAATTGCATTATCACTTTTTCCATTTGGTCGCTTCCATTTGAAGAGTGTTTCAGGTTCAAAGATCTTGAAAACATCTGCTGTGTTAAAACATCTGATAAACGTCTTAGAAAAGGCAGTTTTACATACATTCTAAATCATAAACATTTTGTCCATATGTCTAAATGACATCTGACAGGAGATATCTCAGAGACATATTGCAGTTTAGCAAAAAATATGTCTTGCAGACAATAAATAGACGTCTCCGAGATGTATGTGTGCTATGAGGCCATGTCTGTTACATGATGTCGATTACCAGATATTTCTCATTTCAACTCACACTTCAGTTTGCAAAAACAAACATGAACAGTTAACAGTATCATTAATAAAGCACTGTATAGCAGTATTGCATAAGTAAACTAGTTTCATAAAATCACATACTAGCCCTGACCGTCTTTTAAAACGTATGCATGACACACAAAAGTCAAAAGTATTTTCTGCATCGCAACTTAGTACAGAACCAGAAACATTCTTCAAATGATCTCAGACACTTCTAGACAATAAAATTAAACAAAACAAAACAGAGCTTTTCCCAGAAAAAGCATTGCTGCTTCGGAAACCTTTTCCTAATCTGACCTTTAGTGTGGTGTCTTTGGAAAGACTGGTCCTGGTTCAGTTGAGAAGGCAGTGCACAAACACACATATCCATAGATAGATGTATGCGTGTTGACATTAAAATACCTGTGATGTCCCTCCAGCTGCTCTTTTCCCCTGGATCTCCTTCTTGTGATGACTGGCCAATGAGAGGCCTTCCCGCCCACCCGCCCACCCGCCCACCCTCCCTCCCTTTCCACCAATCACAAAACACAGACACCTTTCTCAATATTGGCCAATGGTTATGCAGCTAAATTTATCATCTACATGGTAAATCTATGGGGAATTCAGTACTCTGATATGGCAATGCTTTTGGAGAGCAAAGGGAAGTTCCACAGTAACTTTCTCTCAAGTCTAAATGCAAGTGGTCTAATTAAGCTTGCTTCTTTTGGTAAAACCAAAGATGTATGGGACTGCTGAAACAAGAAGTCCTCCAGAGTGAACCAGAGTGGATGAAATCCATTTGGAAACAATAGCTTTGTCCTACAGCAGTTGACAGGGACTGCATTCAGAGCCATGTGGGGTGAAAGCACTTCAGCAGAGAGAGACGGTGGGATTGAAGAACTTTCCTTTCTTCAGTGTGAAGTCAGTGTGGGTTTCTGACATTATGAAGGTCCAATCAAATCAAAACTCCAGTTTCAATAACAAACACAAAGAAACCCACATTAAATCAAACAAGCAAAGTTTGCCTGGAGTGATCAAATAAAATAAAATTTAAAAAAACCCACACATTTTGATAGTTTAAACATCAAAGTGTCATTTGACATCAGATTTGGGATTTCAATAGGGTTCATAGCTTTAGTCCATGTGTACACCAAACACAGCAGGATAAAGTGTGGAGGCAGGCGGTCGGGAAACGCTATAAGACGCGATACACACTCTCTGATGTGTATGTGCTGCACAAAACCTCCAAACCTGCTCTGTCAGGTGTTTCTTAACTCATTTAGTTGGTATTAATGGTAAAACCAGATCAGGATAATAGGATTCACCTTCACTTTTTGAACACACTGGGAGATTAATGCATCATAACAGCTTATTCAGTTAGCACATAAATATACGCAATGAAATTTCAATTTTCACTTTTTCGAAAACTTCTGTACGAGTTTTGATGCGAAGATATATGCAGTGTTTTAAAATGAGAATGTGGACCTTGTAAATGCCTTTAAACCACTATTCATATAACCTGGATCACTGTTGTAAGAATAAATATAACCAACAGTTTCAGTTGATTTAATTGAAGGACGAACATTGCATTTCATCATGCTAACAGCTGAATTTGAATCAAGCACTTTTTTCGGTTTCTATTCAATATGTTAGATCTTGTCTCCCACTTCTGAATTAGAATTTCACGCTACTCTGTTTTATGCAACACATAATATCACATCAAAGTACATTTGTTGCTTTGTGCAGTCAGGCCTGAAAAGGCGTTTAGAATTGATGTGAAACCACAGCGGTCCATTTATGATATAAAATGGAGAAAACACATTCTATGAAAAAGTCTAAATCTGGCCTTCTTGCTCAACCTCTTTCAGTACGCCTGACAGTCTGCGCAGCGTGAAAACACCTCCCGACGGCACGTCACATGCTCCGCTAGATAAAGGCATGCTGTGTCGCGTCTTCAGGCGTGTGTGTGTGTGTGTGTGTGTGTGTGTGTGTGTGTGTGTGTGTGTGTGATATCGCATATCGAGCTGCCTAAGTCCCTCTCATCCCCGAGTCCAGCCCTATCCTTACCACCAGACCCAACCAATCAGAAGGCCGGAAAAAAGCGCATGGCTCGTGCAAAGGGAACTGCAGGCAACCGGCTTTCGACACTTGGGGAGCACAGACGCAAAAAAAGCAAACACAGAACAGACGGAAACGACATTAAATTCAGTCATCTGTCAAGCGCTAGGGAAACCCACTGTACATATGTAGGTATGCCAGAGTATGTAGATCGGCATGTGCTGAATGTATGACGGGTATGTGTTCTAAGCCTTCTCTCTCTCTCAGGTGGGATTGGAGGCATACGGTTACCTGTTGTGGATCTGAGAGTTGACGTAACAGTGGAGGATGTCATTGAAGGCAAGCAGTCATCATCTTGGGAGTACCCGGCTTGTATTGCACGCAGGTAACTGTGGCTCCGAGTGCGGAAAGAGCCGGGCAGGTCCAAGGCCTCCACGGCCTGGGATTCTACTTCGCTAAAAACGGACTCGCAAACTGACTCAAACTGGCCATTGACCTCAGTCTCACTCACCTGAGAGACAAAAACAGGAATAGCAGTCCTTAATTTTTCCTCTTCCCTTCTCTTTCTCACTTTGATTCTTCTCCTTTGCACAGTAAATATGAAGGAGTGTTAGCAGGAGGGAAATACCACTGGCATTTTCCGACCTTGAACGTCTCAGTAGAATAATGTCAAAAAGCAACAGGATAGACAAGAGAAAACATTTCAGACTGAAAAACCAACTCGTATTAGGGTACATTGCGAGAAGAAAAGCAGGTGCTTGAAGAACGTTCTGAGGGGAAAATGACACAAAACAGTCAACAGCAGCAGACATGAAGAAAGCCTGACGTGCAAGTAAAACATGTAAAACTTGAATCATTTAAACAATATTCAACCCTTCTTAAAAACGTAACAGTAGCTGTAGACTTAATAATGCATTTTCTACCATAACATTATAAAATCTCTCTCAAACATCCGAAATTTAGTCTTCGCCACCAATAACCCTAAAGCCGAATACAGCCACCTGCAAAAAAACCACACAACAGCTCCATAGTAGCCTTCTTACTGTTATAAACCTTTACTTTTTACCAAGCGTAATAAAACACCATGGTTAAATATCGCCCCAACCGTGTCGGGAAAATCAAGTCTTATCAGCGTGGTCAAGCTGTTCTGTAACAATGTTAGCCAGCTCAAAATCTCCACCGGGTTAGCCAAAGTGGTCTATACTTTTCATGTCAACCTTGGCCCCACCAGCTAGTTTAGCAGGTCGATCACCAAGACGTGAAGATTGGAACAGCTTCAGTGAAACCACGCAAATCCAATTGTCATTTTAGCTGGATATCCAATAAACTACTACATCAGAAAAATCCAGAAATCAATAAAGTCTACTCTCACATAAACTGAAGGCGCAGCATATAATGGGAAAAATTCACGGATCAGTGTTGCGTGTGGTTGGACTCACCTGGCTCAAGCAGCTTGCCTGGCTGAAGGTGCTGACTGCTCGCATGTAGCTCTGATTTCTGGAGCGAAACTGTGGAGGGTTGGTGGTGGGGTCCAGTGAAACGCTGGGGTGAGGCCGCATATCTCTCGCTGTTTGCAAGTGGTATCCCGAGCTGAATGAAGGGAACAACCAAAGACAAATGAAGCCACAGTGCAACCTACTTAGATTTAGATTGAAGGCTCACTCTCAAATAATCATCAAATGCAAAGAATATGGTAAAATAAAACAACATCAACATCTATACTGTCATGAACCGAACTGTGGAGCTTATAAAACTTATTGTAAGCCACATAAGCAGCCAGTATGTTTGTTATTGATAAAACAAACTGTAGATCTGTTTAACCTGGATGTGAATCGGGACTCCAGACTCCGCCTAAAACAGTCGAAAAATATTAATTTGCGAGTGATATTTTTGCGGAGATCGCCACTGGCGACCATCCGATCCAAATGTTTCTAACTGAAGCCAGCAGCTGGCTGTGTTCTTGCACGCTCAGCGCTCCGTTAATCCACGCTCAGTGTACAAAAGCACATGACGTTGCACGGAATAAGTGTCCGCTTTTATGCTTTTTATTAACAAGTATACACAACGTGAGCGCATTACCAGGATGTGACGGATTTTAATAAGCCTGAGGACAAACAATGTGATATTTGAGACATTTAAAACGAAACTAACCACAAAGAAGTTCTGGAAACTTAATTTATCTCTCTATTACTTGAGACAGCGCTGGATCATTTCAAAATCCGTTCACAACATAAACGAACGTCAGGCGAATTCCCCTGTTAAGTTTTATTTGAAGTTATCTTTACATTGTGTTGTGAACATGCGGGTAAGTTTCATTATTACAAACTAAATTAAACATAAGAATGTTTTAACACAAGTCCTTTCATTTTGCTTTAATGTATAACTCGATAAAATGTATACTTTTTTACACAATATGTGACCCTGGATCACAAAACCAGTCTTAAGTAGCACGAGAACATTTGTAGTAATAGCCAAAAATACATCGTATGGGTCAAAATTTGCCATTTTTCTTTTATGCCAAAAATCATTAGGATATGAAGTAAAGATTATGTTCCATGAAGATATTTTGTAAATTTCCTACCATAAATATATCAAAACTTTTTTTTGTGAGTAATATGAAGACTTCATTTGGACGATTAAAGGCGATTTTCTCAATATTAGGATTTTTTTTGCACCCTCAGATTCCACATTTTCTAATATCTGTATCTCGGCCAAATATTGTCCTATCTTAACAAACCATACATCAATGGACATCAAATTTATTCAGCTTTCAGATGATGTGTCCAGGGTCACATATATATCATATATAAATATGGTCTTGACATGCAGATTTTATGTTGGTTCAAACGACTTTAAACAGTCTTAGCATCAATCAATAACAATTTAATAGCACTAACAATCATTGTCTTTTCATTTAAATGCATAGACAGGTAGCATTTTAAGACATTTATATTTTTGTAAATGCATTTCACTTTCACTTCACTTCTTTAAAACTGTTACACAAAAATTTTCCCAAATATTAGTGCAGAATTAACAAAAAGGTCTGCTGATTCTGTATGGCCCTGCTTATGAAAAAAAACGTTATGTGAGCAAAACCTATGAGAGGGAACATGTACAAACGAGTTTGATGTTGTCTCTCGAGAAAGACAACTAGACAACTTGTGTTTTGTGCTGTTTTCCATTCTCAGCAATGTATCCCGGGCCCAACCAGATGCAGAAGTTATCTTCTGAATACACTAAAGCTTTGAAAACTGTTAAACCCAATATAAAATCATTTTAATTATGTTTTTAATACCAGACAAACAACAGTAACTCACTGTAACGCCCGTTTGGGTGCGCGCTGTAAACGCTCTACCTACGCGCTGTCCACGCGACACGAACGCCCTGCTCGCACATCCAGTTGACTAGTGTTGTAGTAATCGAGACCGGTCTTGGTCTCAAAACCATTTTTTGTTTCTGTTGGTTACTGTTGTGCTGGTAAGAGATGAATGGGTGATTGTCAGAAAATAAATCTGTCAACAAAGTTAATACAAAGGTCCACAATATCTCAAATTTGATTGCAAAAAAGGTGCTTGTATGAGATCTTGTTTTTTTATAACATCTGATATTAATAAATCAGGAGTTTATAAGTGACACAGTTACAAAAACAAGTTTTTGTTCTATTTTGGCTCATCCAAAACAAATTTCACTTTGTGCATTTGTGAGCAACACACGTCTATTTTGCTACTAAACAGATAAGAACGTTTAGAGCGCATGATTCTGTTATTATAACTTTTTAGTATTATGTGGATCTTTTAGATGAATTTTAGGGGTGCTGGTCTTGGTCTTGACTCGGTCGCGGCCAGCCTTGGTTTTGGTCTTGGCCCCACAAAATCTTGGTCTTCTCTTGGTCTCGGTTTAGGTGGTCTCGACTACAAAACTAACATTGACAAATCTGGCTTCAGTCAGGAATATGTAATTTGTCCATTAAATGTAATTCAGAAATGATAAAGAAAAATGTAGTAGTACTGTACTTTCAAGAAAGTGGATTATACAATATAAACCAAACATACTAAGATAAATTAAAACATTGAAAATAAGTCATTATTTATTTATTTTATTATTCCGCTTAGATTATTTTGGTCCTCAACAAAAACATTGTCTTTGACTTTCACATGTAAACGTTTTCTGTTTTTTTACCGCTATAACATCAGAGATTCCCCCAGCTCAGCATCAGATTTTTATATTCTTTCAATTTTCTTAATACCAGGGCCATCACTTTTATTAAATAATGTCACGTCATGTCTGTGACTCTTGAGCACCGTCTAAGCTGTCTGACTTTATTAAGTGTCCTTCTTACTTGTTTAGCATTTGCCAACTTACAGCACACCTATTTTAGGAACAGTCTCTGTAGAGCAACATAGGGCTAAGTGTCTTTCGGGTAGAAAAAAATGGTGATAAATTATGATCTCTCCAAATGTCAACTTCCCCATATGAGATGGTGTGAGTGACAGGTGTCAATTCTCTATTTAAAGGGCCGTGTAAGTGATGTGTATTTGAATAGCAGACTCTCTTGATCACTCGGACAACATGATGTTGATGTTGTTGTTGCTTATTGGGTGTTTACCTCAGCATTGGCATGCGGCTTCTTAGGTGTTCTGGGTGGTTGTTAGGAGGTTTAAAAGCCCACCCCCAGGTCTGTATAATTAATCTGGTCTCTTTGTCAAATGTAAATCTGAAATTGTTTGACCAGCAAGTTTCATAGGGACCCTGAGGGTCAAACAATTTGGTACCATAAATCAATATGGAGTGAATAACTTTTCATAGACGTGCTCTTAGAATTGTCTGACACGAGTATATCAAAAAACAGGTAAGATGGATACTTCATATGCTGTGAGTGATTACTGTCATTTGATTTAAAATAAAATGTAATATATTTGAAAAGAACAGACAGGGCTGTGAAGGACAGTTGCTCACACTCTTGTGTCATGGCAGATTTTCGACAGAGAAACAGATGCTAATGGATAATAATATACATGTTTTTCAGTACAAATGACCAAAATTCGAAAGGCTGTGTCCTCTGTAGGTCACATTTGTCGGCCGCATGTGTCATCGAGGTTTATTATTTCAGGTTTTATTGCAGGAGAAGCAGTTAGCAGTAGAAGTTTGTTTACTACCGCCGTATCACGTTTGTTTTCGTTTAGTCTCGTGCTGGTTTGTTTGTTGTGGGTATGAGAAGGCGTGTCCTGCTGAATTTAATTACATGAATCAGGCGTGTATATAAGTGTGATTAACCACTGCGGCAGCCACGTCACGTGAAGACCGTAAAGACCAACGACTCTACCTGCGCAACAAGGACATCGACAAGGCACTTCAGTATTAACTTTTTCACTTCTATATGTATTCCTTTATTTTTATTTCTCTTGTATATATCCTATTCTCCTCTTTTAACTGTGTTTTCAAATCCCTACTGTCACTACAACATGTACCACGTTGAAGGCAATGCAATACTAAAAATCTGTGCATTCTTTTAGCATCCACAACCGCCTAAATTACTTTTCCTCTCGGCTTATGGAACTGTCAATCTGCTGAAAACAAAGCAGATTTCATTACAGCTATTGTTAAACATTCTGGTCTTTCTCTTCTAGCATTCCTTCTATTTTGTTATTTTCGTTCCTTTGGCACCACTTTCGTTCCTTTCCCCTGGTCTTGTTTTATTTTTGTTTTCTTGTTATTATATATCATTTGTAAATAATCACACATTTTCTTATTATTATTATCATCATTGTTTTCCACATTATTATTATCTTTACACATTGTAACCCTCACCTTTGTGCTGAATAAATTCTTTAACTTTATTTACTTTGCATTTGTCTATGTCTCCGCACCCCACAAACACCCACGGGAATTTATTCTTTTAAATGTTGCATCTCTACAACCCTAGATAAAGCCTGGGGTCGTAACAACTGAAACCTGGATCAAACCGGAGGACACTGCCACTCCGGCTGCCCTCTCTAATAATTACACTTTCTCCCTCAGTCCTTGAACAAGCAGGGAGGGACTGGTCTACTTATCCCAAATGACTGGAAATTCAAACAGCTACACCCTCGTGTGACAGCAGCTCTTTCGAGTCGCATGCTGTTACTATCATCCACCCTAGTAAACCTCATCTTGTAGTTATCTATTGCCCCCCAGGTCAGCTTGGACATTTCTTGGAGCTGTTGGATGTACTTCTGTCATCCTTCTCAGAGGATGGTACTCCTTTGGTAGTACTTGATGACTTCAACATTCACGTTGAGAAATCACAGGCTGCCGACTTCAACAACCTGACTCCGTCGTTTGACCTCAAGCGAGTTCCCACTTTATCAACTCATAGGTCTGGTAATCAATTGGATCTTATCTACACACGCTACTGCTCCACTCATCGCACCCAGGTCACCCCGCTGCACATACATCTCGACCTATCTCCCCAGACACTACACACGCTTCCCCACTGATCACATTCCAGCGCAACCTACACACGCTCTCTCCCTCCCGCTTATCCTCTGTGGTATCCTCCATGCTCCCTCCCCCTAACCAACTCTCTTTATTGAATATTAACAGTGGCACCGACACTCTATGGTCCACACTAACATCCTGCTTGGACAGCCTATGCCCTCTGACATCTAGACCAGCCCGTGCGACCCCTTCCACCCCCTGGTTATCTGATGTTCTCCATGAACATCGCTCCAGGCTCAGGTCTGCTGAGAGGAAGTGGCACAAATCAAAAGATCCTACTGACCGCTCTCTCTATCAGTCACTTCTCTCCTCTTTCTCCACTGATGTCTCCTTTGCTACAACTCAGTACTACCAATACAAAATCAACAGCCCTCCTGACTCTCGTACTCTCTTCGAAACCTTCTCTGCTCTTCTTTGTCCGCCTGCCCCACCACACCACCACCTTCATCGGACAACAGCTGATGATTTTGCTTCTTTCTTTGTAAAGAAAACTACCACTATCAGCAGTCAGTTCTCTGTGCCACCTCCTCTTGAACATGCCCAAACTCCCGATGCATGCTCACTCCCCTCTTTCTCTCTCCTATCTAAAGCTGACGTTTCGAAGGTCATTACTTCTGACCACCCGACTACCATCCTGGAGAGGTGAGGTCTCCGAGTCCCAACATCTCAATACCGGGGTACCTCATGGCTCAGTGCTTAGACCACTTAGACATCCCTAGGTGTCTGTCATTCGGAAACATGTCTTTCCTACCACTGCTATGCGGATGACACACAACTCCACTTGTCATTTCAGCCTGACGATCCAACGGTTTCTGCGTGCATCTCAGTATGCCTGAGTGACATTTCACTCTGGATGAAGGATCCTCAACTGCAGCTGAACCTTACAAAGACAGAACTGCTTGTGATCTCGGCTGACCCAAAGATTCATCACAACCTTCCATTCAACTAGATTCATCAACCATTACACCTTCCAGGACAGTCAGAAACCTGGGAGTGGATCCCTCTAGATCCCTGCGCTCTGCTAATGAGCATCGTCTTGTGGTGCCATCCCAAAAGGGAAAACAATACTCTCACGTATCTTCTCTGGATCTGTTAACAAAATGAAAGCTAGCTGGGAAAAGTCTATTAAACTGTAATGTAAAAAAACAGCAATAATGCAGAGAATCCAACTGCCAAACAAACTCATTGCCTTTTCTAACAAAACTCATTTCATATGCAGCATTCCAAACCATCCAGATCCCAAACCAATCCATCAGACATTTAAACAATACAAAACACCACATACAATACCAATCAGCTAAAGTAACAAACCCATCTAGCACCACATCATTCACACCGATTCTTATGAGCTTTCTCCAAAAGCACCTTGGAAAACATTCAAGCTTATTTCACAGCAAGAAACATCAGATAAACAAAGCAGGAGGATGAACAAGGCAGCTTTGAAGAATAATAACCGAGAGGGACTCACCTTTGGGTGTCTATATGTGGCCTCTGTATGGCTGATTTGAGGACAAGGGCATCAGACCGGATGGTCTTCTGAGGTGACGTTTTGGGGCTGGTATCAGACTCACCGCTATCATCATCTCCCATGGCTTTAACATAACTACTGCTACGCATCCGGCGACATGGAATCTCCTCTTCATTCTCAATTCCCGGATACCCCCCCCACTCATCCTGAGGCACCTGCAGATGTACAAACGCAAAGCATCAAAGCCTGCTTTCACACGCAGAACAAGAGAATATATCACATCTGTGATCAAACGTCAAGTAGTACTTGTCAGAAAGACCAGAAGAAGTGATGTTGTTATGACACCAAGGAAAACTGCTGAAGCAATCCAACCAAACTTACATATTCAAACACAGGACCACCTGCATGAGCACCACACCTCAACAAAAAGCAATTGAGTTAAACCTATCTATGTTCTTTTCTCACCTTTAACAGTGCTATCATGTATAATATCATCATTTAAAGCAGAATACAGATCAAATTAAAATGTCTGCACATAAACAAGCTTATTGCCAGTAAATCTGTGGTGAGAACACTGGGTCAGGCAACCTAAAGACCTTATAACCTCAAAAAATATCGTACATCTGAACACTGAATTCATTAACACCTCCAGATTCGTTTTAGGGATAGCAATGGAAATTGTGTGTAGGATGCATCCATAGCAACCACACATGAATAAATATTAACAATGCAGCTACAACTAGAGATGAGAAATTGAGCTTGTTTATACCCGAGGCAACAAGAGCAATAAAAGATGAAAACAATTATTTTTCTATTCAAAAAGGATTAGAGATGCACATATTGTGTGCCACTTATAATTTACAAAATTATCTAGGAACAGGGCATCAGACATAATGTTCAAAAAGCATGCCAGTTTGCAAACAGTTTAGCTACTCTGACCTTTGTGTCTGCACCTTGAGTCTCTCTGTCTACACCACATCTTTCTGCAAACGTAAAGATTGATGAACGCTTACGCTTCACAGAAGACACGCTTAGTGGCATACATGTAGGTTACTGTAAGTGCAGCCTCACATGAAGGATTTCAGTAATGGGTATCACTGTAGAAACACGCAAATCTTAACACAAGAGTTTATAAGAGACTTTTTCCTGCCAGCATTAAACAATGTGTCTGATCAATTGTGATCAAAATTCGCGAAGCACATCCTATTGGTAGTTGTACTTGAGACTGGTTTTTAAAGGTCCTGCATTATTCTTGACCACTTTGTTCTTTGGTCTTGTCTTGGTTTCAGACTATTCAGGATTTTATTTCCAATTTGGACGACAGCTGCAGGGATATTACTAAATTGCTGATGCGTTGTCTTATTGCCGTATCGGTACAGAGGTGCAGTGTCAAATCTTCCTGTATTGCTACTGCTCTATCACACATATAGTATCTAGAGCAGATCAAAGCTCTAGACGTTTTGCTCAAACATAGTCTGGAAGCTCTGAACTGTTTAGTCTCTCCACGTCGCCCCGGCAGGACGCATTCAGTTGAAGTGTTTAGTGGCAAGTCAATTTTTTATTTTGTACCTTGACTGGATTTTAAACCACATCACTGTGATAAAATCAAAGACAATGTCTAGACAGAAGAATTAGAGGAGCACCAATTCATCTCCTGAAAGCTCCTCTCAGTAGGTCTTCAACATCTAACATAATGGTCAACGAGATCCCAATTGTTCCACCTCAGATTAAAAAAAAGCTTTTTATAAGCATATTCTTCATTTTACTAAAAATTATTTGATCATATACACTGTATATGGACAAAAGTATTCCGTTTAAAACTCTTTTTACCACAAGGAGGCACTAAAGACAACACACCAATGTAACTGAATGCATTCATCAGGAACTGACAGTAAGGGAGAATTGGTAAAAAATATAAGTTCACTCAAAGGCAGAGGTTTTGAAGAATCAAATGAGAAAAAACCATCGGATGACTGCAGAATACATTTTAAAATCCATTTGATTGCATAGTATGATTGCAAAGTCAGACAGAGTTTAGTTCTTTCACCAAGAGATTTTACTTTTCATTTGCTCTATTTGCCGGAAGAGAGAAATGTCTCCAGGGGTTCAAGCTGAGAAGAAAGTCAAAACGTGTTCTGCAAATATTCCACACAAAGTCCACACATCTCAACTTCTCTTCACAGAGTTCTGGTACCAAGTGAATCAAATGGTCTAGTATGAATGATGGTAGGCACTAAATCTGTCTGTCACAAAGTAATTTTTCAACCAAAAATCATCCTACATAGTGAAAAGAACATTCTGAGAAAAAAATAGCCTTGATATATTTAATACTGACTAAGGACATGCCAAAAATGTTAATCACAGTTAAATTAATAGTTGAAATCAAACTTTCGATGCTTGTTTTCTTTACAGAAAAGTGACATGAATATCATGTTTCATGTGATCACATGGGAATTTAGTGTCTTTTCTGTAAGTGTCACAAATTCATGCAAGAGCACACATCTGGATCAGAAAAACTTAGCTCATATGTACACATCAATTGACCACATTGGGGAACAAGACATACCTAGAAACACTTTACACGGCAAAGATGCGGTAAAAACAAAAAAAATCATGAAGAGTTCAAATGCTGTATTGTGCATGCCGGGCCAGTGGATGGCGATATCACTTTGTAAAGAAACGCTACGTGCCTGCGCAGTGCACACATGGCCTGTAGAAAAAAACAGCATATGCTGGTAAGTTATGTTTTGAAGCATGGTAGCTGGTTAAAGCTGGTCATTAGCTGGTCATGTGCTGGGACCGGTTGCACCAGCTGTGCATAAGATACAACTTGGCCTAGTTTTGACTTAAATGGGCGCTAGGTTACATCTTATGTTGCACCATTCAACGCCACGAGTAACTGTAGGAATAAACTGGCACTGAATTAAGCTCTTATTTCAATCAACATTCTTTAATGCTGTACACATGAAAATGTGTATTAATTTTAATCAGCATTTGTTTATTTAACTTGTTTAATTTGAAATATTTAATAAAATACCTATGTTATTCATGATTAACTATTTTTACAGTTATTATGTAAATCAAGAACGTTTTTAAATGTACAACATTTCAACACAACTTTTCCTCATGAATTTAAAGGCTGCTATTGGACTATTGAAGGTAAACATCATATTATGCGCCTATGCATTACTTTATGGACAGCTTACAAACTACTAGCTATGTTTTCCCTTAAGACCAAATGGTGCAACCGAATAAAGTACAAACTTAGTTACAAACTAGCTAGTAGTTACTACCCAGCAAACACATTTACATTGTGACAACGTTGGTGCCACGCTCTATTTTTACTCTGGCAACGTTCCACTTCTACGTGCTTACCACATTGTTACAACAAAGAAATGTAAGACGCTACAGCAACTAAATATAAAAAAATGTTTAATGAAATTATTTAACTAATTGTATTAGACATTCCTTAAAAACGTTTAAAAAAATGAATGAATTTCAATGTGGATATCTGAATACTGACAGAAATCTGACTGGAAACGCATTTTATAGTCTAGTCACGATTACAATTACTAAATTCATTATGATTGTCCACAAGCTAACCATTAAACTTTCGGGTTTGTTCATAGGCTACACATAATAAAAAAATAAAAGATCCGATAACCAATTTTGCTGACAGAAATTTTAATAAATATTCACATATTCAGTCTTTATGAACCTCGGTCTCGCAGAAGATCCTCCTCTGACAGTAACGGTCAGTTAACATTTCAAAACCTGTCAGGTCAGTGACGTGTATGTCGTTTGCTGGTTGTCAATACAACATACATACAACCTAAAGCGATGGCTCCGGAGGTAGATAACAAGCCAACATTGTGACTGTGTTGTGACAACCTACACCACACAACGTAAAAATGTCAACCATGTTGTTACAACGTTGTTAGAAGGTTGGTTACATTGAGACAACGTTATGTGTTTGCTGGGTAAGCCTCTAGTGTAGACTTTACATTCTCATTTAAAAAAGAACTTACAAAGGACCGGTGCAACCCTTTTTATTGTTTTATTAAAACATATCTTAAAACGGCATTGTCGTGTCAACGGACGCATAAAAAGTGTTGCACGTTGTTGTGTGTAAACAGCCTTTTAGGGCCAACGGTTAAAACTGCAATGACCATGGACAAGAAATGACATCATAAGACATCATAAAAATACACAAGTTTCAAAATGAAACTTATTAACAAAATAACTAGAGTAAGATCCCCACAGTCTTACCTTTATAGACTTACATTTTACCATGCAAATCATGTATCAACAAGACTCTAAAATGTAGAACAGTATATGCTGATAATTTGTACAGTACAACCTGCTGTCCTAATTGTCATAATTAACTTTAATGGAGGAACAAAATATTCAAACAAAAGCTGAAATCTGAAGATGAAATATTCTATGATTCATCTGTCAGCATCTTTTTTACAATGTAATCGGTTACTAAATTCAAATGCACTTCTTGAGTGAAAGAAAATGTGCCGAACCCAACCCTTTTTCTTAGAGATGCTCATAACCAGTATCAGAGGACCTATATGTGTTTATACAGTATGTTTCTTAACCAAAGAGGCAATTCCCCTGGGGCCACCTGAGGAAAAGTGCCTTGGGTACAATCCCAATACTCTTATGAATGGCCTTCATAAAATAAAATTATTCTAAGGCTTAAAACTAGTGTTGTTGGAATTTTTAGCATGTAATTCTAAAACTCAACCCCTGTACAACCAAGAACTGACAGCTTTCTTTTGTCATAACTTGAATATATTTAGATGAACATTGCTTTAGGAAGCCCCACCCACAATTACACTTTATTGGTCCAAAATCACACTAATAGTTGGACCTTCTTCTCAACTACACACATGGAAGGAGCAATGTGGAGATTTTAATGCCATCTAGCGGTGGGTGAGGTTGCGAATTGCAACCAACGGCTCACTGCTGAAGGAGATAACATATTTACGAAACTCTATGGCTACTGCAGTGTCTGTAGATAGAAATAAATACCTCATTCTAAGAAAATAAAAACATAACGCTTCATTATGTAAGGTGTTTATACACCTCTGAAGACATAGTTATGTATATTATATTGCATTATATTCCTTAATTTTACACACAGCACCTTTAAGTAGAGCATGACCCACCTGTAGGTAGTGTGAAGACCGGAATGAAGGTTTAAGGTCCTGATGCATCATGGGCTTTTCCAGGTTAAGGGAGGATTTTCGATAGGCCTCTTTGGCCTGACTGACGGTGAGCGTGGACCAAGAACTTCTCTTCATGAACTTTCCCTCAGGTGCCATGGACAGGCTCTCGCAGGCCGAGCACTTGACGTCATTGTTGCTTTTGGAGGTTTTGAGAGAGTGGTCTCCAAAGTGACTGTGCATGGATTCCGGGAAGCTGTGAGCGACATGCTCATGATGGTGACGGCTTAAGGCGCTGGCTGTACGGTAGGTGCTGTCACTGTCCAGGTTGTCATCGGAGCTCCACCAGCCCCCCGTACCCGACCGGTGCCTGCGCTCTTTGCTTTTGCTGCGCTTGCTACCATGTTTGGAGTGGTGGTTGCCATGGTGATGGTGATGACTTCCTCCGCTCCCGCTGTCGCCTTTGGTGCCGTTCATCTTGGATGATCCTTCTAGCGAGTGGGACTTGGTGAAGAGCTTCTGGACGGAGTGTACCAGGTGGCGGATGCGGCCGGGACTCTCGCTGCGCTGCTCGCCGCCGACGGTGGCCGACGCACGTTGGTACTGCAGTGTGTGAAAGCCGTCGCGGTGAAGCGGAAGCTGTTTCTCGAACTGGTCCAGCAGGTTGGCGGGGATGCGGTTGCTTTTGCTGCTGGCGTGGTGAGAGGCGGACGTGGCGACGGCGGAAGTGGCTGAGGTGGTAATGGCGGCACAGTCTTCCCGCATGGCCGGGTCGTAGTACTGCGCGCTGTAGTGCATTCTGGGAAAGGTGCTGCTGGAGACGTGGTCGGCGGGGACGGTGGAGGTTAGCGCCACGGGTGACATGATCATGCAGTCGGAGTGGATGGAGCTGCGGGGGGAAAGGCGGTGATGGAAGTCCATGGCGCAGGTCTCCGTGGGGCTGAGCAGGTAGGAGTGACGCAGGTCGGACACGTGCATGCCATGCAGGTCATGGAGATGCTCGCACTCTGCCAGCCCGCACGGGGGCACCATATGAATCTGGTGCGGCACACGACCGCCTGATAAGCCCTTCATGTTCCTGGGTGGAGCGAGCCTGCTATCCTCATTGAAATCTCGGGATGGTGACCAGGGGGAAAACTGCTGGTCTGAAAAGTAAAAGAAACAAAGAAGATAAGACAAAAAGTTTTAGATTATTGTTTTTGTTTATATCCAGGTTTCAAGTCAAGAGCAAACACACAGTTGAGGATAAAACACTATCTGCAGTATAACTAGTAGATCAGGTCAGGCCTGAGAAAGTTTGGCCTATAAATAGCAAATATTGAATACCGCTATAACTTCCACCTTAAAACTGAACCCTCAGCATGATGTAAAGAAACGGCCAAAAACAGCTTTTACCATATATAAAGTATGCCTGCAGCAGTAGTGCCTCACAAAAGATGAATTTGAAGCCATGCAAACTGTCTGACAATTTATTCCAAAGAATTATGTGAGCACAATGGGAATAGTGGTTTGTGTGTTTCTGATGTAACATTGGGGAAACCTTTTGGGATGAAATATGATGTGTGCATACAACTGTATTGTATTTAAAAAATCGAGGGAGCACAAATCACGTTCTGTTAGCAATTATTTAACATATGCTTATATCCACAATGACTAGCACATGTTACAGAAACAACCAGAAGTGACTTGCTCAAGGGATCATATTTGGGGCTTGAACCCATCCACCCTCCCAATTTCACTCTCTGTTATTTTCAGCCCTGTTATGTACCTTCAACATTTGGTACTGAGATCTTAGCTTTGGTTAAAGAAGAACTCGAATGCAGTTGTTCACTAACCGTCAGCTGATTCGCTCATCATTTGAAGGCACAGCATCATTCTACCTTTTATTCTCATAATCTGCTAATGCGAGTTAAAGCAAAAAGACTGATGTGCCAAAAGAGAAATCAGAGAAGGAAACACCTTTACAGCAAAATCTCCTCATACAAAATACCTAGGGACCATAATCCATTGCAGCAGTATATCAAAGAGAATGTGATATAACACAGGGTTGTCATGGTAACCATTGCTGAGAACTCTGACCATGATATCCAGATTTTAGAGTTTGTAGGCACGACTGAAATGCACAGCCGGACTGGTGTTCACGGACTGCGCATGATTTTCTTTATTATTTCAAATGAAAAATCAACATTTTAGACCTCAATTTCAGTCGGTTATGAGTAATAAACACGCCAAATGTGGGTCCAGCGACTTTAGGATCAATAACCCAAAGAGTCCCAATAAACTTGAGGCTTATGTTGCTCAACCGTTTGGAAGAAACACTAACAGCACTACGGTCATGGGTTTGATTTCTAGGGACACAAAAATTACTAAAATGTAGTGGGAATGATTTGTAAATTGCTTTGAATTTATGTCTGTAAAATCTATGGATCTTGATATAAAGGTGTTTTTATGTCTCCAACTCAAAGCAGCCCATGACAGTCCACCAAAAACTAACCCGATGAGGCTAAAATATACTACATTACTTCATTCTACTTGATCTATTTTTGCATCGCATTGCTACAGGAAATGACAAAGAACATGTGGTTGCCATGGCAGCTAAATGAGTCAAAGAAAGACAACCATGCAGTCCTACATCAGTAGTATCATCACACCTGACACAAACACATAATGGTGAATTCAGGGTCGCTAGCTCAGAAATGAGGCAAATTTCACAGGAAACAACGATAGGCAGCGTTTGAGATGAGATTTTACCAAAGAAATGTGTGTAGCTTGTATCATCTATACAGATCTATACAAATCTCTACAGTCTGAAACTAGAAGCGTAAACTGCTATTCGGTTCTCTACAAGAACATGCTCATAACTTTATGTTATTCTGTGCTCTGACAGTCTATTTTTGAAAGACACTTGGCTTTTGCTTGCAGACAAATCTGAGCTCAGTTTGAGACATTGTTGAAATCTGTTCTGAAACTCTAACCAAGATATTTATGACGTTTTTTATGAGAAACAACTGAGATAATACATAAAGGAATAGTTCACACAAAAAAATCCTTTATAATTTACACACACATCATTTACACACCTTCATATCATCCTAGATGTAAATGACATTTATATAAGACAGTAATGGATTAGTTGTTTGATTTAAACTTCAAAAACTCTTCAATGTCATTACCAAGCTGGGACATCTTTACAAATTGTGTCCAGCTGAAGAAAGGATGCTATACTGTATACAGCTATGAAGACATAAGGGTGAATAAAATCTTCACAATTCAATCCGATCAGCTACATTCCTCGCATCCTTCAAGAAACAATTAAACTCTTTTCCAGCAACATTTTCCAAAAAAAAAACAAATCTAACCCATTTTCTCCCCCAACAGATATTGTCTTGCTAACTAGTTATTATAGCACTTCTTCTTCTATTGTTACCACGATTTATCGCTTCATTGTTTCCTCGCCTCTCGTAAGTCGCTTTGAATAAAAGCGTCTGCTAAATTATTCAATGTAAATTACGAATTCATTTTTGTATGAACTATTAATTTAAGCAAAACTATCAATTTGCTCTTGATTTAATCTAAATAATGTCTGCGACTATAATAATAAATGAGGTATTAAATTAATAGGTAGCTCAATACAGTAGGTAGAGAGTTGTGTGAGCAAAGCAAAGGTCGCAGGTTTGATATCCAGGGAACACACATGTAAACTCTGACTACACTGTAAGTTGGAGTAGCATCTGCCAAATGAGTAAATGTTAAATTACAAACATGTTGTTTATACAAAGTTCAAAAGGTGCTGCATAACAGAAATAAACCAGGAGGGGCTTGAAATTCATGCAAGCACCTCAACAACAAGAAAGTGCTGTTTTCTTAAAGCAAAGCTACTCCTCTACCATCTCTTTGTCCATTGCATAACACGGCATTATCAGATCTTGCCTCCTCCACGCCAAACCTCCAATGAAACAAAACATCACAGGAGACGAGAATAATAGACATCTCATACCGCCCCGAGTCGCACTAAAACATCACCGCGGTGTGGGGATTTGTCTTTCTTTGAGGGGTAACTGAGTTTCCTGAATCTGTACACTGTACATCTAGTAGAACAAACGCTGGAGTTTAAAACCCTGCTAATGGCAAACAGATAATCAAGTAGCTGCAAAAAACAAACAGAAAAGGGGTGTTATACGCCCCTCTTGTCCAAAATGACAATGATCTATCTGTATAAGACAGAGACAGAATTGAATGTGAGCTAAAGCTAAAGCAGGCAAACACAGAGAAGAGAGTTTTGCCGGGTGCCTGGGCTGGAACTCACCTTTGATTCAATCTCCCACTCACGCCCACTGTTGATCTGACACACACAGAACGGTGGCGCTCTGATGGCTTCAACCATCAACAACCAAAACACATCACTCAAAACACAGCTCTTGAGAGCAAAGAGAGAGCGAGGAGAAAAGGGCAGATGGTCATAATGAAAAATCACAAAAATCTAATGAAAGGAGTATTTTTTTGGATTTGTCCTTGCGGCAAGATTTTTGAAACTTGCCTTTTCCTTTAAGACAGGGTTCTTTGTGGTAAAAAAAAGGTTTTTTTTAAAGAACCTTTGACTGAATTGTTCTTTGTAGACCCAAAACTGGTTCTACTATGGCATTGCTGAGGAACCTTTATTTTTAAGAGTGAAGTGTAAATATTGAAGTAAAAACTGAACAAATAATATTTGTTAAGACTTTGAATGTTGGCTTAAAAAAGCACAAACACATTTAAAGCGATACTAGCAGCAATACTAGCATAATGCATTTGGAGATATAACAACAAGTATCATTTTACTTCCAAGCGATAGAATGGTGAGCGGTAGAGAGTAAGAGCTTTCATTTTTCAGTTTTGCAAGTTTGTGTGATATAAATAAGAAATGGAATATTATTTGTATGTTTTTCACAGCTGTGGGAAGATGAATTCAGACCTTATTATGTAACATAAATGATATTGATGGGAAAGTGAGAAAGCGGAGGTTCTAAGCTTTCAAAAGGATTTGATGATGCAACATTGGACCCCTCCTGTGGGTCCGCAGGGGCGGCAGAGGTCGGGAGGTTAAAAGATGGAGGGATGGATGGGCAAGGAAAGCATCTGTGTCTAATGCACTGTTAGGAGACATAGCTGAGAACACAAAAATAAAAACTTCAGTTAATCTCCTTTTTGGAATATGTGATCGGCATGTACAGGAAAGCTGTTCATATCATTCGTTATAAAACAGTTTACCCTAAATCTGGCAATAACAGCGTGTTGGCATTGTCAAGCTAACATAATAAGCGACTGGTTTTTAGGTTGCATTAACCTCAAGTAAAAATGAAGAATGACTCATAATGTCTGGCAGCAATCAACATAACACAGCTCTTTCTAGTCCATTCCTCAAATATAATGCTGTTTCAAGAGATGATTTGACAGAAAATACCAATAAAAGCCTGTTTAGGAATAATTGTAATTTATGTACAATGAGGAAAATGAATAAGGGAATGTCAAGAGCTATAGATTTAAGCAAGGTAATCGAAAAACATGGTCTTAAAGCCAACTTTACACCGCAGAGGTGGAACAAAAGCTGCATCTGTTTAAGAATTTTGAGCCGGCACAGAGCATCTTTTACTCGACTGTGTAAAGTTCATGATATGAGGAGACAAAACATGATAAAGACACCATTTCAACTGCCTGCATTAAGTTTTAAAAGAATTGCCAATGTCATGGGTTTTCGATCCCGGGGATTGCACATACTCGGAAACTAAATGTATAGTATAATGCAATTGTAAGTTACTTTGGATAAAAGCGTCTGCCAAATGCATAAATGGAAATGGAAACCACTGAACAGAGCCATAAAATTAAATGTAAAATAGTTGCTCAAATATTTATTAAAAAGTCTCATCTAAATCGTATTTGCTTTATCATGGGATGTGAGTACATTGCATAAGGTTGTCATTAGATAACACGATCAGGGACATCGGGGTCTAAATGTTGCCGCAACTGTGAGGTTGCCAGTTGGCAGAGATGTTGTCTACAATAAGTAAACAAAAATAATGAGCACAGGTTGTGTAAATGCAACATTAAGACAAACTGTGAAGCACGCTTATGTCTTTTCTTGCAGGCCTCTGTCAGTCCATCAGACTATTAATACTGAGAGTATTTAAAGGATATGGTTTCTATGGGAACTACAAAATTTCTTCTTTTCTTTTTTTTGGAAAACTCACATCCCACTTGTCTTAAGGACATACTACAGGGAGTCTGTAGTATGAGAGCTGTAATACAACATTTCAGGAGTCTCACAATATCACATGACAATCAAACCAACAACATGTCTACATGTCAAGGGCACCGTCATACAGTGTTGCCAGGTGTAACGCAGGCCAGCGAGAGAGAAAGCTGTGTGAGTAAACCTCACTCCCCCACCTCAAGAGGTGCTACAGGTATAAGCTGAACTCATAGCAGCAGGGCGCTGAGAGACAGAAGTCCATTCAGGTGGCCCAGAATTGATCAGCCCACACACTTGTCTGCCTCCCACAGGGCAGTTGTCATCTGTAGTGACAGTAGATGACATAAATATGACATTTCCTTATCAAGCAACACATAGAGTTGCTGGAAAATGAGACTTCACCGCTGGGATCTAAGAGAAGCTCCATGCAGTTCATTAGAATGTTCCGTCATGCACCGTTCCACCTGTGAAACACCTGAATGCTTTCCACCAGAGACTGTCATCCCTCACACATTTGATTTGAGTTAAAGTAAGACTGCTGGCCAGTTCTATAGCACAGACAAAATCTGTCCCACATTTTGTCCCAAATAGTCCTCTGCAGGCCATGGTCAGTGTCTGCTTACATGGTGTGGAAAAAAGCGGAATGGATATTTAGCCATGTTTTAAAATGGAAGAAATCTTTTAGGTTTAAATGACATTTAATATAAATATACATTGCTATAGTGATTGTCACAGTTTTGTACTGTTTCAGCATACAGAAATTCATTTTAGCAACAGTAGAGATATGCAAATAACAATGACAAATGAGTGATACTGATCTGTAGGACTGTTACAGTATATTTATAGTGCTCTTAAAGAAATGTTTTAGCAAAATCTGAAAATTCGCCCACAGCCTCATGCCATTCTAGATGTATTCGACTTCATTTCATCAGCTGAACACAAACAAATAATTGTATATTCCAAATATGACTTTAGTGGGTTATAAAATGTTAATCCTAATGTTGCACTCTAAAAAATCCTGGGGTCTTTCAGCACCTGGTTGGGTAAAATATGGACATTTTTATCCCACCAGTTGGTTTTGTCCCTTTTTGACCCGACAACAACCCCGAGTGTTTAATAAATAAATAAAAGTGAACAGAATATTGAAATAATATAGGCTTACTTTTAACTGACACATTTGATCAAACTAAACATTAAAAGCAAAAAGTGATTTTATGGTTTATTTTAGACTTTCAGATTTGAATTTTGTAAAGGGCAGATTAACTTGAAAGCCTGTTTGTTTGTTGGATATTTATAGACTATTATTTGTGCTGCATGTGTGCAGCATCTGTCACTAGCAGGCAGTAACACAAAGTAATAGGTTTCTTTTTCTAATCCAGTATACTCTCAATATTGCATGAATTCATAAAAGACCACAGATTACCATAAACTGTAAACAAAAAAGCGTACCCAATGACCTCACGCACGCGCAAATACAAGACACACATCATTTGCAGCGAGATGACAGGATTCAGCGTATCGCTGAATTAGAAGAACAGCTGATGATGATAAAGTGGGCATGTAACCGTGGTTACAGCGTCTCTCCTCCAGTAAAGCCCTCACAGTGTTACACAGTGACTGGATGGTTATTCCTGATCTGAACAGTGTCTCATTCCTTCCTAATGGATGTTTTTGCAAACAGCGTGTTCAGTTCTGTACAGGATTTGAGTGATTCTACAGCATTGGGACAATCGGCATTAATCAAATGAAGTGATTCTTCTGGTACTCGTGATATCAAACGCCATCAGAATGATTTGCATCGATGCGCCTTCACGCCATTTATTCCATAGCTGTGTTGCAGAAGTAACTAGGACAGAATTCACAAATGGCCTCTATCGTTGAGACGTTAAAACAACTGCCACATTTCTCAGGATAAAAACCCCACAGCTGTGGGACACCTGTGAAAATGAAGAGCCTTCAGAGTAGCTGGAGACTAACTACAAATGCATAAATCAGGGAGCAATATACAAAACAGCATGGAAGAGCTGAGGTTTTCCTTTGGGTGCTGTTTGTTTACGGTGATTATGAGAAAGGTAAAGTTACATCACGGCACACAGACGCTGTCTAGAAAATCCTTTCACTTTTAAACTCTCTGTGGAAACATAAAGCGAAGCCAATGATAACTTTAGAGAGTATACTGCAAGAACACTGTTCCTGTAGTTCAGATGGTGATGATGCTAGAAACATCGTTTGCTTTGGAAAAATGCATCTGTTAAATGCTCCTAATGTTCTTCTAGTTCAATCATAATAATCATCTTCTATACATTCTATACATACCTTCTTTTGTGTTTTGCACAAAACTATGCCTTTAAGTTCACAACCACTCTTCTTAATGTATAGAAGATGTTAGATGTACAGATACATGTGTGGAATGACATGAGGGTGAGTATAATAAATGATAAAAGAATTGTCACCCCTTAAGGGTTGTGACCCGTGATGAAAGGTCATGGACAGCATCGGTGCAAATGAATAATATGGCTGATTGTATAGTCCTGCATATTTATATAAAAAATGTTTGTTCATGTTAAAAGCCACGTGTCTCTGTAGGATTTTGGAGATTATTCACTTTTGCCCAGAAGCTAAAGCAGAAGCAAACATATTTCTTCATTATATGAAAATCAAATATCATAAATTTGTGTCATATGAAAACAACTTTGAATTTGTCAACAGAGCTTTTCAATTTTAAAAGCTGCAATCTGTGGATAAAAATTGTTGTTGAAACTTAAAATAATGTCCGTTTGACTTTATTTGACTTCAATCCACATAATGAAGTTATTGGATGTACGTTTAAGAGGAGTACAGCTGCCAAAAATTCTAATCAGGATATAAAAGCAGCCACTTATTTCTTGTCAATATCAGTTTTTTTCTATGATTTATACACGTATCAATTGTAAATAGTCAAATATCAGTCAAATCCCAAACCAAACCAAAACTCTTTACCACAGACAAAAAGATTTTATGGGCACACAAACTCACCAGAAGAAATTAAAGGCACAGTATATACAATTTTTGCAGTAAAATATTCAAAAAACACTGCAAACTCGAAGTTGGAATTTGAGGTAATCAGTTACATCAAATGGTTTGAGTTGTTCCCAATTTTAAGTCAGCAGAACTATCAAGTTTTGAGTTTATTGTACTCACGCATGTTAATTCTTCTTCTTCAGTAAGGTAACCATAGAGGTTGAAATCCAGTAAAATGAGAGAATTTAGCAAAGACCTGAAACCATTTGCATATAAGCATGGATGCAGCAAAACTAAGCAAATATAGTTTTTTTTTTGTCGACCATTCCCTACTGTGGGAGTAGATTCCCTACAAGAGTGTGAAATCCACCGAGCAGCGTGCGAGCCACAGACATGCACAGCACGAGTCCAGCCGTGACTCTGGATGGTGGACGCCGGGTTTGTTGTTGTGCAAGCACATATTGATTGAAGCGAGTCAGTGATTTATGTCGATTAGTGAGATGCCCCAGCAGCCGCGCAGCATCAACAATAAGACACGACCCGCTTTTAATTGATCAGACTCATCATACATGTCTTGAATATAACACAACAACAGCATTGAGTGACTAATAGCCGAGCAGAATCCCAGCATGCGCATCAGCATCAGCACCAACACCGGCTTGTGTACGACTGCATAAAAGATTTCTCAAGGGTCTGAGCTTTGGAATGATGCCAGGGGGCCATCAGTTTGATCCAATTACACGAGCTTTAAATCATAGAGCCACAGGAGCCAAATGTTTACTAAGGTACAATTCAGCAAGCTTAAAGAGCTTCAGAGAAACAGCATTCTATGAAATTAGTTTATTACAATTCTTCCTTCCTAAAATCTTAAACTCTTGCAAACATTTACCACAAATAAACCAGCTAGTTAAGTTTAGTTCAAAAACTCGGGAGAGAGTTTGACAGCCATCGTGTGTTCTGAGGTGTTAATATTCTGCCATCTTTGCCCTGGGTGTGTGTTTGTTTCAATGACGAAACGTTTGTTGTAAGCGTTTCAGTTGCTTTCATTCACATTTTCAAGTGACTGCATAAATAGTTTTTTGGCTAAAGACTCATTTCTCTGCAACACTGTCACCTGGGCTGTTGAGAGCAACACCGAGAAGAATTCTTGTGAATGCGATTGTCACTATACTGAAAATGACTGAACTGTGTGTATACATAATAGCATTAAGAACTAAAGTGTGAAATAAACATGACTTATTTATTAGAAAGAAAGAAAGAAATACAATACTATATCTATAAAGAAATGTAAAAAGAAAAATACATCTACAAAGATACAAAAATATGGAAAAGAAATAAGTGGGAATAAATCATTTAAATGATTAAATAAATAAATCTAAGAAAAAATACAACATAAATTAAAGTATAAGTAAAATAAAGCCTGCAACGGCAATGCGGCGTCGGCAATGAATCCTTTTTAGCACCTTTACCTTTAAGGCTGTCCTATATGGTACATTAATACTATTGTACTTTTACTGTATGTTAGCAAAAAAGCCAGAACTGGACAAAAATATTTTTTTTAATGGTTATTAACTGGTAATCAGCCGCTAACTGTAAGCGTATCACTGAATCAGTGAGTTAAACTCAAGAAGAGCATCAGTCTGGTTTAGGATATGAATGAATCATTGAGTCATTATGAACTGCATCAGCTGATTCACTAAAAAGATCTCATAACATCATGAACATGCCGAGAAGAAATAGGCTGAATGTCAAGATTTCAAGTTAATATATGTTCCTCACAGAGAGACGTCAAATGAGTTTCAGTCCTGACAGATCCAGTGCTCATTTACTTTCAGTACACGGAAAAGAGTTGCCAGATCATCTTTGGTACAGTATTCTTATTTTCAAGTATTTCATTTCAAGATATTGTCTGAAAACCAATGGGCAGTGCCTCAAATGAAGAAAGGTGAAGCTGATGAGAATATAATCGCCATCTGTCTCACCGGGGACGCGCATTTTGCTTCACCCACACAAGGGCCACGACACAGCGCATCAGTTCGATGTGAGAGGATGAGGAGGGCATTGATCAGATGTAGAATACATGCTGAATGTAAACACCCACAGACCGAGATCAAGGACGCGCTCGCGCCGTGTCTTTTTTTGGACATGGGGATCCTTCCTGTAGGAGCTGTAACTGGTTGCTAAGCAACACACTGGATCTGGTACTGTATGTCAGTGGCATTGTAGCTTTGATTTACAGTAGGGCTTCAACAGCTCTGAGATTCTCATTAGAATACAAAATATTAAAATGAGGTACTCTAAAAGCACCAACAACAAAAAAGCGGTGCCTTGAACACAGTTACATAACTACCAATAATGAAATAATAAACTAGAATGCAAGTGGTCCCTCCCTGCAGCAAAGTCACATCTTGGAGATGGTTTTGGTGGTCGCTGTGGTGTCATTCACGTTCATAGTGTCAATGTTGCACACAGGTTACGCGTTGAAGTTTGATAATAAGTAATAAGCTTCGGTATCGACCTGCACAACACGGCTCAGCTTTACACTGTTTGCCCTGTAGCTGAGTGAAGATGATGTGTGTGTCCATTCAGAAGTCCAGCCGCTGGGGAACACTGAACACACACACACACACACACACATAGAGAGAGAGAGAGAGAGAGAGAGCAGATGGGGCTATCCCCAGCTCTCACACGCTGCAGCCTTTAACACATTCATTGTGACGGATGTGCTGTGTGTTTCAGCCGATTCATGGCAACCCTTGTGCTTTAAAACCTGACAGACAGTCACTAAATGGACAATGAAGTAAAAAAAATCAAGTACCAAAAGTAATGGTAATGGACTGATGAAGTCAAACCACAGAGAAGATGTTCCCAATAAAGTGACAGAGATTCATATATTTGCACTTGTGTAATGCCAAATACATGCTGTGTGATATGAAATTTCTTAATCTTGACAAGTTCAGCATTCTCGCATGGCTGACAACATTCAAAATTCAAGTATTATGTAAAAATAACATTTTGATGTTTTCAACTCACTACACCTTTCCCTGTAGACGGTTTCCAAAATAATACTGGCTAGACATACGTTTAACTTGCTGGCTAATGTAATTTACTTGTTATTTCTTTTGCTTGTTATCAGAAATAATCTGCAGGGACGCTATTCTTTGTGGATGTTAAGTTTGGGCTACAAAAGTGTGCACGCGTTTTTGTCTATGCACACCTTTAATGCTTCGGAAACACATTGCAATGTCACAATCCTTGTATTTGTGACCAGGCATTTACAAAACTGATGCAAACAAATCTCAGCAGAACCAGATTTTGAGATCAATATCTTACATGTAGTCAACTTTTATCCTATGTACAAATATAAGTTTACATTTTTATCAATCATGTGATATCAAACCCATGACATTATTAAACAAAAACAATTCTCTTCTTTTGCTAGAACAAAAAGCAACAATTTTAACAGAAAATGTGCCCCTATGTGACCGAACTGCTGTTCCATAAAACCAAGAAAATAACAACAAGCGCTCAGGCATGAATTACAATGATTGTGAGTGAATCTGCTGTTATTGAAGCGTCTTTGGCCCAAAACACGAGACTGTAAAAGTGCACCCTCGGCCTACATCTGCTAGTGTAATGGATCAAAGAATCAATGCTTTCTAATGATAGTTTGAATAATAATACTAAAGAGAATGTCTAACACAACATCAAATGTCAAATCTGCTATATATTACAACAGTGTGGTGGTAATGCCAGCACACAGCCTAAACGGTCCCTAAATAAAAATAAACAAGTGCTAAAATGATAATTATTCTGTGTTTTGTTTTGCAGTCCAGTCAACCTTTAAGTGCATTTACTAAAAAGCTTTGTAGTGATGAAACCTCTGACTCATTTTCATCATTTGGATCTTTTTAACTGTTTGTTTCAACCGTGAACCGATTCATAAAACAATTTAGCAGCTCTTTAACATCCACAGCTGGTGCACTCCAGCTCACCTTTGATGTTTTGAGTAGGGCTGTCAAACGATTAATCGCATCCAGAATAAAAGTTTGTGTTTACATAATATATGTCTGTGTACTGAGCATATTAATTTTGTATTTATAAAAACAAACCCATACATGTATATATTTAAGAAAAATATCAAATAAAAAAATTAATAAACATTTAAATATAATTTAAATTATTGGTAAATATAAATAAATACATCAAAATATTTCCTAATATATATATAGGCCTACATGTATGTGTTGTGTATGTAATATGCACAGTAAACAGACATCTATTATGTAAACACAAACTTTTATTCTGAATGCGATTAATCTTTTGACAGCCCTAGTTTTGAGGTTTTTATTTCCAAACACTGTCATGAGACGAAGCATCCGTGCCAAAGACAGCCGGTCGGTGACATTGAGGTTCCTAACCACAGACAGGTCATTACACGAAAACTCTTCAATTATTCAATAACTAATATTGAGAACCACTCATCTGTACACTAGCTAAATGGTCAAATGTGTTTGAACATTTGATTTGTTTTGTAGCTAAAAGAAAATAGGTCATGACTTATCCAACAACTTATCCATAAAAAGTCCCTTCAAGAATAGTGGAGCGGGAGACAATCGCTTGGCTGCCATCAGTCGGGACGTCCCGCTGCTCTGTAACAAACCCATCGTATTAGTCTAAATGTCTCACATCTCCAGCTGTTTTTATGGCCAATTTTATGTTTAAATAAAATACGTCTACAGACAATAAAATGAGTTGGTTTGTTTTTGTCTGAAACAATGAATGAAAACCATACATCTATACAATACCAACATCACTGATGTTATTTTATATACAGTAATAAAACAGATGAGGATTTGCTTCAGGGATGTTTTTAGCTTTTAGAGATATATATTTATATAGCAGCATAAAGAGGATGAACATTTCTTTCAGGGAATCAAAATATCTGACTGCAAATGAAGACACGGTTTGTGGTTTATATTGTTAGGTCTTGTGTTTATTTTTGATTTTGGGGAGTAAGAATGTACTACCTTACTGCTTCAGCAGACATCATCTACCAGAAGTAACAGGCTCGGGCTTGTTTTGGTAAAGAAGAACAAACCCACATGTCATTTTCAGTCTGGACCGATACCTCACACATAACATTTGCTCACAACAGAAGCAAGGGCTGTGTTGGCAACTTCTCGGCCCTCTATTCTTAAACCTGGCCAGGAATCTGTGAGTCTTGCTCAGCAGAATTGATTTGAAGTGATTTCTGTTAGGTGCTGTTCAGATTTTGCCAGGAAGCTTCACAGTCCTCCTGACAGTTGAGTTAAATAGATCATGAGCTCAGTTTCATTCTTCTGTGTTGTCCTTAAAGCTAATAATAAAATGATCATGCATTACATGTACATTTAGACATTTAGCAGACGCTTTTATCCAAATGAGGTAAACAACAGAAGCAATTAGAACAACACAAGGACAACAATACATAAGTGCAATAAAACTGGTCTCAGTTAGCCTGACACAGTATACGAAACTAAGAACCATTTATTTTTTTAAGGAAAGAAATATAGAAAAAGAAATAGAAGTCTGTATTAATGAGTCAAGAGATGCGTTTTATTTGATTCTAAAGACGGCTACAGAATCTGCTGATCTCGCACTGCAAAAATGACTTACTAAGTATTTTTGTCTTGTTTTCTAGTAAAAATATCGAAATTTTGTTAAATCAAGATACATTTGCTTGGCCTTAGATATATAATCTTGTTTTATGACAGAAAATATAAGAATAAGTGGCATTTATGTTTAAAGCCAATGGGGTGAGAAAAATAAACTTGAATTTAATTTGAAAATTTTCTTAAGTACCAAATTCAAGTTTATTTTTGTGGGATCTATTTTTTTTCCTTTTTGGGATGGCACCACAAGACGTTGTTTGTTAGCAGAGCGAAGGGATCTGGAGGGTACATAAGTCTTTATTACACTGTGAAATATTTTGCTGTAGTTATGCAGCAGTTTGCCAGTAACTTACTGTAGATGTATATTTATCTGATTTATTGGCAACAGTTTGTTCAAAGATAAATGAACATTAAACATTAACAAGTCTTTATCTTTACAGAAAAAAAAACTATAAAATAACAGCCTCATGCAAAGCATTCTAGGAACCAAAAATCCTCATTAAATGTTTTTCTGGAGGCTTTTTTTTTTTTCATTTTTCATTTTTTGGTTCCCAGAAATGCTTTGCATAAGTCTGATATTTTCTGTCAAGATAAAGACTTTTTATGTTCAATGTCCATTTATCTTTGAACAAACTGTTGCCAATAAATCAGATAAATATCCATTTTCATTCAACACCACACACCAAAAGTGGTCATTGCCCCACATATTCCCAAAGTTAGCTGTTAGCTATTGTACCTAGTTTGCGTAATACAAATAATGTGTTCATGAGATAAGTTAAAGAATGCAATGATTTGTCAATCTGGCCGAGGTATATTTAGGGATTGCCCTGACGTACCTTTGCGTTTACGTTCCTCCAGCCGTTGCTTTAGATCTAAATTCAGCTTCACAACTATAAGTGTAGTGTTTTTACACAGGCTCTGGCAGTGCATCAGCTGATCTAATGTATTTACACAAGGCAATGAAGTTTAAAGTATCTCACTGACCAAGTAAACACTGCTGCGAAACCACTCGTGCAAACATCAAGAGTCTCTATTCATCAAGGTAATGAAGCTCTATCACATTAAACCTACAGTAACTGTGGCCCATGGCACATTTTGGTTTGCAGCTTACAAAGTCTTGGGTTGTCATAGAGACAAGAGTGATGTTTCAGGACAAATATTTCAGTGATGTCTGTCGGGTGAATGGGACGTTTAATGTGTGCTTTTTCATCAATAGAAGGGGGCTTAAAGAAGCCGGAGAATCCTGGAGACTTTATGGGTCACATGTGACATCCTAAAGCAATGCTCAATGCTATGAGGGTCTGTGTACCTTTTCAGTTGTGTTTCATTTAAGTATCGACTTGGTCTCAGATGTTTCTCCTAAAATTGCTATATGTAGATTCTAGAGGTACATATTTGGGTCAGTTTGATGAGAAATGTTCGAGCTCATATTGAGATCTTCAATTATAACTTTTGACAAATCTGAGCTCAGTTTGAGTCATTGTTGACATCTCTTCTTAAACTTTTTTTAGCAAAATTTCTGTTTTGTTTTCTGTTTGCATTTGCTCTCCCTGCAATCTCATTGACGTCTAGGACAAATAATTAAGATAGTAAAGAGATTTTTGTTTCCTGTGGTATAAGAATATAAAATCGCATAATTGGTTTTGCCTCCAAAATAGTGTGACAAATAAACCAACCAATTAAGTCGAAAACACTTTTTTTGGTGGTAGCTGTTACCCTGGTTATAAATGGCATAACAGCTATATTTGCTTATCTTACACATATCTTTCATGACACCCGATTCTTGTTTTGAGTGCATCTCAGGATTAAGTCACGAGTAAAGAAATAGATAAGTCTGATTCAGTTAATTTAATAAACCGGTTCAAAGAAATGATTCTTGCATGTCTTATTATCCACAATTGTTTCCACAATTTTCTGTTAAGTTGTGTAAGTTGTGTTAGTGTTTTATCTCATCAAGATTGATACTGTCCAACTTGTTTTAGTCAAGTTAGAAACTTGTAAAACCAAGAACTCGCTTTCCAGCTTGTAGATGGCAAGGTACAGTTTCAATCCCTAACGCTGCATTAAACCAGATTCTCACAGAACTCTTTCTTGACCTTATTTTCTCAGGCAAACATGTTCATTTTGTTAGAAAACACTAGATGAATATCTTTCACCATCCATAATTAAAAGAAACTTGAAAATGTCTGAGGAAAAGTAAACAAGCGCTACCATCTGCTGCCTGCCTGACATTTGACTGCTCACAGGCCGTCCTGCTAACACATCTCTGTCGTATCCTGATGGAATTCTGTCTTCCCGCGCGACTCTGACGTGAAGCCTGTTGAAAGCGGCAGGGCCCTTGGCAAATGAACAGGGAGTGAAGGGTCTCTTCAGTCTGCGGCCAAAGGAAAGACAAGCACGGTCGTGTTCTACTCCTTAGAAAACTGTCCTGTCGCTCCACCAATAAACACTCAGCATCCCACTGTTTTACAAACTGCACTAGACAGAAATAACCCACAATTTTATGGTTCAAACAGAGGTGGCGATATAGAGGCAAACATTATAGATTATAATTATGCAATAATATTATGTATAAGTAAGTAAGTGATATTGTATTGGAAGATAAGATATTGTATAACTCCGAAGGGGTTAATTGTAATGATACATCCTTTTATTATGTGAGATGAACGAGGTTTTAATACGAGAGGCAATACACATTAACATGAACATTTCCCTCCTGGTGGGTAAAAGATCTTCCGAGTCATTTAGAAGCGTGTGTAGACAGATACAGTGACCCTTTGACCCAATGTGTCGTCCGTATTCATCTAAATCTAAATACACAGATTGGAGACAACATCTTTCATCATCTGCTTCATTATAGTGGAGATTCACAGAATTACAGAGGATTCAGAGAGGACTGGATCCGCTCGCCACCCACTCCTGTAGCTGCCATCCACCCACACACACACACACACACACACACACACACACACACAAGCCCAGGCCTAACTATTGGCACTTAATCATAATTCCATCAAACAGCAAACAGGCTTATGACTACACACACACACATACACACACCAACCAAGTGCAAACACAAACAGAATCCATGATTTCCCCCATTCCCCCAAAACACCAGTGCTGTTCCGAGGAATGTGCCGAACGAAAGACGAAACACACTCACGTTTACGCGCATACACGCGCACGCGCACGGTCTCCATGGAAACAAGCGGGCGAACGGCCCGTCCCACTCTTTTCTGTGTACTGATAGAGGAGGATGAGAACGAGAGAGCATGACAGAGAAAGATGGAAAATACATGGAGAACAACAGAGAGAGAGAGAGAGAATGGGCGAGAGATATTCTTTAAACCCAGAAGGCTCTGCAATAACTGAAGCTTGACTTCTGTAGGAATATTACATGAAATCAGACTCATGTGTGTGTGTGAGAGAGATGGAGAGATTGGTATCCCCAACCAGAAGTCAAAGCTGGCTTGACACTCAAGAGCTGAAGTGATGGGAAACACTGCAGTGCAGCACAGCTTTAATGTATACAGCATCTCTACTGATCCAGGAAACCCCCTCTGTGCACTGAATACTAATAATCACCAGTACATGAGTGCCCGCCGCTGATGTACCATCTTTGTTCTCAAGCAGAGGCACCCCACATCAAGTGATGTCTGAACAAACTGTTCCTGAATCTGATGTGTTTATGAATCGAGGAATATTTGCTCGCAAAAGCGATCTGAATGATTTGTTCGCCTGAATCCGAGCTTTCAAAATGAATTGATTCATTGAAACAAGGTCTTCTAGACAGGTCTCACCTATTGAAGGAACAAGGAGCCTTCTCTTTCGAACATGTTCAACTTATCGAGTCACTGAATTAAGAACCGTCTCATTCCGAGATCTTTGACTTACTGATTCCTTGAACCATCTCTTTCAGACATCTCTGGCTTACTTATTTATTGAACCAAGAGGCTTCTCACTCACTAAAAACAGAAAATGTCTGGTTTGATCTACTGAATCAAGAGCCGTCTTTTTCAAACATCTTTGGCTTACTGATTCGTTGAACCAAGAGAGATTCAATTAACTGATTCATTAAAATTGAACTGTGCTTTTCAGAAATGAATCAAGAATCTGCTTTTTCAAATATGTCTGACTTACTGAACTTAAATGAACCAAGAACCATCTCATCAAACATATCTGTCCTACTGAATCATTGAACCAAGAACTTATTTAATTTTTTTTTTTTTGAAATGTCAGTTTTTATGGTCTAAATCAAGAATCTGCTCTTGTAAACATGTCTGCCTTACTGATTCATTGAATAGAGAACCACTGTTTTGAGACAGTTTAGTAACTCACTAGTCTCAGGCTCAGACGTTCAGCCAACGTTCCGTGGGCGTGCACAAGGCCCACTTTTCTGGAAACACACGTTCAAAGTCGTCATCCGATTGGTTGAATTCCACAGGATTTCCACGATACGTGCGTGTCGCGTTCTTTAGCGGTCCGTCTGGAAACAACACAAAGCCGTCTGACGCGGCACAAAACGAAACGTGATTGGTTGCTTTACCTGTCAGTCATATGGCCTTTTGGACGGCCTTTGCCAATGCAAGCTGCCAAGCTACGCAAGACTACTCACTGAACCAAGAACCGTCTTTCTGGACAAATGACTCAAACTAATAATTCTGATATTTTCACTCCTTGAAGCTGAAAATATACTGATAATGTAGTTAAGCTGCGTACACACTGCCAGCTTTGTTCTCAACTTTGTTGCGTCGCTAGACATGCCCACTTCCTGTCGCCAACGGTCACTGTCGTTCTTGTCGCCGGATGCCGCTAAGCTACTATTGAAATGAATGAAATCATGTCACTGCCAATGTCTGGCGGTGTAAACGGGGCGTTACTCTTCATATGTGTGCCAGTTTGCGTTTAATTAAACGTATAGAAAAAAAACATTTATGTGAATGAAAATATAGTATTTGTTAATTAAATCCTAGAAAGGCAACATGACAACATATTTACATTATGATGTCTATTCTAACTCTCTAAGTTGTTTAGTTCAATTTCACATTTTTTTCTGCATCTTGCAGAAAGACCCAGACAGATGAGATCAGTGTTTTTCAGATGTTTGTGGTTGTGATGTCTTTGAGATTCTCAAGAGTTTGTGTATGAAAGGCACTACATGATGTTGACCTGAACACATCTCAAAAACCAGGAGACCAACTGCTCAGTTACACAGTAATGGATCAGAAACTGAGCAGCAATATTTACTACACACACACACACACGCACACGCACACATACACACACGCGGGAGTGTGTGAGAGGTGCTGATGGCTGTCAGCCGTGTCGAGAGTTTTGAGGGAGCTGCAGACGCAACAGACGATTGGCTCAGTGTGACGAGAGGAACAGGGGATGAATGAATCTCAACCACATGACCTCTGAATCCATTAGAGCGAGCGTGGACTGAGAACCAAAGAGACCCTCTCTCTCTCTCTCTCTCTCTCTCTCTCTCTCTCTCTCTCTCTCTCTCTCTCTCTCTCTCTCTCTCTCTCTCTCTCTCTCTCCTCGTCTCTTCCTAACTCGCTGCGCGCAAACACGCGGGAACTCGATGTGCCCAGCGTAGCTCCTAGCGTGTGTCATCGCGTGAAAGATGCCCCACCGTCGGACAGCAAAGCAGAAAATCACATCCTCCACTCGCAGAAGGTTGCATTATTGCTAGGCAACGTTCCTGCGAGGTTTCTACTCTCTTTTGGTCTCTCCATTCATGATAATTCAGAAATAGAGGGAGAGGAACAACCTGTGCCTTTCCCACCGGAGCATACATTAGCATATTTTAAGGACACCTGTACCTCAATACATCATCCATGCGTACACACAAACACACACACACACAAACACACACACAGGGGACGGTCGTAACACTCCACACCAGTCGCTCTACATACAGACCGACGGCGCTTCAAACTGAAAACGACGTTCTGCCACCAATTCAACAGGACACCTTCATTCATTTCCAAGAGCAACTGGTCCTTCGGTGCTGTGGTCTTACCTCTGTGCAGGAAGCATCACATACGGTTCTCCATCCCAGCAACCCAGAGGACAGTTATCAGAGAGAAGCAAATCTCACACACGGTCTGATAGTCCTGATCCAACCAGCCTGGGGAAAAAACAGCTATTCTCTGCCTTTTCCCGCTTTTCCGTTCCCCCCTCTCTCTCTGCCTCTCTCCTTTCTCTCTTTTCCCGTCGCCTCCCCAAGAGCAGAGGAGTGGAGAGGAGAGGAGCCGATCTCCCCAGCGCCGGTGTTAAGCTGTGCGTTTAGAGCTCCTCTGCAGCGATCTCGGCATCTTCCGCCGGTGGGCACCAAAACACGGAAGCGGATGCCGGATTTAGGATTCTCACTGGCCCCTGCTTACCCGAGTGTACTAATCTGTATTCCTCCTGTTTCATCTGTATCTGTTTCTGCTCACAACGTAAATGTCACATCGAGCCTGATATCCAATCGGGGAGAAAAAGATCAATGATCCGTTGAAAGTGGAATCCTCCTCCTCGTGTGGTACAGAATAGATGATGATGTCACTGTTTCGGTGGATGAGCTTAATGCATTTCTGTATCATTGATATTACACATGAAGGATGATGTTTAAGACCATCACATTGTAAACCTCATAATGTCTCTCTGGGAACCGCATTAGTGCACAGGAGAGGGGTGATCACATTTTAATATGATCTCAATAGCATTTTTCAGAAAGAAAATATTTAGATGGTCATTCAAATCTTTTGATCATTCCAATTAGCCCATTGACTTATTATTATGAATAAGTAGCCACTGGATTTCATTAAGAATATATTTGCTATTTAAAAAATGTCTCTCTTTGTTTCTATATCACTTATAAATGAGCGTCCCGCCGTGGGATTGTTTGTATTGAACTGTGTGCCAAAATCGAATGAATAAGTGATGTTACTGGCTACTGCAAGTCTGGTAGAATTGTTGCTCAAGCTTCTATTTCCAGCACTGACCAACTACCAGAGGATTCACGATAAAACATCTAAAATGACAAAAATGAACAAAAGCCTTCATGTCGAAGGTGACAGTGTGTTAGTATTGTATGTTGTGTGTTCACAATACAAATGAGCTCATCCTGAACAATTACAACATGGCTTTTCCGAAAACGAGAGGAATGTCTAGAAAATATAAATGTAAAAATAGATAATAACATACGGAGCTCATTATCCCATTGACACTTTTCTAAGCATTAAACTCCTGTGCCTTAATTTTGTAATATTTGAACACAAATTGTTGTAATTTATATGAATAAATTTGGCAGATGCTTTGGTCCAAAGCTACTTAAAGTTCATTCAAGCTATATATTTTCTTAGTATATGTGCTCCTTGGAAATCAATTGCAATTACCAGTCAATGTACTGTACAGGCCTTGTTCTTTTGGATATATTTGGTATGTTAACCAAACTTTTTGTTTTAGGCACACAACAAAAATGTAATGATTTTTCATTTCTGTTCTAAATGCATCCATCCATTTTTTTATATTGAGTTTATGACCAGTTTTATGAATTATTTCTAATGTATATTTTGTTACTTACTTCAATAAAAAACTTAGATCTTAGATCAATAAAAAAACTCCATGGCAAAACAATTGTTTAAATCTAACTGAACACAAGTTCCTGCTGAAGACTGTAGACGTAATGGATCTTGTGTTGCCTTCTGTAGGCTTGAACCTGCAACTTTTCAGCAACCAGCAGAGATGCTTTATCACAGCGCCACAGCACTCACACAACTAATGCTAAGTCAAATGCCAATATGTACTATTCTGCAGAGATGAACTGTTACAGCAATTTTGCATATGAAATACCCATTTCCCATTGGATACCCAATCTGACTGGACAGAAAAGGGCAGATGCTCAAGCACGACCCATGTACTAGTTAGGAGAAGAGGGACGGCTACTGCATTCCAGTAACATCAGTCAGTGTGGAGTCTTCATGGCACACAAGAGTGCTCGATCTACACAGGCTTCATTATACTTTATTATACAGCATATGGGAGTGTGCTTAACTTGAATTCACATCTGATTCTGTAGCATTGGTGCTATGACCCCGAGGGCTGTGTTGGAATTATATTCTCCGGTGCTTGTTAGTGATTTTTTGACCTCAGGGCAGCGGTGAACTCAGCATTTTTGTAAAGGCAGCTACACTTAAACCCAATCATCAAAGACGGATTACACATCCCAACCAATGGGGAAATAAGCCGCTGTACCGAAACGGGCCACTGCAGATGTTAAACTGAAATAGACAGACAAACAGCACTTGAACGTGTATGATTATTGCCCCAGTGTGCAATAAACAAAGAATTAAGAAATGTTCCAGAACCCTCCGCAGCACAAACATACTGTAGCACAGATTTTGTCACGCAATTACGATTTCTCATACTTGCAACCTAATGTCCAAGTGTATAAACAATCGTATAAAGAAATAGCAACTTCATGTCGTACTGACTGTCCATTTTCATCTGCATATGCATCATGTTTAGAAATTACTAATAAAACAATATTTTTAATTTCAGATACATTGCCTTGAACGTTCATAGAATATTTCCAACGTACCAGCTTCTTAAACTCACACTTTTGGTGTACATAAGGAAGATTATTTTAAGCTTTTAAACAAAACATGCATAGTACTTTACAGTATATTTCTATAGTACATTTGACATATTACATACAGTAATCCTTCCTCGGAAACAAAACTATTGTATTCGGTTCTAAAGAGTTTGTACGTTTCGTATGTTCACTGAATGCTAGATCAGCTGAATATCTTTAAGCTCTACAAACACGAGGCAGCGTCGGCCCTCTGAAAGTCCACTGCAACCAAACACTACACAACAGAATCGACCGCCTGTCAAACGCCTGTCATGTTGTGTGTGCTATAGCTGCGTTTATTCTCTGTGTATAAATTCTGCGGAGCGTTGCATCTGAAGAGCAGTTGAATGAGCTTGAAAAGAAAGCTGTTTGTTTTCAGGAAAGATAAGTAAAGCCGTGAGAGAGAATCCTGTCGTAACACTGAACATAAGGTTCAGACTCATTAGCATCACGGGCATATTTACACTCCCACTGTGACAAATCTATCATTAACACTCCTGAAGTCAAGTTCACAATCACAGGCAGAGAAAGGTTCCTAATAATTCTTATAATGATCTTAGCGATGTGACATTTTCTTTCATTACTATTTAAAATGACTAAGTAGGCTTTGAGTGCTTGGAGACATGTGAGGGTGTAAGACATCTCAAGGCACTTTGCTGCATTTACGATCTATTAGGATCCAACTGTCTGCTGTTTTTGCTTTGCTTCTTTATTTAAATAAGTTGAGCTTTAATCACAGCGGAGACGACCTTAACTATTGAAAAAGATGATCATACATAAACAAAGCATTATTTGACTAATATCATTCAACTACAAAATAAATCCATGCAGAAGGAGTGATGAGGACCCCAATCCACATTGTTTATAATATGTTAATATTGCAAAAAAGCAAAAAATGACATGGACTTGAAATATGGATGGTATAAATTCTCAAAATCCTATTACTAAGATTAGACAATTGTTCATTACAACAACACTCAAGGTGAACACTGCAATAAAACTCAAACATATACTGCATATGTGCTATGTCATTATTACCCCTATAAATAAACCCCGCAGGGCAATACAAAACATTATCTTACTGGAAACATATCATTTGTAATAATGATACATGAAAACAATCCCTCATTTAACATCTAATGAAATTGATCAAATATACAGCTGCACTCAAAGAATTGCTGGGTTCTTTTCAACCTGGAGTTGGGCTGAATTAACCCCGAAAATGTAAATATTTGGCCCATCAATTGGTTTATGCAACCCAGCATTCTGAATTGAAACAACCCATGATACGTTAATGTATAATCCAATGCCTTATAAATGGGTTCATCTCTTTTGGACCCAATGATGGGTTGAAAATAACCCAGCGTTTTTGGGATTGTAAAATACATTCCCATTCTATAAAAGCTATTCCTAAAAACGTTAGCTTGTCATCAGGGCTAATATGCAGAATAAGAATGCTGTACATTTAATGGTCAATGAATCATCAAGTGGTAGTAATAGCCTGTGATTGGTCTCAGAAATATGCGGCAGTTCCAGCTTTGGCCACTGGAGGCGGTTTGCAAATCGAATAACAAACAGCTTTAAGCAGACTTAAAATGTTGACATTTGAAAAATATCTCGATTCCGCAGGCCTGGTATGAAAACACATGGAGATCATCCAGATATCAATGTGCTGCACCATATGACCATTAGTTTGCCATTAATAGCACCTGAGCGACCTCTGGAAAAACATACGGAGGGACACTAAAACACTTTTTTTATCTCAGGAGGAAACACATGATTCTGAGAAACAAGCTACACACGCTGCTGTTTACTCAAGACCTAAGAAACCCCTGGGCAGTAACTATCATAAAAATTGTGAATGTCATACCGACCACTTACTGACCGTCTATACTGCACAAATACAGCGACAAGGTACAGGGTTGATACAATACATCATGCATATGGATATTTATCTACTTTGATTTTCTGAACGATGTCTGTAAAGTCATCTGTGAAAAGATTTTAATCACAAAGTCTACATCTTTCTGCTACGTATGCAACCATTTGTGAAATGGAGTTTAGTTAAACCGGCTACTAAACAGCACATTAAAACAAATGGGCTGGGAATGCTGGGAATGGTCAGTTCATGGTCTCTTGCTGTCTATAGGCGGTCAGTTTCAGGCTAATACGCTGACGTGCTCGCCTCTCTTCATAATTCGATTGGCATTGATAACACCACACAATAATACAGTTTCCCAACCAATCCCAGAGATCAAGACCACAGCATGTTCGTCCTCTGAAGCTGGTCGATTCAACAGTCGCTCACAGGCATCCCCTGAGGAAGATCAGAAGATAATAGATACGGGGGGTCAGGAATCCCCCTCAGAAACACCTGAAACTAGTCTTCCTGTCGCCATGGGAACAGCTGATAGATCCTCTGCGGACTCTTCGTCCCTGAAACCATTTACTCCAGCCAATTGAATCTCTTGAAATGCCTGACATGAACCTTTCAGTCTGAGATTCGCACCGAGCACCTTTTTTTTCAGGGGAAGCCCAGTGGTTCTCTCTCTCTCTCTCTCTCTCTCTCTCTCTCTACTGTACAAGCCAATACAAAAAGGAATTAAGAATTAAGATATCCAAAATAAAAATCATCATCACTTATTCACTCTCATGTCATTTAAACCTATATGTGACACTTAATTCTGTGGAACACTAAAGAAGATATTTTGAAAAATGTCTCCGAGTGTTCATACAATACCTCAAGTCAATGACGTTGAGTGTTGTTCAAAATATTTTCTTTTGTGTTTTGCAGAGGAAAGAAAGTCATAAAGTTTTAAAATGAGTAAATGATGAATGAATTTTTATATTTAGGTGAACTATCCCTTAAGCCCTGTAGTGGGACTGACAGTAACCTGCATTAATGAATTCAACAAATTAAAAAAATATATAACATCAACTGGCAACTTAATTTAAAATCTACTTTTGACTGACTTTTCAAGAACAGTTTGACAGATGACATTTGAACTCTTTATGGACCCTGAAAAGCAGAAATACATGGCGCCATCTAGTGGTACAATCACACGACACAAATGTGCATGATTATAAACCAAACTTAAAAAACAATCATCAGGAACACGTTAATAATGGCATGAATTAAAAGATTTCGGCAAAAATCTGTCACTAAAGTAATAAGACTACTTTACTTGTGTATAGCCGGTAGCTTTCGCTTGATCTGATCTACATTACACGTGGTTTCAATGAGTCATTGATGCAGCTGATGATCTGAAATCTTTGAGACCCAGCAGCATTATTATGGGCACTTTGTCGCGACCTCTAGAAAATGCTGAGCTCGGTTAAACGGACGACAGAGGCTGAATACCGTTCAGAGACTTTCCCTTCATGACTGAACTGTTAGAAATCCCTCTGAATGTTTGCCCAATCCTCCTGACATGAGGACAGTTTTGAGAGCAAGCCGATGAATGCTGCAGGATTGTGTCGAATACTGCTGAATACATAATCAGCATCAGATACCGGCTCAAACAAACAGATCCGAGCATGTTCAGGATCAGGACAACCTCCAATGACATCAGCCTCCCTCGTCTCCATAGAAACAGCAGCAGGATCTCTCGAAATATTCACTGGCATATTGAAGTACGGCCGTTTGGGACATGGAAGGACCACTGGACGGACGGACATGAACTAAATGTTGAATTAAACATTCACATCAGCATCACATCAGCATGTATTCTGTGACATCACTCAGTCATTTTTGTGTGTTTTTTCTAAAGGCAAGTATGTTTTCATGTAGTTTATAGTAGACTTAGGTATCAGAGGGCTTAATATATCCTTAAGTCTTTCAATTCTTGGAAATGTGTTTCAAGAAAAATGTTTTTGAGATGGTACAAGTGCACTTATAATTCTGCATAGGTATCACTGACAAATAATGATAAATTGTATTTTTAAATATGTATTTCCTTTTATGCATTGTAGTCTATTTGTATAGTTTTAACAATTGTACACGTTTTTTACAGAGGGATATGTTCAGGGAAAGTATTTAGTGTTTGTTGACAGGATTCATAAGCGCCGTACAGAGTGCATTACATCTTGAGATTCCTGTCCATTTAAAGGGATTCTTCAGCCTTGAATGAAAATTTCCCCATGTTTTACTCCCCCTCGGGGCATCCGTAATGAATATGACTTTCTTCTTGAAGAACAATGCAGTCGGCGTTATATTACCATTTATCGGGAAGAACGATTTTGGTAGAATGGGAGTGGATGGATCCCAGGAGATTTGCGTACACATACGCAGCAGAGGCATATAATAGTAACAAAATAATAGTGTTTTTACATCATGTATGTACATAAACCTGTTGTTGGACACTCCATAAACCAAAGCAGACCCTTAAAAATCACAAGCTGAAGACTCTCTGATTCAAAGGGGAACCAAAAATGGTTTTTCTATGGGATTGCTGTCAAAAACCTTTATTTTTAAGAGTACAGTCAAACAATATAAATTAAAGATCTAAAATATACTCTCCTAAAAGCACTTCCATTATTAGTAGACTGTACATATAGGAGAGACGCACAAAATGTCTTAGGGCTCTTTTATCCCCTTGTAATGAAAACCACAGCAGCACCCACAACCAAATGAATCTGCATTTAGTTCATTTGACACTTTTCTCCAAAGAGCTTTACTGTGCATTCATGGTATACATTTAATCAATGTTCCTAGGGAATCAAACCCACGACCACAGCACGATTCTCTACCAGCTAAACTGAAAACAATGCAAAAGAATCCCTGCACTTTTCTAGAATAGACGAGCACATACAACACGAAACCAAACATACGCATCACGTAAAGGTGCCAACAACCAAACACAAGACAATAATCACAAGTGAACGACTGAGGAAAATGACATGGAGAGAACACACAACACTGACACTTCATGATTTCATCCTGAAAGCAACACATGATCTGATCTCTCTATAGCCTGAAGTTGAGAATAAGAATGCCCTAAACATCTCATCCTGTTTCTTACCTGAACTCTTGTCAAGGAAAAGGCAGCAATGTGTCTGCAGTATCCATGGTAACACCTGTGGCAGATGGAGAAATGAAGATGGAAAGAGTATAATGGAGTAAAATTCACACACAGAACAAGACAATCGGTGAGTGGAGGGAAATGAACAGATGATCGACTATTTACAGTTACTGGCTTCATCATCCGGATGATGAAGCGTGATGCGTGTGCCAGTGGCATAGCCTACTACACAATCCCCCTACACAATCTACAACCTCTTAAAACCCACAGCATACAGAACATTATGTTCTGCACACAGTGTACACTTACTCATATAGTATGACAAAAGTGGAGCCTCGTACAGAATTGAGTTTATATGTAAAAGATAAAGACGATGTCATCAGTCATTTAATATTGGCAAAAGCAGGTGGGTTAACATGACGTCCGGAGTCTCACGTGAATCTTTCTAGCATGTAAATGAAACGCGTCTTTTGCTGTCCCGGATCAATCCATCATTCTAGCACCATTTCATGGCCATCAACAGCAGATGCGGTACCTTTTTCAGAGCTGACATTCTCCAGCGGCCGGTGGCATCGCTTCAGTCCTTCATCTGAATGTTGTGTTGTTTGCAGGCACGCGGGATCAGGCAGGTGTGCATCAGCACGCCATGGTTGGAATGTACACAGATGCGCCCACTAGCTGCAGTGCGCTCGCATCAGCAGCAGCACGAGACCCGCAGCGGCACGCGCTTTGCTCTTCTTCATAACACGCACGCACACTTCTTTATTTAGACTATCACAGCTAATAATTCTTTAATACACCTGATTGAGGCCATGATGTTTGAAGATTGAAGGACGTTGTGGGAAACGTACAGAGTCAATACTGCAATAAATAACTTTTTAAGCGTTCTATCCACTAGGGGCGCCAGATAGATAGATAGATAGATAGATAGATAGATAGATAGATAGATAGATAGATAGATAGATAGATAGATAGATAGAGAGATAGAGAGATAGAGAGATAGAGAGATAGATAGAGAGATAGAGAGAGAGAGAGAGAGATAGTACTGAATTGCTGTGAAACAGTACAGTTATAGATCTATCCCCATTAGGCCTGTCATTAAACAGCTGCTCTTAGTCATTTGTCTTTATTTTTTCTGATCTCTGTGTTCTGCCTCTAATGTTGAAGCTAATAGAAACATTTCATTGCCAAGAATTACTGTTGAAAAATCAGTTTTGACTCAATCCATCATGTTGCAGAAGTTGATTTATTGCTTTGATGGGCAGATTCTTTATTGTCCTATATAATGTCATCTGATAATGCATAAGCCAAAATCAAAAAATGCATTTGCGTACAGAACCCAATAAAGATTAAATGATGAATGACATAATTTTATTCATTTTTATTGCAGCTGGGCACCCTGTAAGCAAGCTTTTATGAAGAATGATTACTTACCTTCTAAATTATGAATCTGTTTTACAATTAACAGCATTTTTGGACCATTTGTAGAAATGAAAAAAGCCTTCTTTTTCTTCTTAAACATTGTAAATAAGACACACACAACAAAGTGCTGTTGTTATAACCTACTCCACTTATGGGACATTTTATTATGAAAAGAAATGTCCTTACCTACTCTCATAATTAGCACATTTGAGTCTATTGTACACAATCCACATTTCTGCATCGTAGTGGGTTCAGTAGAAGACATTCGCATTTGCCAATAATATTCTGTTAAGACAAGTGATGACAGTGAGCAATGCTTTGGCTCACGTTTTTTTCCCGACTCCTGTTCCCCTCTCTCTCTCTCTTCCCATATCATGTCCCATATTAAAGCATACTTTTAAATAAAAAAGCAGATTTTATTGGACAAATACTGTTTATTTGACAAATATCAGTTTGCACAGCACAAAAGAACAAAAACTAAGAATGTCAATGCAAAATGTATAAAAAGCTCTAAAACAACACAACTTCCAAATAAAATTCACAAATTAGTGTTACATTCGATATATATATATGTGCACATTAAACACTGCAAAACAGATAATAAGAAAATGAATAAATATGACAAAAAATCTAAATGTCTGAATTGTAATCCACTGAATAAAAGGAAAGGGGAATGTAGAAGGTAACTACTGTTTCATGGTTTTCTGGATCATTTTGTTTTGAACCGTCCCTGCTTTAAGCCACACGTGTGAGCAGAAGTGTTACACTGACCGGGAATTTGTGCTGTTCTATGAGGTTGGAATTCCACTGCCAATGGGAGGAGTGGAGAGAGGAGGCAGTAAGATACTCTTGAGTTTCACTGACATAGCTGCGATCTCTGGGTCCTGAGTTTCATACATCTTTACTAGTCGAGCGAATTTCAGTACACCTGAAAGGGCAAAACTAAGCAATTACTCGAGTTCAAATTGAATTACAAAAAATAACCTTAAAACGCCTTTTCCGCACTGGCGTGTTGCATATTCCCTCTCACCTTCTCCCTCATTGTTGAACCCATATGCTTTGATGACCTCCTGCTGGATTTGGGTGGCCACAGGCAGCACAAGCTGAAGCATCTTGCCCATGTCGTTGCAGGCGCTCTCTCTGGCTTCCTCCATGCGGGCTGCATTCTCCGGCACGGAAAAGGCCTCGATCACCTCACTCAGAACAACTGGAATGCATGAGATGCCAGATTAGATGAGCTGTGGCTGTGTTGGGCAATGGGCCTGTACTGTAAGGACTCACCTCTGGCTTGCTCTACAGTGAAAGTGGGCTGCTGTGCTGGGGCAGAGGCCATGCTGGCTTATGCCACAATGAAGATTTACTACAGATGTCTGAGATTGCAACAGTGAACAGTTAAAAAATTCCCCCCCAAAAAAATCACATTGTATATGATCAATTAAATGAGAAATGTGCAGAAAACACTCTCATCATCAACATGATAAGTCCTGGCAGCTGTTTACTACAGTCAATAGGTAACTGTGACCTTAAATTTCGTATAAGTATGCATTCACGTCAGACTAACGTAAAATCAATCAATACATTTTTGGGTGAAAGATGAACAAAGCGATAAATAATGATTACATATTCAGGATTAATGTCGACGCACTTGTAGGTCATGGGACTTTTCAATCACAGCAAATCATTTCAATTTCTGGATTTCGTAATTATATGTTACTGATATAACGTACAACATGAGAACTGCTGGAAATGCTGGTTAAACTGCCATCTATCAATACAACGTTGCTAACCTTACCGTAAAGAGGTATTGCATTCTTAACAAAACATCATTATAGCAAACATGTTATTACATATTATCTTAAAAAACAACAACACTTAAATCATTTCAAAAGTACTTACATTGTCTTGCCACTACCTAAACACAGAGTGCCCAGTGACGTGAACACACTTCCGGTTGGTGCTTCCATAAAAGCGTCCGTGTAGAAAACCTGCGATGTAAAATAGGCGTGGCATAGCAACTTAACGTTAGGTAAAGATTGATTAATAATAACAATCCTGCTTTTTAGGTCTTTACTGTGTTTTCTCAGTTTAGTGACTTTAATGATTTTACAATGTTATTAACAGTGACATTTATAATCAAGACCGCTGTAACACATGATGACGTAATACGTGTTACGTTTCACAGCGCAACCGAGGCTTGACCAATCACAGATGTTTGTAATATTGCTTTTTTGTAGAGCTTGCTGTAGGAGATTTTCGTGTCATGCATTAGTAGTATTAGTAGTATTACGGTTATACGTTTTACTTGATTTCTGTGTCACAGGTGAGACAAAAAGTGCTTAAATTTAAGCCGTGGATCACTGGAGAATTCTGCTGTTTGAGCCGCCGAGCGCCACCTGGAGGAAAACCTCTTTCAGTCAACATTTGCCAACCAACACATGACTGTGAAATCAGCACGGAAGTCTGCTACGACAGACGAGTGAACGTGGCGATTTATTACAAACAAATACATACGCGTTAAGTTTTCCAGATATAAAATATGGAGCGGAAGCTGGCGGAATATAGAGCCCGAAAGAAAGCCCAGACCGAAGCGAAGAAACCTGCTGATCGAGAGATCCAGCCCGAGATAACAGCAGAAGACCATCATGATTCCTCCACAGAGTCTTCTGTTACATCACAACTGAAACCCACCACCTGCTCTCAGACTACACATACACAGGTGTGATCATAACAGTGTTGTTTTCGTCATCTTTTGCTCGACATCCAGTATAATATTGTAGAAACAGAGGTGCAAACTGCCCGTGTATTTTGTTCACGTGTAATTGTGTTTTATTTGTTCCTCTTAGGCTGGAGGAGATGCTTTGGCAGCTGGTTCTGGTTCTGCTCACTGGCTTCTCAGCCATCTGACCCTGTTGAAAGTGCTTCTGTGGCTGGTTCTGCTGGGACTATTCTCAGAGCTTGAGTTTGGTCTTCCATTTTTCCTCATCTCTCTCTTCTACTGGCTCTATGAGGGCTTCAGGAGTCCAAAGGCACGGCAGCCTGGAGAAATGAGCGCATACTCCGTGTTCAACCCCGACTGTCAGCCTATCCTGGGAACTTTAACAGCCGAACAGCTGGAAGGAGAGATGGGATACAGGCCAATGGCCAGAAGATGACTGAACTCACGAAGCATGCACACTATGCAGCCAACTGTCTCCGATTTATGCCTTCATATTGCCATATACTGCAAGCAATGAACAATAAAGGAAAAAGTATAAATGGGACCTCAAGCACACTTAGGCAACCAATTTGCATTATATTAATGCCTCAAACTATTTATCTTTATGTAGAACCAGTTAATCAGATGTCATTTATTTTGAATAAAGGGATTCGTGTGATGGTTGATGATGCCTTGATAAATCTGTTTAATAACAATACCTTTCAAATGATCACATGACTTTATCCAAGTTTAATACAAATTTTATTGAAAAATGGAAAGTGAAATTTAATGTAAATGTCACATTTCTACAAATAAATAAATCTTTCCTGTTTGAAATACAGTATTTCATACCAGTTGAAGTTCAATATTTTTCTACAAGAAAATTGGACAATGACCCTGGTACCAAAAGATAGTGTGAGGTTTCTAGTTGAATAGCTAGTTTAAATTTATATTATTTATTAATAATAGTAGTATATTCATCACTATGAGGACTGCAACTAAAACACTTGTACAAGTACTGACACATTCCCAGAAAGTTGAAATTAATGTAGAGACACCGTGGAGCCATGATAAAGCCCAAATCCAGCATAGAGGGGCTCAGTGAACGTGGAGTAAAATGTGTGTAAGTGTGTGAGTCTGTGCGTGTCGGTGACGGCGTAGAAGGACAGAGTCCCGGCACGCCAATCCACATACACTCCAACTTTGTTGCAGGGTGGTTGAAGGGCGGGTATATCGGTGGTCTCATAATTATGCCAGGCAGAGTAAAGGCTGTCGCAACAGTAAAGATTCCAAGATATCTGATTCAGTCCAAATCTACAGAACGTCCCTCCGTGCCTTCTGATTCCTTTATATGTCACTGATATGTGACTCCAGCCGTTCCACTCCACTTCCCAATAACAGCGTCCAGACAGACTCTCCTTACACATGACCTGCTCAAAGAGTAAAAATCTCTCCGGATGATCGGGATATGACTGCTCCTCTTCAACACATTTCACCATTTTGTTTCCTTCAGACAGAATGAGCAGATTGTGGGCCGTGGCTGGGTCCAGAGTTAGATCACATGCATCTGTACACAAGAAAAGAGATTACAACAGCGATATGGATTTTATTTACAGATTTGGAAATACATTGTAAGAATGAAAGAAAAGAAAATGGCGGGACCTACATTTTTGTAATCCTGGTGTGATTCTGAAGGGCTCTCCATAACCTAAACTAAACAGACACACACATACAGGCAAAGTCTCAGTCCACCTTTCACTTATTCGGAACACAGTCAGTATATTATGCAGTATTATTATTAGTAGTACAATTTTGTAACATTATTCATTTCTGGTAACCCTTTTTTTTTTTTACAGGGCCCTTGTTAACTACATGTGGGTTGGGATTAGAGTGTGGTTTAGGGTTAGATATATATGATAATGCTTAATTCATAGTAAATAAATGTAACAAGGGCCTTGTAAAATAAAGTGTTACAACAAACACTGCATCATGTTCATGATCGACTCAACGGCTCAAGGTCACATCGTGCTTTCAAATAGTTGTGCAGTTCTAATGTCTACTCAACATACTTGAGTTTGTCCAGTTTGTTGTGTGGATCTTCCAGAAGAGCAGATAGCAGCTGAACTCCCGTCTCTCCAGGATGATTGTAGCTCAGATCCAACTCTCTCAGGTGTGACGGGTTTGATCTCAGACTTGAAGCCAGAGCGGCACAACCTTCCTCTGTCACTAAACAGCCTGATAACCTACAAACAAACATCTACAGTTTCGATTTTCCTTTTCACTCTTCTGCAGACGTAACACTTTACAAAGTAGATAACAAACGCTACAGCATGATACAGAGAGAACGAGAGAGAATATTGTCCATTTATTTTTACTGTTAACTCTGCTAAACTCTATAAAATTTTCATATGTACCTCAGTATTTCCAGCTGACAGTGTGGATTGTCCAGTGCAGCACAGAGGATCTTTACTCCTGAATCCTGCAGGTCATTGTTACTCATGTCCAGCTCTCTCAGCGGAGAGATTGATGACCGTAAAGCTGAAGCCACAATTTCACACGACTGATCCGTAAGATTACAGTCAGTCAGTCTAAAAGAAAGATGATCTTAATTACTGCATAAACATTTTACATAAACTGTGTGGGACGAATTAGATTCTCACTGGGATCTCCCAATGAGACGAGTAACCAATATTTACAACATATACAAGTGGTTTCACGGACAAGGATGAGATTAAGCCAGGACTAAATCTTAGTTAAAATAGAACAGTTAAGAGTTTTTACAAACACACCTTACAAAAGAAACATTTCTTGTGTTTGAACATTTGCATTTCATGACAAAAAAGGCACTGATGTACTTTAAGATACAGTATGTCAGTGCAAGTTACATTTACTTTAGTCTAGGACTAGTCTAGACAGTCCCAAACCACCCCACAACAGTCTAAATAAGACAGGTAGAACTTGTGTAAGCACAGACTTTATTTACATGTTTATTGCCTTTCTCAAAGCCTCACAAAAAAGTAAAAGTTTACCCAGTGATGAAAATTATTTTATAATTACTCCATACCAGATGTACATGACTTCCTTACTTCAGCTGAACACATGGGTGTTTTTAAATATCAAAGTTTTAATCAAAGTTACTGAGTGCAGCTGTGACACATCAGAGGAGAACTGGCCCTCCCGACTGAGACTGGTCTGGTCTCTCCCAAGGTTTTTTCTCCATTTATTCATCATTGGAGTTTGGGTTCCTCGCCACAGGGCCGTGTTGGCTTGCTCACCAGGAGACTGCTTATATTATATTAGATTAGCTTAAGGTTCGGTAAATTCCGTTAACATCACTTAATCAGAATGATCTTGCTTTTGTTCTACAATACCAAGCACTGCACTGTACTGTACTAAATTTGACCATTTTCTGTTTTTTTTTGGTTTTTGTTTTCTCCTGTAAAACAATGCACATTGTGAAAAGCACTATATAAATCAAATTGAATTATGGCTTTTTTTAATGAAACTGCTTTTTTGGAGCTTCAGCATGTTGAGTATCCCATGTAAGTGTCATCTGGAATGGTATAAGGGTTATTTTATGTGAACTATTTCTTTAATTTTCTTGCTATTAAACTTTAACACTCACAGTGCTTTCTTGCAGTTTCTCAGGGCTGGTAACATGTTTCTTCGACCCTCTTCAGATGTGTTGTATTTTTTAGGGTCCAGCTCATCCAGCACCTCCTCTGACATCTGAAGTATGTAAGCAATTGCTGAACAGTGTGCGGGAGAGATTTGATGTCTCGAGCTTCTCTGTGACTTGAGAAACTCCCGAATCTCTGTGTACAGAGTCTGATCGTTCATTTCAAACAGACAAAGAAACAGATTGATAGATCTGTCAGCTGAGAGACCACATCCATCTTTGATTTTGTTTTTAATGTAAGCGGTAGTTTTCTGGATGCTCTTTGCGCTCTCCTCGGTGTGTGTCAGTAAACCCTGTAACAGTCTCTGATTGGACTCCAGCGAGATACCGAGCAGAAATCTCAAGAAAAGATCCAAGTGTCCGTTCTCACACTCTAAGGCTTTCTCTACGGCTCCTTTAAGCAAATTATGAAGCGTATCAAACACCTTCAATGCCTCGGTTGTGTTTGTTAAATGTGAGTGAAACACATAAAAAGCAGCGAGAAACTCCTGAAAGGTGAGATGTATAAAGCAGTAAACCTTCCTCTCATAAATCACAGATTCCTCCTTAAAGATCTGTGTGCAAATCCCAGAATACCTCACAGCTTCATTGGCATCGATGCCACAATCTCTCAGGTCGTCCTCATAGAACATCACGTTGCCCTTCATCAGCTGTTTGAAAGCCAGTTCTGCTAGTTTCAGAAGCACTTCTCTGTTGGACTGCAGGAGTTTCTCTGGATCTTTCTCATCTCTCTCATCATACTTCTGACTTCTCACGTTGGTCTGAACGTTTAGGAAGTGGATGTACATTTCAGTCAGAGTTTTAGGGATTTCTGCATTATGATCGGCTTTCAGGATGTTTTGAAGCACAGTGGCTGAGATCCAGCAGAAGACCGGTATGTGACACATGATGTGGAGGCTTCTTGATGTTTTAATGTGAGAGATAATTCTTCTTGCTTGTTGTGGATCGCTGATCTTCTTCCTGAAATATTCCTTCTTCTGAGCGTCATTGAATCCCTGGATTTCTGTCACACGGTTGATGTGTTCAGGAGAGATCTGATTGGCTGCAGCTGGTCTGGAGGTGATCCAGATGAGAGCAGAGGGAAGCAGATCTCCTTTGATCAGGTTTGACATCAACACATCAACGGATGACGTCTCAGACACATCAGAAACTTTCTCAGTGTTTGCAAACTTCAGCTCAATTCTGCTTTCATCCAGACCATCAAAAATGAACACAACTTTACAATCCTCAAAAATCTTCTGGTGCAGATCTTGAAGTTCTGGATGAAAGTCAAGCAGGAGTTTGTGAAGACTGTACTGGTTGTCTTTAACCAAGTTCAGCTCTCGAAATGGAAGGACAAACATGAAATCTACATCCTGATTGGCTGTTCCCTCGGCCCAATCCAGAATGAACTTCTGCACGGAAACCGTTTTCCCGATTCCAGCGATGCCCTTAGTGAGAACGGCCTTAATCTTTTCTTTTCCGTGTTTTCTCTCTCGGTCACATCTGGATTCAGGTGAGAGATTAAAGATGTCATTGCAGTGGATTGATTTACAGTGTTTCTGTGTCTTTGTCTCTTTGTCGATCTGTAACACCTCGTGTTCTTCATTCACTCCTTCACTTTCTCCCTCTATGATGTACAGTTGTGTGTAAATCCTGTCCAGCAGTGTTTTATTCTCCTGTAGTTTGATTCCCTCAAATAAACTTTCATACTTGTTCTTCATGCTGGTTTTGTGAATGTCTTTGACTCTCTGCAGAACATCAGAATCATCTTGTGATTGTTGTTGTTTCAGATCCACCAGTGTGTGTTTCTGCAGGTCTGTATCTGTGTAGTGTGGAGCGATGTGAACCTGACAGTAGGATCCGCTGCAGGTCACACAGGACTTCACAGCCTTTTCACAGCAAACATCACAGATCACATCGGCAGCACCATCGAGACCGGATCCTCCCATGACCGCGTGTGGATGTCGAACTAACAGGAACTGTGGCGTTTTCCTTTAACTTTTTGTTGAGATTCAATTCACTATGGACACAAAATAAAGCACACAATGTAACTTGTCTCGTGGTTAAACTCAACAACAGATAATCAGTGAAGTAAACAGTAAGATATTGAAATATATTCACAGGAAGCTTGTTTAGTTCGCATGTTGCAACAAAAGAGTAACTGAAAACTCTTAATAATAGATAGATTATGCGAGTATTCAGAAAAGTTGTATTCATTTTACTGTCGTGTCTCGGTCATGTCAGCGAGTCCTCGACACTGTAATCGCACGTCATATATGTGTCGATTAACAAACACTATTTCATATTACAACTATCTTTAAAAAGTGTGCGATCATGAAAAACTTACCCCGAATGCAGTTTGAGTGTCTTTTCCACTATAAATGTGTGACTTTCGTTTTCGCATTTTCCCGGAAGTTCTCTAGTCTGTTCACATGTATGGAGAAGCGCTACATGATCAACTGCAGGCAGACAGACGAAAATCTCTGCAGTTATTCAAAGACAAGTCATGTGTTAGCTGGGTATGTACGCTAGCTGCCACGCGTTCTATTTTTTCCTTTCTTTTTTATTGAATAACAAACATTTTACAAACAAAATGACATACGATTATCATTCAAAACATCAATTTTAAGAGGGGCTTAACTTAGAATAAGAAACAATAAAAAACTATACAATTTTCAACTAATAATTTATAATAAGTTATATGAATAAAATCTAACAAGAATTCAGCATATTTATTTAGGGTACGCTATCTAAACCAATTGTTCAAAAACCTTTAAAAACTATAAAGTGAATTGTGTTTGCTGAAACCTTAGGATTTCATGAATTATTGTAACACATTTGCCATTTTTAATAAACGTCATCATCTGCCCCTCCTTCTCTTCAGTGTTGTCTCGCTATTTCGTCGAAAAAAAGAGGAACCTCAAGAATGATTTAAAGAGTAAAAACTGCTAGATTCTTCAATGTAATACTTTCATGATATGCTTTTAATTTAATTCAATTCAAATAAATGTACTTTATTTAGGATATTGAATCTCTTGTGATTATGGCATGGCAACAAAATAACCCTTTCTTCTAATTATGAGACAATGAGTATCAAAGTTTAATTAATCCTGAGTTTATTGAAAAATAGAAATAAATCTATAATTTACTGAAGTAGAAATGTGCATTTCAGAAAAGCAACAAATGCCAAAATAAGTTTTGTCCTGACCTTAGGTGCCAAACGGATTCAAAGCAAAGTTATTTAGCCCTGGACATTCAGTTCTATTCAATCCATCAGTGTGCAGGGAGACTTTATGCTTACTGTGATGTGAATATTCATTTTCCCTAACGTAAAAATGTGTTGTTTTCAAGTGTTAATAAGATCTAGTTTACTGTTTTTGTTACAAATGTGACAAGTGGAAAGCTGCAAACAAGCTTCTATATACAGTATTGATTCTGCCGCAATCATTTAAAACAGTTTTGCCACACATCTTTATTATTGTTGAGAGCAGTCTGGTATGTACAGTATGTGTGAATATCACGTCAAAATGCGCTGGAATGTGTTATTAAAAAAACCTGTTTAGATCCTTGTGTTGTAATAACGCAATGTGTACTTACTGTACACTGTGGAATACATTTTTATACACATAGGCTATAACATATACAAAACATTGTTTTTAACATTCGTTTTAAAGGTCCAACTTTAGGGTATCAGGCGGAGATTCCTGTCATTTCCTCACATCTCACACAGACGAACTGAAGAATCTGAATAAAGTCCGAATCCTGCATAAAGGGGCTCAGTGAACGTGGAGTGAAACGTGTATATGTGTGTGTATGTGTGTGCGATTGCGTCAGAGATGCTGTAGAAGGACAGAGTGCCAGCTGTCCAGTCCAGATACACTCCTACTCTGTGAGAGTGAGATGAAGGAAGAGGAACGTTTGTGCTCTTCTTATTGTACCACGCAGAGTAAATAGTGTCACAGCAGTAAAGATTCCAGGACTGTTCATTCAGTCCGAACCTGCAGTTACTGCCTCCTTTCCTGCTGATTCCTTTATATGACACTGATATGTGACTCCAGCCGTTCCACTCCACTTCCCAATAACAGCGTCCAGATAGACTCTCCTTACACAGAAGCTGCTCGTAACGCTCAAACCTGTCCGTGTGATCGGGATACGGCTGCTCCGCGTGAACACATGTTATATTTCTGTTTCCCTCTGACAGAAGGAGACGAATGTGTGCTGTGTTTGGATCCACAGTGAGATTACATGCGTCTGTACATGAGAGGAGAGATAAGAAGATCTATAACATCACTAACTGACAGATCTATGTACCGTATGCATTTGTGTGAAAGTGACAACCCACATTTTCGTAGTCCCGGCGTGATCCTGAACTGCTCTCCGTGATCCAGACTACACAGAGAAGATGAAGACAGATGAGAGAAAACACAACAACAGTCTAATGAAATAAAGAGTCAATAACTGTTTATTATAGTACAGCAAAACTTGATAGACACATTCCAAGGCTTTCAAAAGAGCATTGCACATTTTTAGTATGTGTAACTTCCTGTTATTGTTGTTCTCAAATCACAAACTGTCGCTAACTTACAGAAATCCAAACTTTCTCCCCAGTTCCAAAAAAAGGAAGGAAGCCAGAAAACTGCATGCCCCTGCAACTTACTAAAGCAAGTCTGATGAATACATCAGCACATGTCCATCCCTCCTAGTCATGATGAGGTCATGAGTAACATAAATAGAGTCCAGCAAACCTTGTGATGTGTGTGACATTGCATATCTTTCTGGAAATTCCCAATGTTGTGAAAGACCAAACCAAAAAGTTGATTTAAAACAAAATATAACTGCAAGCGGCAATTAGCAGCAACCATTTGACAACCGAGAGGAAAGTCCCAACATTTCACAAGGACCCATCCAGGCAAACAAGTTACACCTATGTGACTCAGTCTGTAAAAGCCAGGCCTTACTCCGTCTATAGTCTAAATACATCAATAAGCTACAAATATTGTTTCTAATTCTGGTCGTGTTGTATTTGTGCTTCTTCCATCTAATCGCTGTCCCAAGATTTAATCCACAAACATTCTTTTGTACATCAGGCTGTCCTAAAACTAAATGAGACAAAATTCCAGGATTTTTTGTGCTATGTTGTATTTTGTCTATCTGTGAAGATTTAGTGTGCAAAAACATACAGTTACGCAAAAAAAATGTCTGACTTTAACAATAAAGTTTATATCTATCTAACAGACAATTGCAAGCAGCGTCCAAAGTAAAAACAAGGTCCAAACTTGAAAAGTATGTTTTTGACGGATTCAAAACGGCAGTCAGATAAATAATATACAGACTAAGTTTTATTCCCATAAGGGGTAGTTTTTTTGTTTGTTAATTTCTTAACAACACAACAGTGGAGAACGGTTTTGGCAATTGCTAGCGATCTATTTTTTGCGTTCGCATTAGAGGCAAAACTAATGTTTTGTTGTTGGAGACATGAATAAACACAATAGACTGAGTAGCTGTATGTGCGAGTGAAAATGTGTTTATTCAGCACGTGTCTGTTAGCAGCAGTTCTCAAATCCCAAATATGTGATGGATCGACTGAAGCGGTTAATACAAAGCATATAGACAACAATCCATGCACATAACAAGCCACATCCAAACTGGTTTTGCTCAACATACTTGAGTTTGTCCAGTTTGTTGTGTGGATCTTCCAGAAGAGCAGATAGCAGCTGAACTCCCGTCTCTCCAGGATGATTGTAGCTCAGATCCAACTCTCTCAGGTGTGACGGGTTTGATCTCAGACTTGAAGCCAGAGCGGCACAACCTTCCTCTGTCACTAAACAGCCTGATAACCTACAAACAAACATCTACAGTTTCGATTTTCCTTTTCACTCTTCTGTAGACGTAACACTTTACAAAGTAGATAACAAACGCTACAGCATGATACAGAGAGAACGAGAGAGAATATTGTCCATTTATTTTTACTGTTAAATCTAAACTCTATAAAATTTTCATATGTACCTCAGTATTTCCAGCTGACAGTGTGGATTGTCCAGTGCAGCACAGAGGATCTTTACTCCTGAATCCTGCAGGTCATTGTTACTCATGTCCAGCTCTCTCAGCGGAGAGATTGATGACCGTAAAGCTGAAGCCACAATTTCACACGACTGATCCGTAAGATTACAGTCAGCAAACCTATCACGCAGAGGAACACAATATTCAGTGTGTTTAGCCTGGATTACAATTTAGGACAATTAACATATTTGGTCTATATTTTATTAAAGATGCAACAGTTTGTGTACATGCTGCATTGGTGTGTTTGGGGTATAAACTGAAGCTCAGGTTTGATAAGAATTTAAAGATCCCAAACAAATGCACTTTAAATTGTGTGTCAGAAGTGTGTACAAAACCACCCTAGAATTATTATTCACCCATTATTTTTGTAATATCCACAATATAAACCTCATCAGTCCTCTTGAACGAGCTGTTTGCATTCTCTGAGCAAACTGACATCACATTGATTAAGCCCTGCCCATGACTGCTGCTGTCTCCACCCTCATCCAGCAGTACACTGCCCGGCAGTGTCCGCCATTGTTTTCACACTGGACTACTTACAGTAAGACGCTAAAGATTTTTCAATGGAATGTGCAGAAGACATCAGGTGAAGTCACTTTACATTAGGCTGCAGGTTTAATGGGTCATGTTTTCAGTGTTTATAGATATGACACGTTTGTCCTGTGTACTGTCGATTATAAAAAAACGTGTGCACGTAAAACATAATGCATTTCTGCATTCACTCATAGAGAGCATTTGACAGTGTTTCTCATTCGCTTTATGTGACCATTCTCCTAAGTTTTGTTGTTACTGAAGCACAGGCTCTCAGGCTTTCTGCTGGAAAGGGAGCGAAGACCAGCAGCTCATTTGCATTTAAAGAGACACACACCAAAACAGCATGATTTTCCTCACAGGCAAAAATAGACATTCATGGCACAGTATAATAAAAGTGTGGTGTATTTTGAGCTGAAACTTTACAGACACATTATGGGGATACCAGTGACTATTTTTACATTGCGAAAAGCCCTCAGGTAAGGAGCAAAAATGACACACTAACAGATCCAAATGTAGTTGATGTATAATTATTTGTTTTTCAAGGGATTATTTTGTATATTTAAATAAAACCCATGTTTCTTAACATGCTGTGATTTGCCTTTTAGACAAATAACTTTGCCCAATAAACACCTTGAAAGATGGCTATTTCATGCATTTTGTCTCATGAGGTACATACACCTCATATTTTGATAGTTTATTCATACATAGAGGGGCACTAAAAGAAAATATTGTAAAATCATTTTTGTGATTATCACATCATTCGAATATAATGTATTGAGCACCGTAAGGACTTTAACACTCACAGCGCTTTCTTGCAGTTTCTCAGGGCTGGTAACATGTTTCTTCGACCCTCTTCAGATGTGTTGTATTTTTTAGGGTCCAGCTCATCCAGCACCTCCTCTGACATCTGAAGTATGTAAGCAATTGCTGAACAGTGTGCAGGAGAGATTTGATGTCTCGAGCTTCTCTGTGACTTGAGAAACTCCCGAATCTCTGTGTACAGAGTCTGATCGTTCATTTCAAACAGACAAAGAAACAGATTGATAGATCTGTCAGCTGAGAGACCACATCCATCTTTGATTTTGTTTTTAATGTAAGCGGTAGTTTTCTGGATGCTCTTTGCGCTCTCCTCGGTGTGTGTCAGTAAACCCTGTAACAGTCTCTGATTGGACTCCAGCGAGATACCGAGCAGAAATCTCAAGAAAAGATCCAAGTGTCCGTTCTCACACTCTAAGGCTTTCTCTACGGCTCCTTCAAGCAAATTATGAAGCATATCAAACACCTTCAATGCCTCGGTTGTGTTTGTTAAATGTGAGTGAAACACATAAAAAGCAGCGAGAAACTCCTGAAAGGTGAGATGTATAAAGCAGTAAACCTTCCTCTGATAAATCACAGATTCCTCCTTAAAGATCTGTGTGCAAATCCCAGAATACCTCACAGCTTCATTGGCATCGATGCCACAATCTCTCAGGTCGTCCTCATAGAACATCACGTTGCCCTTCATCAGCTGTTTGAAAGCCAGTTCTGCTAGTTTCAGAAGCACTTCTCTGTTGGACTGCAGGAGTTTCTCTGGATCTTTCTCATCTCTCTCATCATACTTCTGACTTCTCACGTTGGTCTGAACGTTTAGGAAGTGGATGTACATTTCAGTCAGAGTTTTAGGGATTTCTGCATTATGATCGGCTTTCAGGATGTTTTGAAGCACAGTGGCTGAGATCCAGCAGAAGACCGGTATGTGACACATGATGTGGAGGCTTCTTGATGTTTTAATGTGAGAGATAATTCTTCTTGCTTGTTGTGGATCGCTGATCTTCTTCCTGAAATATTCCTTCTTCTGAGCGTCATTGAATCCCTGGATTTCTGTCACACGGTTGATGTGTTCAGGAGAGATCTGATTGGCTGCAGCTGGTCTGGAGGTGATCCAGATGAGAGCAGAGGGAAGCAGATCTCCTTTGATCAGGTTTGACATCAACACATCAACGGATGACGTCTCAGACACATCAGAAACTTTCTCACTGTTTGCAAACTTCAGCTCAATTCTGCTTTCATCCAGACCATCAAAAATGAACACAACTTTACAATCCTCAAAGATCTTCTGGTGCAGATCTTGAAGTTCTGGATGAAAGTCAAGCAGGAGTTTGTGAAGACTGTACTGGTTGTCTTTAACCAAGTTCAGCTCTCGAAATGGAAGGACAAACATGAAATCTACATCCTGATTGGCTGTTCCCTCGGCCCAATCCAGAATGAACTTCTGCACAGAGACCGTTTTCCCGATTCCAGCGATGCCCTTAGTGAGAACGGCCTTAATCTTTTCTTTTCCGTGTTTTCTCTCTCGGTCACATCTGGATTCAGGTGAGAGATTAAAGATGTCATTGCAGTGGATTGATTTACAGTGTTTCTGTGTCTTTGTCTCTTTGTCGATCTGTAACACCTCGTGTTCTTCATTCACTCCTTCACTTTCTCCCTCTATGATGTACAGTTGTGTGTAAATCCTGTCCAGCAGTGTTTTATTCTCCTGTAGTTTGATTCCCTCAAATAAACTTTCATACTTGTTCTTCATGCTGGTTTTGTGAATGTCTTTGACTCTCTGCAGAACATCAGAATCATCTTGTGATTGTTGTTGTTTCAGATCCACCAGTGTGTGTTTCTGCAGGTCTGTATCTGTGTAGTGTGGAGCGATGTGAACCTGACAGTAGGATCCGCTGCAGGTCACACAGGACTTCACAGCCTTTTCACAGCAAACATCACAGATCACATCGGCAGCACCATCGGGACCGGATCCTCCCATGACCGCGTGTGGATGTCAAACAGGGACTGGTTCAGCTGGTTTGGTCGCAGCAGTGTTGGCAGTAGCATCACTACAAAATATAAAGTTATTTGTTAAACCATGTCTCAGTAGTGTGCTGGTAACTCTACTTCACAGCCATGAAGTTATCAAATAAATCATGAAGAAATAAAATAAGAAAAATGCCTCCACATCAAAAAATAATTGCATATAAATAAATAAACTTTGCTTTTGCAAAACATGACTGAAATGGTGGACACGCATTTCTGGTTCTGGAGAAAAGTGTAGCCTACAGATGAAGCTCGCGTGCTCGTTACAGGCTGACAGTGCACGCTGTCTCGCGAACTGTAGTGGTGAAAGCGTCAAGTGTTTGACGACAGTAAGGTTTACACAGTAAGTGATGCTTATCTAAACCTTAGTTTTCTGAAAAAAATAACCAATGGATCTCTTTATTGTTACCGACTGCCGCTCCTGTCTCGGAAATCATTTGAACAGCCTAAAGTGATATAAATTACGTCAGCGATATAAAAAACTCCATTTACTGTAACTGTTACATCAAGAAATGATTTTTATAGTACGGTTTTAATTTATTTCAGATTAACATTGTACTTTGTTTACACTTTAAAATACAATGCAGCTGTATTCTTTTACCATAAAACCTTTCGTTCTTTTGTAAGGTTAGAATCAAAATACTTATGTATTGTGATTGTTTTGTATTAATATTAAACTTTAGAACAACATAAGGCCTATTTCGTTGATTTCTTGCACAAACTTACCGTCAAAAGCCGCTTGTTGTCAGTCTCTTCGCTTGCAGATGAAATCAGTAACTTTAGCTCCTCACTGCAGAATTCGAGGTCCAGGGGGCGGGGTTGGATCCTTCCACTGCATGTTGATTGGTTGACACTGGATCCAGTCTCCTCCCACTGCAATTTGATTGGTCAACGGATTCTGTGTTGTTGCTCTACAATTTCCGCATTGAGTTGTAACTAAATATGTTTGTTGACGTAAAAATTAACTTGCTAAATACAAACTTTATTTATTAACGTATTTTAATAACATATTTTATTAGATTTAAGTTTAGGGTAAAGGTTTGGGTTAACATATTTTACTGTGATCTTTCATACAGGCATAAAAACTTATGAATATCTTGACTACATTATTAATCAAATGTAGGTTAGACTTATTGTAAGAGCAGATGTTAGCGACCACAGGTTGCAACTTTTCCAAATTGCGGCTAACTGGTGCTGGTCATATAATTAGAATATCATCAAAAAGTTGATTCAAAAAGTGAAACTTGTATATTATATTCATTCATTACACACAGACATATATATTTCAAATGTTTATTTCTTTTCATTTTGATGATTATAACTGACAACTACTGAAAATCCCAAATTCAGTATCTCAGAAAATGAGAATATTACTTCAGACCAACACAAAGAAAGTATTTTTAGAAATCTGGGTCAACTGAAAAGTATGAATATGAAGAGTATGAGCATGTACAGAACTCAATACTTTTGCCTGAATTACTGCAGCAATGCAGCGTGACATGGAGTCGATCAGATTTTCTATGGGGTTAAGGTCAGGCGAGTTTGCTGGCCAATTAAGAACAGGGATACCATAGTCCTTAAACCAGGTACTGGTAGCTTTGGCACCGTGTGCAGGTGCCAAGTCCTGTTGGAAAATGAAATCTGCATCTCCATAAAGTTGGTCAGCAGCAGGAACTGCTCTAAAACTTCCTGGTATACGGCTGTGTTGACCTTGGACCTCAGGAAACACAGTGGACCAACACCAGCAGATGACATGGCACCCCAAACCATCACTGACTGTGGAAACATGGATTCTGTGCCTCTCCTCTCTTCCTCCAGACTCTGGGACCCTGATTTCCATAGCAAATGCAAAATGTACTTTCATCAGAGAACATAACTTTGGATCACTCAGCAGCAGTCCAGTCAAGATGCTTCTGAACGCTGTCTGTTGTTCAAGAGTGGCTTGACACAAGGAATGCGACAGCTGAAACTCATGTCTTGCATACATCTGTGTGTAGTGGTTCTTGAAGCACCGACTCCAGCTGCAGTCCACTCTTTGTGAATCTCCCCCACATTTTTGAATGGGTTTTGTTTCCCAATCCTCTCCAGGATGCGGTTATCCCTATTGCTTGTTTTTTCTACCACATCTTTTCCTTCCCTTCGCCTCTCTATTAATGTGCTTGGACACAGAGCTCTGTGAACAGCCAGCCTCTATTGCAATGACCTTTTGTGTCTTGCCCTCCTTGTGCAAGGTGTCAATGGTGGTCTTTTGGACAACTGTTAAGTCAGCAGTCTTCCCCATGATTGTGTCGCCTACAGAACTAGACTGAGAGAACATTTAAAGGCCTTTGCAGGTGTTTGGAGTTCATTAGCTGATTAGAGTTTTGGCACCAAGTGTCTTCAATATTGAACCTTTTCACAATATTCTCATTTTCTGAGATACTGAATTTGGGATTTTCAGTAGTTGTCAGTTATAATCATCAAAATTAAAAGAAATAAACATTTGAAATATATCAGTCTGTGTGTAATTAATTAATATAATATACAAGTTTCAATTTTTGAATGTAATTAGTGAAATAAATCAACTTTTTGATGATATTCGAATTATATGACCAGCACCTGTATATAAAGTGGGAAGAGTTGGATCTGGATCCAACCCCGCCCCATGGACGTCGCGTTCTGCAGTGAAGACCATCGCGATGAATTGCTACACTGTATCTTAAGCTGTTCTAGGAAGCGCTAACAGCCCGGGATCAAGGGGAACTCGACCTCAAAACAGTCGAGGTCAATTTTAAAATAGGCACTATTATCTTTATAAATTAACTGCAATTCTTGGTTTCATATTAAAATCTTCGATACAAAAACGGCGCATAAGGTGGTTTTGGAGGTGGTTATGAGAGCCCATGAGGTCACATGAGAGCACTCACCTTCTGAGGTCCTCACAGAAAATGAGAAAGTAATTCAGAAAAACACAACTACTGTATGTATAACACGCCGACGGGCCTGAACAGCGCCAGACAAAAAAAAAACAACAACTTGAGAACACAATCAAAATATGATTTAATAAAAGACAGCACTTTACACATGTCACATACATTAATCACATTTATAAAAATGTCTGAACCAACTTTACAATATGGCCCCCGCTGTAACATCTGGGGGCAGATCACAAAAGAACCCTTTCTGCTCTTCACTTTTTCCTTTTAACAGTTTTGTGCTTTCTGGACATTCCAAATTTGTTTTTGTTAAACACGGCCTTTTTCTTCCGGAGAGTTTTGACATCCTTCCCACGAATCCAGTCATCCCGCCGAGCTTCCCACTTCAGCTGCCTTACATCTAAATGAAGAAAAATGGAGAAAGGTTTCATCCCACCAGTTCAGCAGCTATGCAGATTCTTTTTAAACAGACACTAATATACATAATTGTAAATGATAAAGCATATGAAACTATATAAATAAAAATGTCTTAATCAACACTCACCAGCTTTGTCTGTATTAGCCATTGCGTTAATACCGCTGTTATCAAACTTCAAGCTTGTGTTTTCATCCAGCAAACACCCAAACTGTTTAAAAAGACATTAGAAATATTTAATGATATCTTTGAAAGCTGTCTAAAAAGTCCAGTCTCTACTAGAAAGATGTACTTCAACAAGTTATGCAATTCACATTATATAAAAAAACATACAATCAATCATGTGCTTTCATTAATCTCATAGTAATAATGTTTACAGTGTAATAACAATAGGATATTCATGGTCTGCTCTTGCTCTACGCTTCACAAGGAAAGCGACAGAAAAGCAGATTCAGATATTCCAAAATCCCTTCAACCCAAAACAGCTCGCACCTCTTCAGCTGATGAAAACACTCCTCGATCCTGCATTTTTGTCTTTTTTTTCTTTGCTTGTGAACCTGATGGCAAAAACAAGTTGAAGTACTCATGTACAAGAAAACATTTTCTTTATGAAGAATACTAATTCTTATTTTTCTTTTGATTTTAAAGCTCACCAGAAGATCTGAAGTCCAGCTGCTCAGACGGCTTCCTTTTTTCTTTCTTAGATGACAACTTAAAACTGGGCAAATCCTCATTGAAATCTGAAAGATGTTTTTAGATATTAAAAGATGCAGCTCTAGTTTTATTTCTATTGTAATAGATATCTTGAGTTTTGACACACCTTCATCGCCGCCATCATCACCTGGATCCATGAACTCTCCACCTTCCTCCTCGAGTTCATCCCCGAACTCTTCCTCCATGCTGCCCAGAGACACCTCCTCATCATCCAGATCATCATCATCAGAGCTCATATCTGAATCAGAGTCTCTATCTTTACCCTTCTTGGATTTAGACTTCACATTGCTGTAACAAACACATCCACACCAGGGTTTTCACCAGCAATTCTTTACAAGTGTAAAAAAGGCAGAACAACTCTACACAGAACATACCCTGCAAAGTCCAAGTCATTGTCCTTGAAGTCCGTGTAAAAGCTGTCACCTTCGTAAGCATCTGAGGAGACAAAAGAAAGGTCAGGTGTTCTGGCACTATGAGAAAATGAAAACAAAGCTGGTGTGGAGTTGCGTGCTTACCGAGAACCCTCTCAAACTCGTTATCATCCACATCCTCCAAACTCTCATCATCTCCGTCTCTGCTACGCTTCTTGAACCGCTTCTCTGTTTCTCGCTTCTTAAAGTACCTGACACAACGTGAAGATTATTTGCCACTTGTTTCAGGATTCAAAACGCATTGTGTTCTCATGAAGCCTGTACTGACCTGTAGAAGAAGACCTCGTCCACAGGTATCTGACTCTCCTCTTTGGACAGATATTCCTCAGAATTAACTATGAAAGTAAACAACTGTCAGCGAAACGAATGTTTTGTTGCCTTGCCTCAGAAGTGAAACAATGATTGGATTGGCTGAAAAATATCAATAACCTAGTAAAGGTTTCATGTGAACTATTTTATGAGGTGCCTAATTTGCATGAATTTATACATTTAATTCATACATGTCAAGAATGAAATCTTAACAGTAAGTACATCGCTTTATTGTTTCCTAAACTCTCTGGATAAGCGTCTGCTAAATGACTAAATGTAAATGTAATTACATTGCACTCAGCATTAGTAAATAGTAAGATATGCATTTACTGATCTGTATATAATCACATGAATTATATTCAGGGCACAGAGTTTTAAGCGAGAGTCCCACAGAACTCATGAGCAGCGCCAGCCAATCAGCTTTCACCTGCTGTGACGTATGGCTCTGCAGAAACATCTCTCCTTCAGTGTCTCAATGCTAAACTTACCAGGTAAAGACTGAATAGGCTTGAACATCCTCTTGCATTTGGGCTGCATCAGTGTGGCATCTGTGTTTTCTGGAATACACACAACTAATTCAGCAAAAAGCAAGACACCAATTCAGCTGAATTGTCTACACCGTGTGCAGTTTGCTTACGTTTCCCCTTGGATTGCTTTGGATTCCTAAACACGAAGCGATCTAAGAATCGGATGAGTGTGAAATCCTGTAGCGGATCGCCGGTATACTGAATGAACTCTCCCTGTGGTAGAAACAAATGATTTTTATTACAAAAAATGAATACAGCCACCAACCTGCACAATTACGACTGTAATGCACTACACTAAAGTCTTTTCTAACTTGATGTTAACTTTAAACAGAAACGATGTTACCTGTAATACAGTCTTTGCAAACTGAACAACGGAGGGATGGAAATGAAGCAAGAGCTTCTGCAGCTCCCAGAGGACTGTGTGATTGGCCCCGCAATATAAAGGGTTTCTGTGGATCGGGTCATACGTATCCACCTTCTTAATACCTAAAAACAAGCCATTTATTAACAAAGAAAAAGAATACATTTGCTCAGATGTGTTATAAAACACACTCACCTATCATGTTTTGATGGTGTACCCATGTCGCAGCCGGCTTTGCCTGGCATTGCTTCTCGTTGTTTATTTCTTGCCCCTGTATTTCCTCATTCTTGTCCACATGTTCCGGCTCTGCATCATCATCGGTATCCTCTCTGATGTCGTGAAACGTCTCTTCATCTTCGTCCTGCAGAAATACATTTCATGATAGCGGGAAAAAAACACAGAAAGCACAGACTGCTAGAATGTGAGCAGACTGACCTCTTCCTTTTGGAGCAGTAACATCAGGCCCGGCTTGGCCTTCATGAGCTCTGACACGAGGAACAGCACGCCACATGTGAAGGCGGGGTTCTGCGTGGAGCTGACCTGCAGTAACCGCTTCACGAAGGCCTTCACCCGTCTGAGGAAGATGTCAGCCTTCAGAGACTTATACAAGAGGTTAAGAAACATGCTCTGCCTTGAGCTCGAGGGCAAGCCTGGGTCCAACAACTTCCTGTTGAACAAACAATTACAACAACCTCAATGCGCTGTGAAGTTTACCTCACAACATTCCATATATCAAACACATATTTAGAGAACATGTGAATGTCTCTTGACTAAAACTTTCTGCAGTGATGTTAGATGTTGTTATGTGGTCGCTAGAGTATTTTTTTAACTAGTTGCCAGGGCGTTGTTACGTGGATGCTAGGGTCTGTTTTAACTTGTTGCCAGGGAGTTGTTACCTGGTTTCTCAGGGTGCTGTTATGTGGTTGTGCATGTGTTCTGTGTGTGTTATTAGCATGTTGCCAAGGCGTTCTTATGTAGTGTCAGGTCACTGTTATGTGGTTGCTAGGGTGTTCTAAGAATTTTGCCGGCATGTTGTTATGTGGTTGTTAGCGTGTTTTTTGGCTTTAAGGTATCAGAAGTGTAATTGCTTTGGAAAGAAAGAGCACACAAACACTATAATACTTTATGCTAAAAGCAACAGCGATGCATGCCTTAGCTAAACCACAAACTAAAACTTTAACACTTAGGCCAGCTATGTTCTTTCTTGCATTTATTCTACTCATTACCTGTAGAGTGCTACATAGTAGCGATCTGAGATGGTCTGCTTGGAGTCCATGACCTGAAAAAGCAGCATAAGGGCTTGGACAGCCGTGTTGAATTTGACAACGTGAACCACTTTAAAAAGCATGTCCAGCTGCTCGGACACTTTATCATCTCCGATCTTCGCGTACGGATACGCTCTGTTCACTCCCGTTAGCAGAGCGCTGAGCATTTTTGACTCCATGTTTTTTTCCGTGACGCATGCATGGAAAAACGCAAAGTAGACGGTGATAAGTTTGGTGGCCAGGTCTTCTTCTTCGTGGCACAGAATCACTTGGTTTAGGAAGCATGTGGCATAATACTGAGCCTTAGTGTTTATGTTGGACCTGAACATGAGACGCTCCACCTCGCAGCAGACCACCCCTTTCATGTTGGGGTGTTTGTGAAGCACCATCTCCAGCAAATACATAGCTTTGGAGGCCATCTTGTAGTCGGGATCTCCTAATTTGTTAACGATCTGTGCTAGAAGCGCCTTCTCCTGCTCCTGCCGGTCGCACAGGAGCTCAAAGGCGGTGATGAGCGCTCGCATTTTGGTGGCCTGGACCGTGTCGTGGGCCAATCTGTCCAGGGAGACCACGAACTCTCCTACGTGAAGTTTTAGCAGGTGCTCAAAGTACCAGAGGATGAGCATGCGGTCCCGTGTATCCTTATTGCCGCTGGCTTTTTCTTCCAGCATATCAAAAGGATGTTGTGAGAATGTAGAAAGTTTACGGTGTTCTGGAAGCAAGTCAGAAAGCAGCAGCTCCTTCAGGGTGTCCAGAGCCATCAGGCCCTGCCTGCGACCTCCTGTCTTTTTCACCTGGGCCACTAGGTTCTCAACGTGCTCGAGAGTGTGAACAGGAGCATCCTGGATTAGAACAGTCATTGCTGCCATCCTATCAGCAAGAGTGCCCGTGGACACCACGCTCTTCATCCAGGTAGAGTTGGCCCCTTTCTGTAAGTTCTTCTTGCTTTTGTACAGGACCACTTCGGCCTCGTAGAGTTTCTGTGCCAAAGCCTTATACTGAGAGACCAGCTGCTCGCTTTGAGCTACAGACGTAATCTCGGAGGCGTACTCGATGTCAAACCACTTCCCCCCGGGTTTGATAAGCAGAGTTTGCCGTGGATGAAACTCGAACAAGTTTGTGGTTTTTTGCCTGGCCTTCTTTCCAGTGGCATGGCCAGAATCTGTAGACTGCACAACACTTTTTGTGCCCTTTGTTAACTGCTTAGCAGCAGGTTTCACGTCAGTCTTTGTCTCCTCTTTCGCTTTGGCAGCTTTTGCCTTTTTCTTCTCCTTTTTGGTCAGCTCTGAAGATGTTTCAGTTTGTCCATCTTCATCTGGAATAATCTGTTGCTCTGCATAAGCATGGATGCCCAGCTTTTTGATGAACTCCTCCAATTCTCCTTCCTCTAGGTCATCAATTGCAGTCTTCTTTCCGCCATTAATAAGCTCATTGCAGTCAGCCATGCCCGCCAACATGACATAATCTGCCTGTAACAATACAATAGGATTTACCATACAAACCTAAAACACTTCACTGTTCAACATCACGTGACATACTGCTTAACAGTACAATAATTGTGTCAGCTATATATGGGTAGTTTATATCTTACACGTGTCCTATTGTGTGACATAGCAAAAAGTTAGAAAAGCTGTTACTAATATATTACTTTATAATGTTAATTTTATAATAAAAAAATAGCATATGGAAGGTTTATCTACATTTTTGCTGTCACACCATAGGACACATTTACGGTTTATTTGTCCCCTACCTATATGAATGGCATTAATTTATGAAGCTTTACTATGATTTACATATCAGCACAGTTTGGTATGACATGCAAAAAATATACTGCACCATTACTTAAACCAGACTTGGACAAAAATTTAAGATTTTGTCAATACTCTAGATGTGCTTTATGACAACTTATTAGCACGTGCGTATCACACGCCAGTGTAAACTTACCTTGGTGCCGCCCAAACGCAACACATCATCAAGTTTAAACTCCTCATCATCGCCATCGTGTTTGCCATTCTCTGTGTGACCGTCCTCATCATCGTCTAGATAATCCTTATCATCAACTCTGTCAGCCTCTAAAAACTGCTCAGGCTCCTCCATGATGCTCCGCTGCATGTTTCCTTACGAGCTCAGGACACCACGTGAACACCACAGGACCTTAAACAAACTTACAGGCAGGACGAGGTGAAAAGCAGAAATGCAATAAAAAGCAGCGGTATCTTGGATATAATAAATAGCTATGTATTAGTCAACGCAACGTGCACGATATAATATTTTAAACAACACATCTTAGGTAACGCTGTTGGGATTTTTACTCAGGCACTGAAAAGAGCGCCAATCACATGGTTCCCCTTTGCCTTGGGGTCCTAACTGAAGCGACAATTCTGTACAGGCAAACATTTAATTTGGAAACTAGATTGACTGTTTTATAACAAACATTTAGAAAAAAAGGTTTGTTTTGTTTCGTTTGTAATGTAATGTTTAATGTTTCAAATATGCGACCACACGTTGTACACGGTTGACGGTATCTGTTGTAAAGCTTGTAACTTTTATCCATTTTCGACCTTTCTTTTTGCCTTCAAGAAAAAAAACTTATTGCAGAATAATGTAGTAAAATAAGTGAAGATACTTCTGGACTTATTTCGTCTGTTGGCCTTTTTTTGCATTCGTTTATAAAACATGCTGTAAAATGTTAACTGTAACTAGAAGTTATTGTGGTGGCGTCTATCCTAGATTCACTCCAATTATATCTGACTGTAACTTAGCAAAGTTCAATGATGACGTCTGCAAATAGATGAATTGTTTTGCTAAAAAGCGAGTATCTCTTTCTCTCCTTTTCTCTCTCTTGTTTGTTTTTCTTTCTTTTCTTTGGTATTGTTCGATTTGTTTCAGTGTTACATGCTGATGATGTAGAACATGCTACGTGTAGTTTGTGTGCATTGTATGCATATGAAAATGTTGTGCTTATATATACATTTTATGTGAACATGTCATACTATTTACGCGCTGTATGCATGTGACGATGTAAAGCTAATGTATACATTGTATGTGAACATGTCATCTCTGCATAATGTTTAATAAAAAATAATAAAAAAGCGAGTATCTCTACAGACGTTTGGTCGTTCGCAAATCTCTATCGTTAAACCTTTGAGTCTTTTCTTGAAAAATGTTACAAAAATCTATCCTTTCATTGGACAATAAGAATTATAAATAGGGGGATGTCATTTTGAAATAAATGTAATTTTCTCTAATACACATTGCTCATAATTATTCATACCCTTTTACAACTTTTTATTTTTTGCCAAGATAACAGCTCTGTGTCCTTACCTCATAATGCCTTATACGTTTGGAGAACATCTGACAAGAGATTGAGACCATTCATTTATAGAGATTTGCTCCAGACCCTTCAGATTTCCAGCTCCATGTTGGTGATTTTGATGTTTGTTTTTAAATCATTGTCCTTTTGGAAGATCCAAACGTGGCCCATTATGTGACTTCTAACAGGGACAGTCAGGTTTTGATACAGCAGCAGATTTTTTTTATCCCTGTGTGCAGTAAACCAATTTTGAGTGTTTGCTGCTAAAAGGTTCATTTAAAAGAAAAATGTATCTGACCACATAACCCGTCCCGTTTAAGGTTCCACTATAGTGTCAGTTACTTTTCTAACACTCATTGGTCAGATGAATTAAAAAAAGTTTACCTTTTAATAGCAAAAACTCAAGATTGGTGTATCTTTAATGTATATTATTATTTTAACAGCCTTTCTTGATCATGTTTACCTAGTATGAATAATTTTGAGCACAACTGTATGTGTGGTTTTCAGTTCAACCCAATGTCTCTTTCTTAAGTTAAACATTACTAAAAAATGAGTAAAATCTAGATGGTATAACAGTGTAAAACTGAAGATTCTATATGAATTTGTTTGCTAGTAATTTTCACAATCAAACCAATAGCATGATTGGTCATGTCTTGTCGAAAAACACATTTCTTGCTTTTCACTTCTGCTTGTATAGTTATAATTTGTGTATAGTTCTATACAACAACTTTAGCATTGTTCTCTTGATGTTTATTGTTCACTAACTAAAGGTAATGAAAGACAATTGTGATTCTTTTTCAAAAAATGAAAAACTCTTTTATATGTGTTTCCAGAGCCAGCACTTCTCTTATTTTGTAAATTGTAATGGAATATATGAGCTGATTGTATTACTTTGATGGTATGTTGGGATGTTTACTTTTGCTGTCTAAGTGTCCAAATTCCAAACTGGTCATAATAAAATTATACATTCAGTTGTATCAACATTGAGGACATTTTAAAGCCCCTATGAAATTCACAGGAGAAATATCACAATACAGACATTACTCCCAAGGAAACAAAACAATATTAAGAATCAAGGTGTAATTTGTGTAAACACTGTAATTATTTTATCTATTTTGTCTTACATCTTACAATTATGTAGACCTGTGAGATCAGCTGTATATGGTTGGCAAATCAATAACATGTTGTTGTTTTTTGCATTTTATGTAGCCAAATTGTTAATGTCTGAACGAAACTCGTCACACTCCTCCTGTCCTGCAGGTGGCGGTAATGCACCGATCGGTGTATGACATGAGCGAAGTAAAGAACCATTAGAGCGAATCGAAAACAGCATGAGGGCTCTGTCACTTTTGAAGAGGTACATGTCAAACGGTGAGGCTGTTTTATTTTGATACGAGTTTTTTTGCTCACTGTTGTCAATGAAACACTATATATTTGGAACCGTATGAGGTGTGTATGGCAAACGTTTCAAAAGTAATGTTGTACGTTCTTATTCCCGTTGGCTGCAGGAGTAGTAGGCTACTAGTAGTAGTATGGCAGTGTGCCATTCCGAAAATGGGCTTGTGTTACTAGTTTACTTTAGCACTATGTAGTATGTGTACAGGTTGTGAGTGTTCTCTATGTTTGGATTTTGGAATGTGTAACATTTGTCAAAACTAAAGTCTAAACAACAACGCTCGGCTCTTGTACTTACAGCAGTGCCCTGAAATGCAATGTGCTTGACTTGACCTTCTATTTACCATGTGATGTATGAACCCAAAGTGATATCATTAATGACTTCGTGACATGTGCTTCTTGACTGTCAAAGCATGTTTTAAACAACATTTATTTACATGATTCAAAGGAACTGGATGTCACTCACAAAACACTTCAGTCTTTTTGGCCTCATCTTCACTGATCCCATTTTGTTTATTATAGTGCCATGGACCGTATGGCAAAACGGATATCGCTGGAGCTCCTCTGTGCGCAAACTGGAGTCAAACTCGCCCCTCCTGAAACATCTTGCCTCCAAAATCAATGCCACTGGTCCTATTTCAGTGGCTGAGTATATGAAGGAAGCACTCACCAATCCAGTGTCAGTATGTGTCACGCCCCTTCCATCCATCACTTAGTTTGAAGTTTACTTAGAAGCTCCCTTAAAAACATAACGTCTGTCTGCATTTGCAGGGCTATTACACGAGGAATGACATGCTGGGACCGGATGGTGATTTCATTACTTCACCAGAGATAAGTCAGATTTTTGGTGAGGTGAGTATTGTTTTTGCTGCAGGTCTGAGAATATTGGTGACTTACACTGTTACATAAGCTGCTTTTTATATTAGCTGTTAGGTGTCTGGTGTGTCAGCGAGTGGATGGCAGCTGGAAAACCCAGCGTGTTTCATTTAGTTGAACTTGGACCAGGCAGAGGCTCATTGGCCAGTGACGTCCTGAGGGTAAAAACTCCCCCCATCTGCCATACAAATGATTTTTTTATTTTATTGTTTGGATGGACTGTACCTTTATGGCAAGTGCTGTGTTTTTATGTGGCAGGTGTTCAGACAATTGAAATCTGTCCTAGGGGAGGCAGAGGTGTCCCTTCACCTGGTCGAGGTCAGCCCAAAGTTAAGTCAAGTTCAGGCCGAGAGTCTCACCGGAGATCAGGAGCAGGTGTGTGATGCTGAGGACGAGCTGGTTTACCGCAGTGGCACCACACACGCAGGTCTGTCTGTGTACTGGTACCGCAGGATTGAGGACGTTCCGAAGGGTACGCATACAACACGCTGACGTCAGCCACAAGATTATAGCTCCTAGTTTGTTACAGTCTGTGTTCTTCTTTCAGGTTTTAGTGTCTTCCTCGCCCATGAGTTTTTTGATGCTTTACCTATTCACAAGTTTCAGGTAAACCAGTTTGTAAAATTCACAAACATTTAGATCTAAATTGGGAGAAAAGATGCCTCAACAGACTAACTTGGTAGCCTGACATAAAAATAATGTAATGGCATATTCATTAACAGAACATTTTTGTTTCTTGTATAGAGAACAGAGAAAGGCTGGCGAGAGGTCTTGGTTGATATTGATCCTGAAAGTCCAGATAAACTGAGATTTGTGCTTTCTCACAGTCCCACGCTGGCCTCTGCTACACTTTTACAGGTGAGATGTCACACCTGTTTCTGTTGGCCTTCATTTCCTTGTTTAAGAGAAGATGATTATGACACTAAGTCTGCATCCATAAGGTCCTATACTGCATATATAATCTACACAATAATAATAGCTGTTAGTTATTCTTTTCAGCTAGATGAGAAAAGACAGCATGTGGAGGTGTGTCCACAAGGTGGAGTCATCATTCAGAATCTGGCCAATCGGATTGCGGAGGACGGTGGCGCAGCCCTGATCGCTGACTATGGACACGATGGAACAAAAACTGATACATTCCGAGTGAGCGCACTGAATGTTAACAGGACCTGATGTACAAAAGTTTAACCAACTCCACTCAAAACACTGTATACTGTCTAAAAGCTGGTCATGAATTACGACATCTCTGTTGCTTTGTTTAAAAGGCCTGTGGATAACCCAATTAGTATTTCTTTCCACATTTCTATTAAAATTCAATTAAAAATAATTCTACACTATTATTTGGTAAGAAAAATCATGGGCATAATGTCCAAAAGATGGACACAATTTTTAACTTTTGATTTGTCTGTAATGTGACTGCATTCTGTGCATTCATACGGTAAAGCAGAGTATGATTACCAAATTTGTCATAGTTGCTCATAATTCCTGTCCACCATTTTAAATACAAAATGTGCAATATCATTTACATATTGTTGCGACATCCCAAACATCATGGAACTCTGAAATGGGGGAGTAGCACTTAATGGATGTTGTCATTTTTGCATGTTAAAACAAAAATACTCTTTAATTAAACCTAAAGACATGCCCTTTAATCACTGTCAACAAATGTAAAACTGTGGCATCAGAGGAACATCAAGAAAGAAATGCTTTTGTCCTTAACATTATACAGAGACAGTTGTCATGTTTTGTCATTAGGATTGTTGTTAAAGTCTTATTTCTGACGCAGGGCTTTAAAGAGCATCAGCTGCACAACGTTTTGGAGGCACCTGGCATGGCAGATCTGACAGCAGATGTGGATTTTAGCTACTTGAGGAAGATGGTAGGAAATCAGGTGACCTGCTTGGGACCAATCACACAACAATCCTTCCTGAAAAACATGGGCATTGACACACGCATGCAGGTGAGAAAGGGTTCATATCAGTTTATAATGGTTTAATGGTCTGTCACAACAATGTAGCCTAATGTCTCATCATTTCAGGCATATCTTCAGCAAATAGTGATTTAGCAACAGCAGATCCTGATTGCTTTGTCATGTTCTCATTCAGGTCCTCCTGAGGAGCAGTCATGACAAGGACACCAGAGCACAGCTCATTCACAGCTATGACTTTCTGACCAACCCTAAGACAATGGGACACAGGTTTCAGTTCCTCTCTTTGCTGGGTCGAGGTCGGCTGGATCACAGTAAGGGGCATCAGAAGGCTGGGAGACCACCACCCGTGGCAGGCTTTACTGAACTGGGCCTGCAGTAAAGGAGCTAAAGAACTAGATGAGAGATGCAACCTTGTGCTGGAGATGTGAATTGGATTATGAGTGTTTCATTCAGGTCAAGAACATATTGTCTGATTCAAATGTATAGTATTTATATTATAGTATCAATTAATGTAAACATAGCAGAATGTATTTTTGCAGAATCTGAAGTCTGAATACAGCATTGTGTCTGAAGCGTTCTTTATTTTTATTTGGAATATTTGTGTGTGTGCGTGTGTGGAGAGAACTAAAGAGGAGAATTCCAAAAGTACATTCGGAAATATAAGAAGTCTATGACCACATACATATGTAAATGTGCCTAGCCAATTATAAAATATACAATTCGTACTACTACTATTAATAATCATTATTCATATTAATTTAATAATAACAATAATGCATAAGTGTTTCCCGGAAAAAAAACTTTTATAATAAAAGCAAACCTTTATTAAATTCTGTTATCATTTATTCACCCTCATTTTGTTTCAGACCTGTATACATTTTGTTGTTCTGCTGAACACAAAGAAAGATATTTGGAAGATGTTGGTAACCAAAGTAAATAGTGCCCAGAGTCAATAGTTTCCACATTATTCAAAATATCAAATTTTGTGTCCCAACAGAAAGAAATGTATACAGGTTTGAAACAACTTTATGACAGAATTTTCATTTTTTAAATGAGCCATCCCTTTAAGTGTAAAATAAGATTAGCATGATAATCAGTCAGCAGTAAAATGAGAAAACTAAATAAATATTCAGTGTATATCTTTCATAATTTACATGGTTTTCCGTTTTATGTGTAGTAAAAACAGTTCAATTTGCGGACAAGCAGTTTTTTTTAAATTATTAAAGCCATACACAAGTAATACAATGAGAAACATCAACATTTGCGCACAATAAGGTTTGTAAACAGTCAGTTCAGCACGCAACGTCACGGTTGCGTGATTCATATTCATGAGCTGAGTCGTATCCGGGTATCCGTGTGTGTTGTGTTCATTGTGTGACTGACAGTGTGGGAGAGTGTCAGGCTGCCGTGGGGTGATGATGTTTGCCTCAGGATGATCTCCGCGCGGGACACAGGCGAGCTCGCCCGATTCTACACGGTTACCGACCCCACGACACACCAGAAGGGCTACACAGTGTATAAAGTCACGGCCCGGGTGAGACGAGAGCGATTTCATTGTGCTTGCTAGCTCGTGTGCTAAAGCTAATGTTTTATCGGGAACACGACTTGAAGTCTAAAACTAAACGTGACAGCTCGTGTAAACGATTGTATGGCGTTTATAGATGGTTCATGTGACTTTGGTTAGTGAATGGACATGTGTTGTAAATCTGTTTCTCTCACACACTCAATGACTAGCTTGTGTCCACACTGTGCATCAGGGACGCTTGTGCTCCCGTCCCTACTGAGTGATGATGATCATCGTGTTCTGTTTCTCCACAGATCATCTCACGGAAGAACCCGGATGACGTCCAAGAGGTTAGACATTCCTCCTAAAATTCACCCCGCTTACTTTTTAATGATGCATCAGTGAATGTCTTTCATGTATTAACTTATGCTGATGATGGTAATGTTGTCTATAAAAGCTAGGCAATAGTTCATGCAGTATTTTATAACAATTAGCATGTGTGTGTTAAACATTATGCTAGGAATGATCAATTTGAAATTGAAGTGTTATCATTGGGATACCCAATGATGGGGTTGATGACCTTTATCCTCCCTCCTCATCACGGCCAGAGAGATGCTCAGGAGGGCACTGTAAACCATATACCAAGTACCATATAAAGCTTTAATAAAGTGTCAGCCTTCATTTTTCATTGGACATCTGTGATTTTATTCTAACTAGAGATGGTGTGCAGATCCCAACACCAACAGTAAGAGGTTGTCTTAAATCTGTTTGTTCTCCTCTCTCTAGATCACAGTGTGGAAAAGGTACAGCGATTTCAAGAAGCTTCATAAGGATCTTTGGCAAATACACAAAAACCACTCTGGGCAGTCAGAGCTCTTTCCCCCATTCGCCAAGGCTAAGGTTTTTGGTAAGTGTGCCACCTGGCAGTAGTTTTAAGAGTTGTGCATGTGACTGGTTTGTTTTTGCAGTAGCTAATGGTACTTGTTTTAATCAAATGGTTCACTTCAAGTGGTTAAATTCACAATGAGCTTCCATTTGTTTACATTATTTAACTAGGGTTGTTCCCAAACGTTTAATGTTGCTTAATGCATCAAAACAGTGATTTAAAAAACAAAATTCACCACACACTTTATAAATAAAGCATACTATGAACATGTTATGAGGCCAGAATATAAATGCAACACACAGTCAGCGTTTTTCATGTTAAGCATTTAGGAGTGTCCTATTTACTACATTAGCTAACATTTACTAACACTGAACAGCATTTCTTATACTTGATAAATAAAAATATGCTTTTTGTTGGTTATGTAAACAACAATGAACTAACATTCATGAACAGTTGTACTTGTAATAACTGTTGGTACCATACATAAATGCTGTAAACATATATTTCGTATTGTCAGCGTAAATAAATAGGACATTGAAAAATGAGCTGTAGGACACAAATGAAGCCACAAGCCTTCTTTGATATATTTATAATGCACTATATTCAAAGATACATTGATGAGCTTGTAATGGTTTTAACTGATCCACACTTCAACTGACGTGTGTGTGTGTGTTGAATTTATGAGGAAATCTAAAAGAGAGTGTCAGCAAGAATGTGTGTGTGGCTTGCTGATCATTTCAGTTTGGTCAATATAAGCAGATCCAGTGTGCCTTCCTGATGTCCAACACTAATCATGTCATGACTCATGAGCTGTCGTGTGTGTGTTTAGGTCGTTTTGATGATTCTGTGATTGAAGAGAGAAGACAGTGTTCAGAGGATCTGCTGCAGTTCAGCGCTAATATTCCTGCACTGTATGGCAGTCAATACATACAGGATTTCTTTAAGGTGTGTATTTTTTCCAAATTACATTTAGATTTGCTATTATTCTCAGATACTTTTATCCAAAGCGACCCGCAAATGAGAGCATTTTGTCAACAATAAGTGTATAGATAAGGAATAGATTCGAAGCGAGGATTAAATGAAAGAAAGGTTTTGTGTGTGGTGTGTGTTTAGGGTGGTGAAGTGCAGGACTGCTCTGAGCTCATTGGTCCGGCTGAGCCCTTCTCTGATTTCTTGTCTGACAGTCTCTCAGTCGGCAGCGCTGAAGGTGAGTTCAGCATTTATATTTAGAAACAAAGCTTTAAACTCTATCTCTGAGCAATAGATGTCAGTAGACAATTTCACCTGTACTCACCAAACCTAGTCTTGGCCAAAAGTCATGTCAAACTTTAGTTTTTTTTTTATATGCTTTATATATAAAAAAAATATAAATACCTCAGTCAGTGTTCATTTTCTCCATCTTGTGCCATACACCTGTACAAAGTGTGCATTGTTCAACATATGAGCACTGCTGTATTCATGGGTTTCAAACACGTGACCATTTTGGTGTGGGCGCCATCTTTAGGACCGAAGCGTAGCCTCTCGGTATTACAGAGCATATGAGGACACGCAAATACGAGGCTAAAATTTTGTAATTCGTTCCAATTTATTAAATCATGTCCGTGGATTAATAAACCATACTCACGAGTTTCCAATTCGTGCCCTCGGTTTTGTAAATAATACCATGTATTTTTTATATCCGTACCACAAATAACTTACGTAAACTGTGCTCACGCATTCACCACCATCACAGTTTTGCAAACTATACCCTAATTATTACTTTGAAATATTAAAATGTTGCATATTACATTTATAGAAATTGATTATAGAAATGATAATTTATAGAAACTAGATTAAAGACATGTTATTATGCGAAAGAACATTAATAATGTCAATATTAAGTAAAGAAACAAATCTTTATTAATCTATTTATACTAATTCCCTGTTTATTAATTAAAAACATGTGTTAATGGTATGGGATTTCGCCTTATATACGTGAAATTTTACAATCAATAAATAATAATAACACGCACAAGTTATTGTGCGCGAGCTTCACGTGAGAAACATTGAAGCGCAAACTCGCATTTGGCAGACGCATGATTTCTATCCACTGGCTTTTAGATTTTTTGCTTTTTATTGTAACATTGATTAGGTTTTATTTGCAATCATGTTGTTCTCCACGCAGAAAAGTCCATATGTGAAGAAAAGCCAATATATTAAAAAGAAACCCTCCTACAGTAATCCATTATTTCATGACTCGCCTTTTTTTTTTTATTGGGATAGAAAAACACACAAAATACACATTCATTTCTTTTTAGGCCAGCGCGATTATGGCAAAAATCATAATTTGCCGATTTTATACTTTCCTTGATTTGATATTATTGTTGATTTTAGATTTTACTTTGAAGTGTGTTTTAAAAATTTCTGTAAATGAATCTGTATTTTTACATAAACATCCAAAACAAACGGGTCCTGAAATATTTTATTACATTTGTAAAGAATCAAAAGCATGAGCACGGTTAATGAATTTGCAGGGCATGTTTATTTCTCGCAGGGTCCGTACTATGAGGATATTGTAAAACATGAATCCATTTCTTTGAGATTTGCTGTTATCAGAGATAGACTCATGTTGCTGTACGGTCGTACAAATGACGGCCATACCACTGTGTGACGTCACGTGAAACCCATAAATATTGTTTTCAACATCAGGGCTGAATTCATGTTCACACTGACCACAAGGTCTACAGACAACATTCTTGAAAATTTATATAAAAACTTCTGAAACACCCTATATAGCACAGTTCAGTCATTCTGTAAGAACATTTTGTCAGTCGTCTGTCAAAGTTTTTGGGTGCGTTTTTGTATCTGTTTCAAATCGCTGTGTGTTTGTGTGTTTTATGGCAGGTGTTAGCAGTGGCAGTCAGCTGAGTTGTCGTGCCGTTGATTCAGATTCTGTGGACGCAGCGGTTGATGCAGACTCTCTGACTGCTGTAGATGATGGAATGCCATCGAGCAGCATTTCTCCAAACCTCCCAGCAGCACGTAGCAGCCCGTTTGCTGTCCCGCAGCCAGTGACGTCCCCAGGCCGGGCGGGAGTGGAGTCCGGTCGTGCCGGTGGGGCTTTGACCTTTGCCCCCAGTCTGAGGAACTGTACAGGGAGGACAGATTACCTGGAGAAAGCCAGCGAGCAAATTGCTTTAGCTGTAGAGAAAGAGGTGGAGCAGGAGTTCGCAGCAGCGTTTTTATACTATCATAAAGGTGTTGATCTCCTGCTGCAGGGTGTGCAAGGTATAAATGTGCAATATATATAAATATTTTATTATAAAAGATTATGTTTAATTCTATTCAAATAAGTTCCAGTTTCCATAAAGTTAACTGTCCACTGTTTTTTCTTTTTTTGCTTTTACTCTCATTTGCACTCACCGTTACACATTTTCAGTTTGATTCAAAATATAATATCAGGATTTTTCCTTGGTCAGAAATGCGGTTGGGAATCGAAAATTGGAATCAATTGGGAATCGGAATCTAAAGGAATAGGAATCGGATACTTGAAATTAAAATTAAAATTCCTTTTATCAATTCCTTTCAGAAATGTGGATGTGTTAACTTGTGATAAAGCATAGGAACCACAAATTGACCATGGTTTCAGTAGAGTAACTACAGTTTACCCACTATGTAGTTAAACTACGGTAATACAAATTTGAACAAATCAGACAAACATGGTTGCTATGTGTATAAACGACCATAGAGGTTGATATTTAAATGTGGAATTGATAAGAATCGGAATCACTAAAATTCAAATGATACTCAACCCTAGTCAGAAATGTTCCTCAGTGGTAGCTTATGTACACAGTCATCCATACATGTTTTGTATTTTACATAATTGGGGCTTTCGCACCACAGGAGCGATTTCATAGTTCCCTCCGAGACGATTTTTTGTGTGTTCGCACTGCAGGATCCGGATGGAATTTTAGTTCCACTGAACCTTTTTGGAGGAACACTTTAGCTCCTTCTCCGAGGCAGGGTTTGTGCTGGTTCTGTTTGTGTTTTTATTGTGTGTGTGTTTGTTTATTGTGTGTCTCAGGAGAAGTGAGTCCCAGCAGACGGGAGGCTGTGAAAAGAAAGACGTCAGAATATCTGATGCGTGCCGAGCTCATTTCTACACACTTTAAAGACAGCATGGGTCAGAGCTCCACTCAGAGCAGGGTCAGTATCTGTCACCTTTACAAAACTAATGTCAACTTACCCACTCTTACCCACTTTTCTCTGTTTCCCATGTGTGTAATGTTCTGTATGTGTTGTTTTGTATTATGTTTGTGTGTTATTTTGTTTGTTGTCCTGTGTTGTTTTGTATGCCTTTTTCCCCATGTGTTGTGTTGCCTGCTGTCCATGTGCTGTTTGCACATCGGTTTGTATGTGTTTCTTGCATTGTTCTTGTCGTCTATGTGTTTTGTTTATGTATTGTTTTTGTATTTTTTTGATGGTGTGATGTTTCCGCAGGCTTTGGGGCCGCAGTGTTGTGGCGTCTCGTGGTCTGAACAGACTCACACAGATGAGCTGAAACACTACAGAGTGCTGGGTGTCATTGATAAGGTGAACGATAAAACTGTCAATTTTAAGAAAAAAATTTAAGAGATGGGATGAATAAGGTCTACTTTTGTGAAAGTGCCACTCACAGTATTTTCAGAAAATGTGCCACTGGTGCTCCCCAAATTGTTTCTTAAAATGGTTCGACCTAAAAGTTTTTTTTTTTTTAGGTAGAAACGTTTTTTGTTTCTTATTAGAAAAGCAAGAATGCACACATAGTGTAGACTTCTCTGTTGTGTTTGTTGATACATTTGTTTTATGTGCAGGTGCTGTTGGTGATGGATAAGAGAACACAGGAAACTTTTATTTTGAAAGTGAGTGTCCTGTTTACACAAAAACACCCATTATTGTCATCTGTTATTACATTGAAATATAACGGAAAATGAGCATGTCATCACCCCCATGTCATTTCAAACCTATATGGATGACTTTCTTCGGTAAAACACAAGAGGACATTTGAGGAGGAACAATGTGATTCATAATGCCATGCTCCAATAAGTTAAATTCATTTGAGTTAAGTTTTCATAGTGTAAAATTTCTTAGTGCTTGTGCATCCTTTGTGAAGCTTAAAAGCTTCAAAATGACCTTTTGTCACATTTTGAAAGAACGTGATTGATCAAGTTGTTTGTTTTGAAGTATTTCTTGTAGTAGTAGGAAGATGGAAATATCAGTCAAACTCTGGAGTTAATTCTTGGTTAGATTTTTACTTATTTGATTTCCGTGTCTTTGTGTTTTTAGGGTTTGAGGAAGAGCAACGAGTGTGGACGTGTTAAAAAAACTGTCATTCCCCGTTCTGTGCCCAACATGGTCGGACTGGAGAAATTCATCATCTCGGAGGACTCTATATTTCTGTTACTGCACTATGCTGAAGGTATGTTTTCTTTCTGTGTATTTACAGTTTGCAGTATGAACAGAATACTGAGCAGCACTTCCTTTCTGTCTCATCAGGTGGCAAACTCTGGTCTCACATCTGCAAGTATCTGCACAACAACAGTCCAGACAAAAGCTTCGACATCCCATTCATCCAGAAACCTTACAGCACAGTGGTCTGTTCGGCCCCGAGCCCCGTCCCCACGGTTTCCAGCGATGCGGATTCTCAGCGAGGGGAGGACGCTGAGACCCGCCTGTCCCGGATGAGCGATCTTAGCCTGGGGGAGTGTCCGTCAGTAACCCCGCAGCCGGACTCGGACGGCACGTCAGAAGAGGAGTGCACTAACAGCTACTTGACGCTTTGCAACGAGTACGAGCAGGAAAAGGTAGAGCCAGACACGCTGGGCACGCAGGACGGCACCGAGGAGGCGGAGGAGGTTGCCGCTGGGACACCGGAACTGAACCGCACATGTTCGATGATGAGCACGGGTAGCTTGTGCTCGCCCATTTCGGAACAGGAGCTGCGTTTTTTTACAGAGGAGGAGCAGTCGGCACGATCGGTGGATCGGTGCACGCGTTCGCCCGACTGTTTGAACCAATCGGCACCCATGGACCTCTTCCGCATCGACAGTAAAGATAGCGCAGACATCTGCAAGCCAATGTCAACACATTCAGACCCTGATGTCGAGGTGTCCGAAGAGCCAACAGAGGAGGTAGAGTCAAGTAAAAACATTTTTGTGAATTAACCTTTTATTAATTATTACATGACTCCTGATATTTTGAATATGCAAGCGATCATAAACCTTACCTATGCCATGTTTTGGTAAATCCATCCAACAGAATGTGTCTGATTTCTGGAGGCCTGATGATGTCCAGGGCTCAAGCGAGTTGGTGCCGGTGATTTCCTTTAAAGAAGCCATACAGGAGGACACCGCCGACAGCTGCGTCGATGAGGCACAGCCGCCAGATCTGTTAGTCAACCTCCCGGTGCTCGGAGGCGGAGCCACGGACACATCTGAGAAGGAGCTTTTTAATGCAGGCGGAGCATTCGCCATAGGGTCCAAACCTTCCCCCACGTTCGGCAGGCCGGACGTTCTTCAGCGGGGAGAGGACGCGGAGTCGGACCTTTCTGTCGATGTGGCCACTTTTGGCCTTTTGGAGAAACCGTTTACAGACGTTTTAGACTCAGATGTATGTACTCCGTCTTCTCTAAAGCCCTCAGACGGGCCGGACGCAGCTGTTCTCAGACCTCACACGGACTCTGCCAAACATGAGGATGCTGGATCGGGAGCAGAGGAGATTTCAGGAGAGGAGGATAAGAAAGTGTACAGGTTGTTTCGAGAGCTTGACGAGTTGGCCGAGGTGGCGTTAAACACGCGGATCCCCGAGGCTCTGGTGAGGAGCTGGGCAGCTGACATGGTCGTAGCTCTGGACGCTCTGCACCAGGAGGGCATCATATGCCGAGACTTAAACCCCAGCAACATACTGCTAAACCAAAAAGGTGAGTCATGAATTTAAGATTGGAGTTTGTATCTTTGAGGTTAAAGGGATAGGTCGTCATTTTTCTCCTGTGGAAGAAGATATTTTAAGACATTTTTCAGTGGTTTTGTGTTCATACAGTGGAAGTCAATGGAGTGTTTGGTTATCAACATTCTTCAAAATATCTTCTGTTGTGTTCTGAAGAAGAAAAAACTCCAGTTGACTGTTAGTAAATTTTCAACCAATTTACATTTTTAAGTAAATTTTCCCTTTCGTACCCTTAGGATATATACAGTTTAAGATACATTTAGATTACTCATAAAATGTCAAATCCGATGTTCATCTAAGACAAAAACAGGTCAAGTCAGTTTTCACTATGCCGCTTTGAGAATTGCACCCATCAGCAGATTATTTGTCATTACTACCACTAGAGGGAGATAATAGATAACGAATCGACTAACCACCATTACAGACTGAACTTCTGGCAGCTTTCAAATGTGCTCTGCATTACAAACTTTTCTTGGTTAGGAATTGGAAGGAAAGCAATTATTTAGTCAGATTTCTACTTCCTTATATGTGATAGTTATTGTAAGGAGGCAGTGATGTAATTGTAGTTTAATTGACTCTCTCTCAGGTCACGTGGAGTTGACTTATTTCTGTAGCTGGAATGATGTCGAGGAGTCGTGTGACCCTGATGCCGTGTCGAAGTTGTACTGTGCACCAGGTCAGTCTGTCCTAACATTAAAAACACATCGTGTGCTATATACATTTGCTATATAGTTCTAATCCGGGCATAGACAAACATGCTACATAGAAAATCATTTTTGCCATGTTTATGTGTTCCTGCATATCTGAAATAATTTTAACATGATCATGGTTCTCTGTGTTGTGTAGAAGTGGGCGGGATTGGTGAAGACACAGCAGTTTGTGATTGGTGGAGTTTTGGAGCGCTTTTATTCGAGCTTATAGTTGGAAAGGTGAAAGTAGTTTTATTCATTTAATCTCAAATGTATTTTTAGTTGTTGATTAGATGTGTAGTTGTGTAGATTATATTTTTTTAAAAGATAAAGATGTAAATCATGTGTATATATATAGAGAGAGAGAGAGAGAGAGAGAGAGAGAGAGAGAGAGAGGGAGGGAGAAAACAACACGTTAAACTGAACGCTATTTCTGTATGTAGTCTCTGTATCACTGTCATCCTGCTGGTATCAGCAGACACTCAACCCTGAACATCCCAGAGTTTGTGTCGGATGAGGCTCGCTCTCTACTGGAACAGGTATATCGGCACACATTCATTAATGTAATGCATTTAATGACACATACATATAAACAACACAAAACGATTAACTGTTAATGTGTCATTTGATATTTGTATATACAAATGTTTATACAACAATTCTAAATAAGTACCAACTAAAAGATAATCCATTAATATTCATTACATTTTGACCTTTAGTGACCTTAGGATATGTACATCAACCAGTTAATTGTAAAACAGCGATCAGATATGTGACTTGGTAATAATACATAGTATGTACAGTATGTTGTACCTCCAGTTCAACAGGTTAATTTGCATAAAAACGTCACATGTTATGCCCTGTTGTACAGATGTCTTGGTCACCATGTTAGAATAACAGTTAAACCAAACTTAGTATGACTAGTAATGTCTTTCTGTCCGTGTGTGTAGTTGTTGCAGTATAATCCATTGGAGAGGCTGGGCTCTGGAGTAGCCGGTGTGGAGGATATAAAGTCTCATCCGTTTTTCTCACATGTGAACTGGTCCAGTTAAACCATCAGGAATGTGATGAAAGAACTGAACTGACTCAAAGACTTGTTCAAACGTAACACCATCTAAAAACCACCTCTCATTATCGTTTCATTTTTTTACGTCCGACTGCAGTTCTGTCCATTAATCTATTTATGAGATGACGTCTTGCAGTTTCCTACCCTGAGGTCATATTTACAGTACTGTTAAGGTTTATTGTAGAGGTTTGTAACATATGAAATTCTTGGAGAACAAGTGCATTTGTTGATCCCAAATCTACCCAGAATCAGATGTCACTAACATTAGAAAGAGTTTAAGGAGCTTTTCTGTTCATGCCTCAAATAACAGACTTAATTTATATCTCTATATTATATAAAAATACACAAATAGATATTACTTGAATTCTTGACAGTTATAGTGCATATACAGTAAGTGTTTACAAAAAGCATCTGGCAAATATCACTGCATGTGTGTACGGAAACCTTTAGTATGTACTGTATTGACATGTACACACGTATGATGTGATTCTGGACAGTGAAACTAACAACACTATGGTACATCCTCTACATAATCTTTTTAACCTGCCCGATGTTATCATTCAATAAACTCTCAATGAACTTTTGTATTAGCTTGAATGTTCGTTTACATGCATGTGCTGTTTTCTTACATCCACGCAGATCATATTAAACATTGAAAGTTTATCTTGTTAGGGATTTAATGATTTTATTTTAGGCAAGTTGATATAAGCCCCCAGAGTACCAGACAAAATGTAGGACACAGAAACAATGCAGTAATGAAGCCTGAGCCGTCATAAAAATATAAAAGAAAGAAAGCAGCACAAAGGACCGAAATGTTATTTATTATGGATATTTTTGTAGCGTTTTTACAATATGCATTGTTGCAAAGAAGCTGTACAGAAAACTACATAAAAATATATACATATTGCAATAGTTAATGTAAAATGCCTTTATTAAAAGTACGTATTAGATGGCATATTGTCATTGTAGAATTAGCCAGAGTAGAATAATTTAAAGGTTAATACATTTTCGATAGACACTAGATGTAAATGTAGCAAACACGCAAACAAGACATTACGGGTCATTTTTGAATTCATGTTGACTTTACCATACAACGAGAAATCAAGCCATCTGTCTCGTTCATTCACACAAGTGCACACAATCAGACGCACACATGACGTTTTGAATACGGACGTGTCAGAAAGAAAGCAGGGGTCAGTACATGAACTCACAGCTTGACTTGTCTCATTCTTCTTTTCTGTAAAGTGAAAAATGAGGGGATGTGTATATCTGTCAGTGAGCATTCACAGCATCACCTGTAAGGAAACCAACTCACAAATAACTGCTGACATCAGCCGTCTGGAGCACACACACACACACACACACACACAAACACGCAACCTTACCTTAAAGCGTTAATTTATCCAAAAGAATCAGTCATCTGCTTCGGTTTTGTAATTTTTGTGATAACCTTTTCCTGTTGCGTGTCTATGTCTACATATCAAGAATTCAAAAGTTTACAGAAAAGCAGCACAAAGGCACATGGCTATGCAAACAAGGTAATAAAAACAAGCCATTTAATATTTGACATTTTTCTTTATCCCATTCTTTATCCCACGTCTCTTAAAATATACTTAAATGTGTTGTACTTGCTGTTTTGTGTTGTTTGTTAGTTTAAATGTACATCAATATATATACATTTTTTGTTTTATTTGGTTTTATCTAACACCTTTGCACTTGCACTGGAATGAGGTTGATAAAGATGTCAACCCTAGTTCACTGGATGTCTTGTTATTTAAAGACTCTGTTATGAGTTTACACTTCTCAAGCATAAGAGGAAGAACATATAGGAGAGAAATTGATGATAGATAATTGATCAAATGATTGGAAGTTGTTGAATTGGAAGAAGTAGAAGTAAAAGTATAGGAAATAAGTGTGTTGTTTGTCATTTTTTGTCTCTGTGCGTGCATGCGTGTTCATCTAATCTGGGATTATAATCTATTAAAGTGATTAATGTTGAAAGGGTTTTCTTAATACTCGTAAACATTCAGAAGCTCTTATGACACATCTGGTTTATTATCTCCATAGGGACAGTCCATAGGTGTAATGATTGTCATATCGTACAAACTGTATATTCGATTCCCTACCCCTAATCCTAAAGATCAAAGAAAACATTTAGCATTTTTAGTTTTAGTTTAGTTTTTTAGTTAAATTAAAGCTTTTGTGCCTGTGAGGAGCACCGGGATATAAAAACAAGGCCACAACCACAGACAGACAGACAGACAGACACACACACACACACACACACACACACACACACACACACACACGTTTGTTTTTGTATTCTAGTGAGGACATTCCATAGACTTCCATTGATTTTATATCAGGCTTATGATATAATCTATCTATCTAACTGTACACCTAAACCTAATAATCACAAACATGTGCAAAGATTTAAAGAAAAACACTTTTTGGTGTGTGTGTGTGTGTGCGTGTGTGTGTGTGTGTGTGTGTGTGTGTGTGTGTGTGTGTGTGTGTTAAATGCCAGCAGCCTTTGGCTTTCCATTTTCTCATCTATTTAATGGAGGAATGGAAGAGCAATAATCAGTGCTTTGTTTTAAATATACAGTTGGCTATAAGACGTGTTTGCTAAGCCATGTCTAAAACTACAATTATATTAAACTACAGTGTGTGTTTAAGGTTGGGGGGGGTGTAGGGGTTGTTTTGTGTTTTGTTGAAAGTGCAGGTGTGTATGTAATCTCTGCTGTTAAAATCTAATGTCTCAAAAAATCCACTAAAAGATCATTTTAATCCATTTGGGTAACACAGATAAAATGGAAGATTAAACACAGGTTGTATGTGTGTGTGTTCGTTCTGTACGTCAAGTGTGTGTGTGTGTGTGTGCGCGTGTGTGTGCGCGCGCGTGTGTTCGTGTGTTCGTTCTGTACGTCAAGTGTGTGTGTGTGTGTGCGTGTGTGTGTGTGCCAACCGTTTGTGTTTTAGATTGAAATTCACTCCTTTCTGTGTCTTGTTTGTTTATAGAGATGTAGATTTCTCCACCGATACAAATAGGCAAGAATTCAGAGTGATATCTGCTGATACCGATATCAGAGATTAAATGAATATTTCTAATTTTCTGGATGTTATGAATTCATAAAATTACTATTAATATTGAACATCAAACTGGTGATGTTTCTTAACTTTTTCTATATACAGATCACAAATGTATAGCATTTTCCTGTTCTCTTTTGATTGACAAGATATAACTGCCCTGATCATTGCCTGTCAGCTGATCAGCAGTGTGAAAAATTGCTTTTATCAACCGATACCGATTATTGTCTTTGTATGATGCTGTTATGTTACAGGTTCTATCTGTAAAGATTAAGATTTACTAATGTTTAATGTTCATTTATCTTTGAACAAACTGTTGCCAATAAATCAGATAAATATACATCTACAGTAAGTTACTGGCAAACTGCTGCATAACTACAGCAACAATTTTTACAGTTTAGAAGTAATATTAAATGTTAACTCGATTGTATTTCCAATGTGTTTATACGCATGTTGACACAAAACACAATAAAGGTTTGTATTTTCAAACATGTGAGATTAAAGATTAAGATTAATGTTACAAGAAAATGATTAAGATCAAAAGCGCTTGTTTATTAAAATAACAGTAAGGTTACAGTAGTGCAACAGTTTACGGTTGGTCTCTAGAGAGTGATTATTATTATTATTATGGCTGCTCAGATTAACGGCTGATACGACATTATCTCATCTCATTTGTTCTTTATCTACTGTCCCAGATATGGAACATTTCCTCTGCAGAATCACAATAAAAGACACACACACACACGTAAGGTAAACGCACATCAGTTAGTCTGGCACACGACAGGAACTGGGTGTCGGCATCCTCCAGTTAAACGTCGACTTTGCTCCATTATGACATCACAGGAAACAGGAAGTCATTGGAATTAGCAGGGAAAATAACTCTGTGGAGAGTAGCGCAGTGACCAGTAAGCACATGAACACGTGGTGCCTGAGGAAAGAGTGAGAGATGAACGAAAGGGAAGGAGATGGATGGATGGATGGATGGAGGGTCTCTGGAGTGCAGCAGAGGGCAGGATGTTGTGGTTCATCAGCACTTAATGTGGGTGTTTTTGACAAGGTGCACAGTGCCCTCCACACCAGAGACAAGTAGATTTATGACAGGAGGGCTGGCGGCGTGTGTCTGTGTGTTACTCCAAAAGAGTGGGTTTCAGTTAATGATATCACAGGACATACTAAAGCAGATTCAAGATTACTGATTTTATTATACAGATACATGTATAAATGAAGACAAATTGTAAAATAGGTTTTTGTATTTTTCAATGTGTAATTTACTAATAAAATGCAGGAATGAGCTTGAAGGACTTCTTCTATATTATGTTTTGTATATGTCAAAAATCTTGCTAAGCTAAAAATAAAAACATAAATTTCATGGCACATCATATCAACTAATCATATACTAAATATAATTTAGCAGACAAACAATCAACTTTAATAAAAAAAACGCTGGGTCGCTTAAAGAAATTTTTCACCCAAAGTAATTTAAATCTATAATTTATTCATCCTCGTGCCAAGTCTATTGTATAACTTTCTTTCTTCACAACTTGAATAATTTGACATTTTGAATTTATAGGTTTTTTTTAGTTTATAGGTTATTACTGTAGTATGTCTGTTTCGATGTTCTACACAAACTGGTCACTGTAATCTTTTCTTGCATGGAATGAGCAGCTTAATCATTCTGTTTAACATCTTAATGCACTTCCTTAAATAAAGTCAGAATTCATGTTCAGAAGGAGTATGATAAAATATTACTTTTATTTACGCATTTGGCAGACACTTTTATTCAAAGCGTCTTACATTGCATTTATACTATACATTTTGTATCTAAATATGTGCGATCCCTGGGATCAAACCCTTGACCTTGTCATTGCTAACGCCATGCTCTAACCACTGAGCTACAGGAAAGTTACTTTCGTTGTTTTGTTAAAAGCTTCATGCTGGTATATATTATTTAGGGACCAGTTTACTTTCCAGACGGCAATTCTGATGTGTATTGCCAAAAAAATTGGAGACTGTTTTTTACCTGTGGTTGTTATTGTAAGATATCTTCTCACTTCCTCGTATAGCGACGGCTAAATGAAACAGATGTTGAACCCGTGAGGATCTGTGAGGTCAACTAGAACTACCGCTTCTTGTGTACTACAGAGCGCCGCCTCTTATCTGTGTTATTTCACTCGCTTTCATAAAGAATTAGTCTTTATGAAAATAGCAGTTCAGTCTGGAGTGCTGTTTAAAGACATTCAGATGGCCAACAGGTCAAGAGAACATCAAAGAGCAGGAATAGCTCGCTTATAATGTGGAAATGAATGCCATTTAGGTCCTCGTGTAGAAATTCATCATGTGGACAACAGAGTGATTTACTGCAGTCTGGAACCCTCTCGACCCGGACTGTGTGTGTGTGTGTGTGTGTGTGTGTGTGTGTGTGTGTGTGTGTGTGTGTGTGTGTGTGTGTGTGTGTGTGTGTGTGGTTTGGTTTTTATATGCTGGTGGGGACGTAAACCTGAATACACCAACCAAAAAGTGAGGTCCCCACGGGCACAAATAAATCGAACATAAAGATAATTTTTGACAATCTAAAAATGCAAGATGTTGTCTACGATCTTTAGGTTTAGGGTTAGGGAATAGAATATACAGTTTGTACAGTATTAAAGTCATTACGCCTATGGACTGTCCCCACAGAGATGATAAACCAGACGTGTGTGTGTGCGTGCGTGCGTGTGTTTTACCCAAAGCATGTGAGCAGAGGAGATAAACAGCTAGTTGGCTATTAGGGCATTGGACATTAGTCTTCCTACATCTATTTTTCTCTCAGTCTGTTCAGATTTAGTTTAATGTCAAGGGCTGGCAACCTCCCGGGGGCAATACTGGCAAGCTTATTAACTGCTTGTTCCAATCGGTCTGGTGTCCAACTGGCAAATTTTCATAATCCTGAACTTTAGTGTACAAAAGAGTCATAAATCTGTAGGTCTTTATTTAGTATTAATGTTTATGTGAAGCAGGTCATTCCCGTACAATGCATGCACATGAGTTCATCTCACCTCTGAAATCTCATAAACGCACGGGGCAGTAAAGCTGGTGTTGCGCTCTGACGCGGGCAGAAGTGATGGAAACAAGCGCACGGGTCGATTATAGGTCCTCACGGCTCACGGTGAGTGATGCCAACGGCAGCAAACACATCCTCCATCCTCACCACACACTTCCGTTTACAAACACTGTCCTGCAATGATCTGATGCTATTCCAGCGTCGCGCGCGCCGCGGGGACTCGACATCAATGCGCAGAATACCGCACATCAGAAACCCACCAGCACATGGAAAATCAACCCATGTTTCCTTTCGGGAAAATAGATAAAGTAAACGGGAATCTGTTTGAAATAAAGTTCATTTTATAGCATGACTGCGATACGGTCTCGCTTTTAATTTAAACAGCTTTGTTTCCTCTGAATATTACACGAGCAGTGGGAGCAGCATTTTTAGATTTGGGCTTCACATATTCAATATTATGCCGTTTAGACCTCAAACAAAGCATGATCCCAAATTAGTCGTTTGAAAGTTTACATGGGCTATAGTGAAAGAATATCAAGTGGCTATTTATGTCAGAATAAAAACGATGATTTTATTTTTTCATTTATTTTTTCAAGTGTGCGATTTTAATTCGATTATTTACAGGGCACTCACTCTTTTATCCAATTATATAGGCTACAACAGATATTCTAGGTCTATTTGCAGCGCACTGTTTTGAAACATTGTTGGTAATTCGGCTACACAATCGGTGAATTTGTGAATGCGCATTCATTACGAATATAGGACTGATTCATCTGTGAATACAGACTGTTTGAATAAGGTTAAATGGAATTAAAGCACACGTTTAGGCTATATACAAGCATACATTTAGCCATTATTTAATTTAAGAGGGTAACAATACCTAAATTATATTTTGTTTTCTGAAAATTCTGAAAAAAAGTATTTTCTCAGATAAGTTGTTGTAGTTTATTTGAGTGTTAAATAGCCTATTACATGTAAAGACAGCAGTGAGTGTAGCTTGCTGTTGGTTTTATTGGTGGACGCGCTCGTTACATCACGCTTTAATGACGCGGGGTCTTCCGGTTTCCTTCATTCGCATCTTTAAGTGCTGTTGACAGCCACAGTAGTTTCAGCTCCGGTCTCATCACTTTCTCTTCTCGTTTCTTGGACATTTCGTGTTATTTATCCTCACACAACCCGAAGCAGCGTGTTTCTTCACTCATTCACGAGGTAAGTGAGGATGTTTTGGTGAAGTGTGTAGGTTAGGGAGTGACAATTTGTTATCCTAAAGTTAACATTTTTACTGTTAAGACATAAAACATCATTCATTTTTCTCTTCTGTGAACGGACATTGATATCGTACTTTTAAAGTGTGTTTGATTGAAAATATATATTATTTGAATTATATAAAATTTATTTCTAAAAAAACAAAGATTTTCTCACAAGTTTTTTTTAATGCAGATATTATTTATTCATTATTAACAATAATTAATAAATAGTTAATAAATGCAGTTTGGAGAACTTCGGATTATTAAAAAAAATGTATATATATTTTTGATATGTTGTCAGTAGTTAGTTTGACTTTATTCGGTGCAGGAAGTTTGATGTTTTAGCAGAAACTGTGAGTTTAGATGGGAACTTGGTTTGTTTAGTTCCTCGTCTGTAGTTTTGTCAAGGACAGGTGCATTTAAGGTGATTGTTCGTATTTCTTCTTCTTCTTTATTAATTTATCTTTGATGCCAAACAGACAGCAGGCAAAATTACTTCATCAATTGACTGTGTTTGTGTATTTTGTCTTCTGAAGAGGAAGCCACTGATGTTTATTTTTTATTATTTTTTATGTGAGCATTTCCCCCTCTATTCATTGTCGTTATTTAAGTGATCTAAACGGTGAAAAGAAAAATATTCAATTGGAACTTCAACTTTTGTATGGGTTAGACTATAAGGAAGAGGGATTTTTTACTATCATACAAACGGACAGTAACACACGCGCACGCGCACGCACACACACACACACACAGAGAGAGAGAGAGAGAGAGAGAGAGAGAGAGAGAGAGAGAGAGAGAGAGAGAGAGAGAGAGAGAGAGAGAGAGAGAGAGAGAGAGAGAGAGAGAGAGAGAGAGAGAGAGAGAGACCTGGATACTACAGAGCGGCTTTCACAGATGAAGTGGATTCATCTGGGCCAATGGTGTGCTTTACTCTGTCTCTGTCTCTTTAACCCTCACAGAGCTGTTGACATTATTGTATGAGTTTAGAAGAGTATGAGCATTTCAAATAGTGAAAACAAAATGTTTTTAAGAGGCTGTTTGAGGGTTTTGTTATGTGGTATGTGAGTTTTGTGGGGTACAGGTTAACTGTTCAGTGAAGTTTGGACTAAAAAGGATAAAGATGCTAAAAAAATTAGACTGTTGTTCAAATGAACGTTTGCAGTTACACAGCAATAATTTGTGTTTGTGGGAAAAAATAATTAATTCCAGTGAGTTCAATTCAAATGATTAACTTTAGCACTTTAGAGCCATATGGAAAAAATAGAAAATGAAAATGACTAAATTCTTTTCGGCGGTTAGCCGTTTTATAAAATATATTTTCTGTAATAAACAAATTGTTGTTATTTTGTTGTTTATCCCAAATACACATTTTGGATTTTACCAAATCGACTCACTTTATTTATGTTCTTTTGTTTTTTTAGTACTGGTGTCAGTATCCAAGTTTGTGGTCAATGGCTCAATAGTAATGCCAGTAATGCCAGACCATGATACACAATTCTCTCTAAACCGACAAATCAAGAGAAGACGGGTGGACATAGGAGTGAAAAGAACTGTAAGCTCGGCTTCCACATTGCCCCAAACAACATCTGCCACCTTCACAGCCAAACCCACCGTCATGAACGGGATCAGGGATCACGACGTGCTGGAAAGTCAAACGGCTCGGCTCGGGCACATGGACATGGGCGCCGCTAGGTCAAACGTTCTTCGGAAATTGCTGAAGAGGACCAGCTCATATGAAGACGACATGGTACCTTTTCATAGAGCCACTATAATCAGCAAATTACTCAAGAGGAATATGACCGAGAGGGAGATGAGTGTTGAAGAGCAAGAAATATCTAAAGCATCCCAGGAGGACAATTTCAGCGACTCATCCCAGGACAGCCCTCGAGAGTGTTCCTCACCGTCTGCAAACACCACACTGTGCCAGTTTGATTGTGAACGACTCAATGACGAGCACCTTCGGGCCAAGCGCGCACGTGTCGAGAACATCATTCGTGGAATGAGCCACTCACCCAACGTGACAGCCCCATCTACTCTCCGTGGAAAAGATCACGGGCTGGATGAAGATGGAGAAACTGAAGGTCCTCCGCAGTCCAGGAGCCCTCGAGACAGCTATCGTGAGAACAAGAGAAAGCAAAAACTACCTCAGCAGCAGCACCAAAGCTACCAGCAGCTGGTTTCTGCACACAAGGAGCAGAAGGTCGAAGAACGTAGGCAGTTGAAACTGCAGCTGGAGGACATGCAGAAACAGCTCCGACAACTTCAAGAGAAGCTCTTTCAGATGTACGACAGCACAGATTCTGACGCTGACGGAGGGAATATCTCAGAAGACAGCGTGCGGTCTGATGAGGGCCTTATCGATGGTGACACCATTGAAGGTTCTCGCTCTGACAATGAGATAGAAGAAGACTTGGATCCGGGACGGTTTTTGGATCAGGCAAGGGCTCCACTTGGTGAACAAGTCTTGCCGGTTGGAGAGAAACTCAAAAGGGAAGGTTCTCTGAGAGGCAAAGATTTCATCTCTATGCATAAAGAGGGCAAACATTTGGCAGAAACCCTGAAGCAGGAGCTGAACTCTGCCATGTCTCAAGTGGTAGAAACCGTGGTGAAAGTCTTTTCCAAATCTCGGCGGCCAACCCAAGACTGCGTTGCTGGTAATGGGGACAACCCAGACTTCCACACTGCTCATCAAAGGGTACAGTGCCTCGGTGATGTCACCAATCCCAGCCCGCTTGAATCATTTGTTGGAGCCCCGCTACCTAGCGCCACCAACCAGACAGAGGCAATGTCCCTGGTGGTACGAAAGTCTGCATCTGAACACCACCAATCCTCTGCACTCGGGGCTCATGGTGGCCACCCACAGTCCTCTTTTCACCCGTCTTCTCTTTCAGCCAACCTGGCCTTCAGCTCCCCATCCTTCCGGCATCCATTTCCCCTCTCTCTCATGGGTTACTCATTCCAGACTGCATTTGGTGTCCCATCATCAGGGTACTCTAGGAAAGACCAAGACTTTCCTGACTCAATGGATCTGTCACGAGAAACCATAAACATGCGAACCAAAATGTCTTCCGGCCACCATCGTTCCTGCTCACCGGTTCACCCGGGAAGCACTGCTGAGGGGCTGTCGTTCTCGTTCATCAAATCTGAATGTGGAGACCTCCAGGATATGTCAGACATCTCGGCGTTCTCAGGGAGTACAATATCCTTTACATGTTATTAGACATTCACAAGCTTATTTATTTATGTTGTTTCTCTTAAAGGAATAGTTCACTTAGAAATGAGATTCAGTCAATACTTACTCATCCGGTTGTTGTTTTAAAGCTCTCTGACCTATTAGGGAGATTCAGTGTGTCAGCGAGATAAAGAATGATCCTGCTTTTGCATCTTGTCAAAGCGGCTCTGGTTTCTGATTTCAAAGCTGATGTTGTCTGCATTAATCCGTAAAGAATCTATCCACAACCTCAGGGTCCTCAGCTGTTGCTTGGCTGGCACACAATCATTTCTGTTTTCGTTTATTCTTCTTTACTTTGTGTTAGACAGGTGTGTTTGTTTGTCTCCTAACCCAGGGGCTCGTGCTTTCCAGTGTCAGTCAGAGACGATAGTCAAAGAGAAACAAAACAATGAGGAGAGATCTAAAAAAACACAGATGAAAAGCAACAAAACAATGGCTGTACTTCACAGATGTTGCTTGTTTTGTTGTGGGATGTCGGAAATATTGCACTTTACCAATTTGTTTAACAAAGTCAGAAGTCTATGCAAAGATTAGAGACAAACAATGTCTGTATTCTGTTAACCATATAAGTAGTTTTTACAGTTTAAGCCACTGTCTCCAAAGACTACAAGAAAAACTATGTACTAGCACTAACATATTTCTGTGAATTCCCCAGCAAAATTGGCACAACATTAAGCATAATAAAGAGACATCATGGGGTATATTTTTAACATGTTTCTGGAGTTCACCAGCAATGCCAAGGTCATGAGTTTGCTTCCCAGAGAATGTGCATGCTCATAAAGCTCATAAAGTCTGTCGCTTGAATGCTTAAAAGTAATTTGCTTTGTATAAAAAACAAATGCATAATCTTATATGCATCTTGTGTGACAATCTGATCGACATGGATCGCGAAGTTTCCCCATTCGTCTGCTGGGATGTTTTTGTTTGACAGTAACACAAAAGGCGGCGTGCTGATGTCAAAGTGCAGAAAGGCCATAGAGGAGGCGGCCCGGCACTCTTTGTCTGGCAGATTTGCCTAGTCGGCCGTTTCGTTGTTTGATGGAGGTCAGCGCAGGAGAACATCCTTTTGCAAGAATGTCACACTCGGTGCGGTTTGAACTAACAAAGTGTTCTTAGCTTAAATAGATTATTGATGAATGCTGAAAGGACGGAGGGAAATGTGCAGCTTTGGCTAAAATATCGTCCAGTTATCCAGACTGTTTGTTTCTGCTTGGTCTGACATCGAGGATTCAATAACCCATTGATCAATAGAAATAGGAAGTGTTCCAGCGAAGAACTTTGAAGAACTTTATTGTATGCTACAGAATTGTTATAAAGATTTGTTCACAAATGATGTGCTATTGCGTTCCAATTCATTTCTCTTCATAATAAAGTGATAGCACATATTCTGGTGGCACTGTATGGATGATGTTTTCCCTTCGGAAGAAGCTGATGTTTACAATGTTTCGACGTATTTTGAGCGTTCTGTTTAAAGATTTGCCATTGCTAATGAGTTGAAAGAATCAACCCAGGCAATATGTGACTGTACCTACATTTCTGTATAACCTGAAATATGTTGCACCGGTACGAAATGCTGCAACTCTTCAACGGAATCTCGTGGCAATTCCTAACAATTTTACATGGTGGCTACATTTACATTTACGCATTTGGCAGACGCTTTTATCCAAAGCGACTTACATTACATTGTACTATACATTTGTACATTTTGTATAGTAAGCAAGTGGGGGTTAGGTGCCTTGCTCAAGGGCACCTCAGCCGTTAGCCACCAGCCCTGAGAATCAAACCAGCAACCTTCTGGTCATGAGTCCAACTCTCTAACCACTGGACCACGACTGCCACTAATTCGTACTACATTGACTGACGGCTAATTCGTACTACATTTACATTTATTTAGCAGATGCTTTATAGCTTTTTATCCAATTCGTACAATCTCATTTGGGGCTTTTTCTATGATTCACATCATACAAATGACTGTAATGAATTCCTGTGAGACCAGACTGATCTTTCAGTTGAAATGTCCACTAAAGGCGCTTGTTATTTAAGGTAACGAAGCAGACATCAGACAAAAGTCTTCGTTCAAAAATCTGCTCATCTTTGGTTTGTGCCGTTTGGTACTTAACCACGATCACATGCACGCAGATGCGCCTTATGACTACGCAGCTTCACTGTTATTGCAGCGTTCATTATTGTTTTCTTTTGTGAGATGCCGTTATGCTTGCTGTAAACTCCTGAGAGCAACAACAATGTACTTTATTTTCCAGACAAGCATGAACTGAAAGTGGGTTAGACTATTTTTTACAACTCAAAACTACCCAATTTGTTTTTCTTTTTTTAGAGTGTAGCAATTTTTGTTTGGTCCCTTTTAAAGTACGGGTTGAAACACATTTGAAGGTGATATGCAAATCGTGTCTTTATCTCTGACATCTGGAGGTGGTTGGAGGTTTAGGGAAAGACGTTGCTAGCTTGCTTTGCCTGTAAAATGACTTTTACGATGTAAAATCTGTTGGACGTAGTGTTTTTCATGTTATATTGCCCGTGACGTTTTGACACCTTGAATGATGAGATGATAATTTCAAGCAAATCTTTAATCCTTTGCATCACGCTCATTTTCCTTTACTGCTGGTGTCACATCCAGGAGGGTTTATCTCCAAACCATCTGAAAAAGGCCAAGCTGATGTTCTTCTACAATAGGTACCCAAGCTCCAACATGCTGAAGATGTATTTCCCCGATGTGAAGGTGAGTGCAGACGACCTCTGGAGAAAAAGAGTTTGAAATCTCACAAATGTCATTGGAGTTTCAGTAGAGATGTCAACAATGGCTCAAACTGAGCTCAGATTTGATTATTGAAGATGAACTCAAACATTTCTCATCAAATTGACCCAAATCCAGATTATTTTACCTCTACAATCTACAGTCATTTACACCTTCATACTCTTCATGTGTTTCAACAAACACTCCTTTTTACCTCCTAAGCAATTTTAGGAGGTATATCTGGGATACTGAAGCGAACACAATGGAGAACTCAATCAAATATGTGTTTGTGTGCGTGCACGTGTGACATTCAGGGCAAGTACACATTAAGGCAAATTTAAATAAGCAAATAAATGCCAGCACTGCTTGACAGAAATGTCAAATGTTCACAGCTTGATCGAATGGTCTGTGGTGATGTTTGTAGGGAGGCAGAGAGTGCAGGGCAGGTGAAACATGGCCATATATTACCAACATGGGACTGCACTTTGTGGGAGATAAAAACATTTTTAGCAATAGAATGACATGATCGTAATGTTGATCAAGTTTGACTTCTAGATAAAAAATGTAATTTAACTGAAATGCTTGATTCTGATTGGCCATTCATGACATTCCAAGGTCAGTTGAAAACGAATAATGGACAGTCGCACTGTTTTTGGACAGGTGCAGTTTACTATTACACGTAAATTGAATATATATGCCTTTTAGATTATATTGACAAACCACGTTGTGTGTTTGTGTATTGCCTTTAAAACAAAAGTAAACAGGTTTTCTTTTAAAAATCCTGTTTTTTATCCACTTTTAATGTAAATCTTCTGCGTCTGTCAGTTTAACAGGTGCATCACATCTCAGCTGATCAAGTGGTTCAGTAACTTCAGAGAGTTCTACTACATCCAGATGGAGAAATTTGCTCGGCAGGCCGTAAATGATGGAGTGCTGACTGCCGATGACCTCAGCATGACGTGCGACTCTGAACTCTACAGAGTGCTCAACATGCACTACAACAAGAGCAATGAATTTCAGGTATGTGCATTTACAAGCCTGTTTTTCTTTCATAGCGCCGACCCTTCATTAATCTTGATTGTTTTACACTGAGCAAAACTCCTTTATTAGTCAATGAGCAGGCTGTGAAATTAAAGGATTGCTTCAGCAAAAAATGAAAATCACCTGTACTCACCCTCAAGTCATATAAAGTCATATAAGCCAGCTATAGGTCCTCTCTGTGATCTGTGTGCGAATGCTTCGCTTTAATTGAGTAAACCAAAAAAAGCTCACTTTCAATACCAGATTTCAAAGAGAGGTGCTTGTGGATGTTGTTTTGTTTGTCCATTTATAGATTTCATAAAACATGATATGATATATTTGAATTCAGTAAATAAGAGTGGCTGTAAAATTGGGTCTTGACAAAAAGGGTCGGAAGATTACACACACACACACACACACACACACACACACACACACACACACACACACACACACACACACACACACACACACACACAGCATGCTGTACTTGTTCCAGGAACTTTAGCATCCACTCTTATTTACATATATAAATGAGAAACACGCAAATACAATCGAGATCAGCATATTACTTTGCTATCTACTGTTAGCTGCGTTGCGTTCTTCACAATGTGTGTGTGTGTGTGTGTGTGTGTTTGTGTGTATGTGAAATGGCTTGTATTTTGCATGTTAAGGATTTTCTCAGCAGGTGTCTACGAGATACTAACAGCAGATTAAAGCTTTGCTTAGGGAAAATGTGCAGAGCCATGCAAATTTGACACATTAACTAACCGCCTTTGCTTTTAGTTTATGTGAGCGTGTTTGTTTCTGCAAGTGGGTTTATCCACACAAATAGTGCTGCTTGTGAACTTAAATGCCCTCAATACCCAACATCTCGTTCCACAACTTTGGTGTTCAGTTGCATTACAACTAAACATGTAAATGGATTTGTCTTAATGAAATAAAATGATTGTAATGTAACAAAACATGCTAAACAGCAAGAGGGGTGTGAATGGAGTTTTTCTAGGGTCCTCTGAATGCTCTCCCCACCCGCCACTGGTTGTCCAAAGATATTGATGAATCTGCAAAGCTGGAATAGAAGAAAAGATTTCAGCATCTCACATTGTTTCTCCATCACATGAATAGAAAACCATTTCCTCTAACCTTTTTTATTGTTTCCTCATTGGAGGGTTTAATGCGACCTTGACGTGTTCTTGACAGGAGATTCGCCAAGGTGGACTGAGAGAGCAGAATAAGACAAATAAGAGAGAATGAATACAGTTTAGTGTACAGTAGACGGATCTGGATGTGATATTTAGGTCGTCTCATATTCCAAAACGTGCAGTACATTTCCCAGTTATTGGAAGGGAAGGTGTGATTGAGATGTGGGCTTGCTGACTCTCTCTTTTCTCCGGCCATCTCAGGTGAGCGATTGTGCTGAACTCAGGATTCAGATTTCTAAAGTGATAGCAGTGTGTTCGTCTTTTGGATATCAGCATCTGACCTTCAGCACTGAAGGTCTCTGTGTTGCAGTGAAAAACAACACGCAACATGTCTTCCTGAATGATGGTTAACTGGGAAAACTCCATGGGTTTCTCATTCTGCATCCTCCAGACGTCTAGTTAAATGTCTAGTGGTGTAGCGTGAGTCGAATTTCAGCGCTGGCGTGTGTGAGCGTGAAACTCGAGGCTCAGCTCAAGGCCAGAGAGCTGAATGTGTTTACTTCCCCGTCATCAAGGCTGCTACATGAACTCTTGCTTTCTGAGAGGCCACGTGTGACATGTCCAAAACATGCAGAGAGATTTGTAACGCCGCTCTTCCCAGCGGGCCTGAGAAGCGTTCTGGAGCGTATTCTCCTGTTAGTTTGGTTATGGATTAACCAGAGTGCTTTAGAACATGTGTGCTCGATTCGTGGATCCTTGAAGTGTATCGCCTCCTGTATCTCTCACGGTCAGTGTGTGTTTGGTCAGCGCAGATCAAACACAAACATGTTCCCAGAAGAAGCAAGATTGAGTCACGAATCCTGTCCTCTCAACAAGGTCAACTCCAGAGATGACATCACTTTTACTAGTCTTAATGGAAGGTCACTTCACAGCGATTTCCCTCATGTTTTTTTTGTTCTTTGAGATATTCAATAATCTTTACATTGCTGTTACTAATTTAATGACAGAATAAAAGATTTAAATCTATGCATTATGCATCAAGAAATTGCTGCATCTAGTTTGTGCAAATAAGGGATCAGTTCACCCAAAAGTGTTGTCATCATTTACTCCACAAGTTGTTCCAAACCTGTATGATCTGTGTTGTTCTGTTAAACACAAAGGAAGATATTTGGTAGAATTTTGAAACGAAACCGTTCTGGGGCACCATTGACTACCATAGTAGGTCAACTTGAGGGAGAGTAAATGAGTAAATGAAAAGTTTTAAAAGTCTTAAAATATCATTGAAATTTAGCTTTGTTGATTTATAGCATTATTAATGTCAGCAGGTAATATTTACACAGTGAATGTCAGAAACATCTTAAGCAGCTTCTGTGAATTTCAGGAAGGAAAGATGAGATTTTACAGTCTATTTAAGAATGTTTCTCTCACATCTGCTTCGTAAGACCGATAAAGAGAGTGAATCTCATCATCTGTTTGCATATTTTCTTCTCTCTCTGTATAACTAATATCAGTGGTGTCGCCCTCAATATCTTCTCGTTTGTCACTCAATATTTGGGAAAAAGTTGTGTTTTCTTTAATTGTTTATTAAGTAATTTGGTTTTCATATTTAAAATGTTATTTATGAGTTGTGGACGACAAATGACATTTTCATAGTGTTAACAGGTGGGTTTAGGATATTCATTAAATGTGATATTTTTATTAGTGAGGACAGATATGTTTGATAGAATCTGGGCTGTGTCTTACGGAGGCAGCATCCTTCCTACTTCTAAGAAAAGATTAACTTCATGTGTGCTTTAAAACAGGCCAGATGAAGGATGCAATACGAATGCTGTCTTCCAAGGATCCTTCGGATAGTGATGTCATTCGAGGGCGCTTGATGACATGGCAAATGAGATACGCAGCCTTCGTTTTGAGAAGCACCCTAGATCGATCTGCTTTAAAAGTCAATGTCATTATTATTAAAGCAAGTCTGAATCAAACAGCATCTGCTGAAAGAATACAGATTTTTTACGTATTGTGTAAAAACCTGTCATTTAAAAATTTGTCCACATTTTTTTGAAATACGGTAAAAACTGTCAAATTAGAGACAAAGATTTTCAAATTTTCTTTTTACAGCGTATGTCCCTGTAATTTTTATTCTTATAGTAAATCTCTTAAATGTTCTGTTATTCGAACACATTCACATGTTTATCGAGTGGGGTTTGATATTTTTTTCTCTCTTCTAGAGAGTTCTGCGTTGTTTTTTTATGAATTAAACGGGGTGGCACATCATTGTGTTGATGTAGCGTGGAGAGTCATTTTTGCTTTTCCGAAACTGTTGAAGCACAGAGTTTCATATATATTGGTGGTTTATTTTAAATGAACCTTTGTTTCTCTGTGGTTTGAGGGGTTTGGTCCTGTGGATCTGTTTAGGACTTTAAAAAGGCTATATCTCTGGATTATATTGTATAGATAAAAAGATAGCATAATTACTAATAGACGTTATGAAAATAATCGTAATACTGTTGATGTCAGCAGTCCTGCATTGAGCAGCCAAAGGTTGCGAAACTGATACATTTGTCAGGTGACAGGACAAAACAACACATCATATAGAGATTACTACATTCTTAATAAAAGTGAATGAAATGTTCAAAGCTTTAATGAGTAAATCCATCACACCGCCAAATCCTATTCTGTCGTGGATGCTGTGTTTAGATGTTCAGGGGTTATCGCGGTACTTCAGGGATGTGTGAGAACAAGAGTACATTTGTGAGCAAGTATTAAAGTCAGAAATGTCTATACTATATATTATCTGTAAGGTTATTAAAATACAAATGCATGTACGGTTTTGTCTGTGTGTGTGTGTGTGTGTGTGTGTGTGTGTGTGTGTGTGTGATGCGTGTTGTATTTTAGGAAGTGAGTGTAAATGTAACAACACATGATTTCATTTCCTCGTGTAGCTGATAAGATATAGAGATGTGTGGGTTATTACAGGGATGTCAGAGAGAATGAAAAGGAGAAAACATCTTTTTTTACATAAAATATAAAGTTGATTCCACTGTTGGTGATTTAAAATATTTGAATCATGATTTGACAATACAGTGTGCTCGTGGAGTTTTGGGCTAAAACGCTTCAAATGGTCAATTCTGTTAAACATTACTATATAACAGAATTGACGTGTGTGTGTGTGTGTGTGTGTGTGAGAGAGAGAGAGAGAGAGAGAGAGAGAGAGAGAGAATGTGTGTCTTTAGTGAAGACTGCATTAATGCAAGCCATTAAATATATTTTGGTTTTGCAAAGTCGGCATGAAATGGAAGTAGCGGTTGTCTTCCTTTCCATATATCCGAGTTATACGGCTTCTGAAGTGAGAACAAATGTAGGGAACTTGATTTCGTCCACCGAGAACTGATTAGATTGTTTTTCCGGATAAAAACAAGGTCGTTTCAAGAGGGAAGAATGTTAACGTTTCTGATTAAAGATTATAAAGGCACGTGAATAAAAAATAATAAAATGCACAGATACGTCATTTACAAAATTCCATAAAAATAAGGTGATATATTTTACACTAACATCTTCTGTGTCCTGCAGGTTCCTGAACGTTTCTTGGAGGTTGCTCGGATAACATTACGCGAGTTCTTCAACGCAATTGTGTCTGGTAAAGACGTGGATCCGTCGTGGAAAAAGGCAATTTATAAAGTCATCTGCAAACTGGACTCTGAAGTTCCAGAGATCTTTAAATCCAAAAACTGTCTTCAGAAACTCTTACATGAGTAACATGTTTTCTCTTTCTATTTAAAAATACAGTTTGTCTTCAGTATATTGATCATTTTGCTGAACTGTACTGATCACATTATGTAAAGCTTTGCAGTATGTAGCGTATTCTGCAAAAACAGCGCGTGACATTTGGTTTTTTATTATTACCATTTTGAACATTCTTTTGTTATATTTCGTATTTGTTTTGCAAGACTTGCATTATTATTTCATTTATTTTTCCATAACATTAACCTTGATATGCAAATGTTATCTAAAAAGTACAAGTTTCATTTGTTCTTTTTTCTATTCTGGTTTGTTGAGGATTTCATTTGGTTTTAATTCGCTTTATTCACAACACTGGTATGTACAGAAGGTCAATTCTTATCTGATGCTCATTCTGGTTTATTTGCCTGTTGTGATGGGATGTGTCTGTGTTGGACACCCATTTCAAGTCACCCACACAGATGAAACAGTCCATAAAACCTTGAGTGTCCTGTATTGGTTCATTCTCTAAAAATCATTCCATACCTCTGGTAAGAGTGTTTGTGTGTTTATGTTCATCTTTAAGACTGATAATTGGTGCTTTATTTTCTGTAAGTGATTTTTTATTTATTGTATTTATTTTGCAGTGCAGTATTTTCATGCACGATGCACAGTTCATGTACAAGGATTCCTTACAAAATAAGTCTCTTCATATTTAACTGAGAGCGGTCTCTGTACTTTACATTTAATCGTTTTTGTTTGGAAATAAAAAATAAAAAATGCTTTGACTGTTTTTATGTAAAAACAAATCAACAAAAATGTTTACAGTAGGTGCACAGACAGGTTATCATCCACGAGTAAAAATCGGTACAGCAACTAGACATGACTAAAACAACCATAACATCTTAGCATACCAAATTCCAATGTGAATAAAAACGTGAAAGTCCACATTTCCATCAGTCACAAATAAATAAAACCAAAACTTCTGATGTGCAGCAAAAGATTGATGAGATGCTTCATAGAGAATGTAAAGAAATAGCAAAAATTCACTTTTTCACCATCAGGACAATACTGAAGAAGTTCTTACTCGGTGAAATAATTGCAAATACGTCACATCAATGTATTAAAGACGGTTTAAAAATACATAAAGCAGTTTATTCAATGTAAATAAACTTCTAAATAATTAAAAAAAGTAAATACGACAGTAAATATTTACCTCTAACCACAGTTTGATATCATATCATTAGCGCCATCTTGTGACTCGTGACGGTCACTACAGCTGTGACTCTTGTAAAAATGAGCATTCATTGAAATAAATGTGACGTGAGTGTTTGACAGATGATAACAGAGATCCCATCTGAAAGTTACATTGAATCTGAATGAGCGGTAGTTAACCGGTCCATAATAAGGGTTGTAGATTATTATTATTATTATTACTATAATGTTCTTTCACTGCTTGTTTGTTGAATTGTGTTCCATTTGGTAAGAAGCCAAAATTACTTTTGAGTAACCAAGTAGTTTAACATAAGAATTTACCTGTAAACAAATGTAATACCTAGATGTCAATAATAACATATATTAGGCTGTAATAATCTGCACATTTTTTTGTCACCTTAAATCTGTTCTTTTCAAGGCATTTTAAATGTTTCTACATTATTTTAAACACTGGCCAAAATGTATAGGCTACATTAAACAATTTAAAACAGAAATTACTTGGAAAGGTACTTTGATTGTTCTTAAAATAAAGGTGGTTAATTTTTTTTTACAATGTATGCTTCATATAATGATGTTGAAGGTCAGATGATGACAGTCAAACAGTGAATGAATGTCTCCCGCAGTTCAGGAGTTTTAAATCATTGCCGTCATTCCAGTTCCTCCTCGTTTCCATGCCAGTTTTCTTAGCACAGTTCAGTGGATCATTCCTCTTGTTCCAATAATTCGGCTTTTCTGCATCATCTTCACGTGCCCGTTAGGAGGCGCCATAGTCCCGCAAAGAATCAATTGCTTACTTAGACGAATCGCTTGCTGTTTTCCTCAATTGTAAGTCGCTTTGGATAAAAGCGTCTGCCAAATGAATAAATGTAAATGTAAATGTAATCATGGTTGGGGGTTGCACCTTTTAAACCCCTTCTTTTAGAAGAGGCATCATGACATCATTCTTCGACATCTCACTAAACATCCACCCCATGTCAATTTGATGTATGCATTTGCATCTGGAATATGTCTCAGAGATGTTTCCTGTCAGATAGACATCTAGAAGAAACTGCTTTTAAGCTTCTAAGATGTTTATCAGATGTTTTTACACAGCAGATGTTTTTCAGATCTTCAGCAGACATATTACAGATGTTTCTGTGCTATCTGGGCAGTGAGTTTATAAAGGAGTCCTATTTTCAATTAAACTTATCTAAAAGACATGGTTATTAATTTCAGGCTTTCAGATCACCGCAGTGGGACTTTAAGAGGCCCAGCATAATAAATTCAAAATCGAAAAATGACCATCTGTGACATGATTTCCAACAAAATCTGGTCAAAACGACAATTCGCACAAACCTTTGTTAACCACAGAGCTTATTTTTTGCGATATTCCAAAGGTCTATGGGTCTATGGGTTGGGTTGGCCTACAAAAATACATCATTCCTGCACACTGTATTAGCTCCGCCTTTTATTTGGAAACCCCCATTCTGTTTTATTTTTAGGCACTCCATTGCACCCCCCCCCTTCTCTCTCTCTCTCTCTCTCTCTCTCTCTCTCTTCACTAGTTCAGCTGCTCATCAGACAGGGGACATAGTCAAACTGGCATTAATGTATTGAAGTCATGATGAAGTTGGAGAGCATTGTGGGCATCGAGCAGTTCGACAGCCAGGGGAAGGGCAGAGGTCTGCGGGTGAGCAGAGCTTATGGAGTCGGTGAGCTGCTCTTCTCATGTCCTGCTTATTCATACGTGCTGTCCGTCAGCGAGAGAGGATTCATCTGTGATCAGTGCTTCACGAGGTCTGTTCATTTTCAACTGTTATAAAGATCATTGTCACTTTTGCGATTTTACTCTTCGAAGTTTCCATTGGAAAATGGTAATACAATGATTTCTTGATACAAACTTTAAGGGGCGGTTTCCCAGACAGAGGCCTAGGCTTTAGTAAACCTTTAGAAAAAAAACCATTCTTGGTGTGCATCTTGAGACAAAACAATCCCACTGATCTAATGTAAGATGTGTCAGTGAAAGTTGTTTTCCATCAGGACACGTCTAACACTTAAGAGAGCAAATGCTTAAAATCCCCTTTAGTTTTCTGTTGCTGTCTAGCTTTGTTTAGTCCAGAGATCCTGGGCAAAATTCCCTTAAAATCTTTTGTTTACAGTTTGAGTTTTTATATTATGGTTGTTTTCGTGATTTTGAGTAGTCATGCTTTTGACAAAGTTTTAATAAACTAAATAGAAGATTGGACATTTGTATTACAATGTGATCATCTACGACTACGAGTGCGATATTACATTTATACAACAGTTCGACGGCACAAGTGTGTAGATAAAGCAGAAACAACGTCGGAGTGTCTTAAAAGCCCTCCGGTTTTTAAAGGAAATGGGGAACTACTTTCTTCCGCCTTGAATTCCAGACCAGCAGTGAATCTAACCGTCACGTCTTTTACATTTGCGCTGTGCTGCTTCAGTGAAGTTATTACTGTGGAATAATAAAGCAGAGCGTGCGTGTTTGTGAATGAAAGAGAGAGAATGTAAAAGGAAACTCACTGAGGATGCGTTATTCCCATTCCACTGCGGTACTTTTCCATTGCTTTTTAATGTAAACATGTGTAACGGAGGCCAGCTATACAGGTTAAATCTCACTCGACCTCAAGCGACAGATGATAGCGGCTGCTGTCTTTAAACTCCTCGTTAGATCGCACGTCTCTTGCCGAAGCGATCGCCGGTTTGAGACCCGATCCGGTCACACACGCGCTTGTTTACAATAGCAAGTTGAGACGACAGTTTCTGTTGTGTAAAGCGCATCTGAAGACCCTCGCGTTTTTAAACCATACCTGTTTACTTTCTTCTTCTTACATTAAATGGCGGAATGGTGACCTAAGCACATACCGCCACCTACTGCTCAATATATGATCTTATTTAGACCATATTATTACAAAAGGACTCATCAGCTGGCGCTGCGTTTTCCTGTGTTTACTAATAGTGGCGGAGTGATACAAGCGGGAGTGAAGCAGTTCCCCTAACGATACTGAACTATCTCATGGGTCTCAACCAATCAGATTCGTGAACCAGTGTAAGAACTGTTGTATAAAAGTGTTAAAAACTACTAGAAATATTAGGCTATTAATAAATGTTTTATTATGACTTAATAAAAAAATGAAATGCTATTTAATAAAAACATATGGCTGTTCAAATTGTGGAACTTCATGTCTTAAGAATCATTGATAGTATCATTGATAGTAAGTGATGGTAATTTCTGTTAAACTCTGTCATCGTATCTGCCATGAATGAAATGAATTGTAATATTTGGATGATATTGTAACTGAAGGCACTGTGTTTAGTCTGTATCTGCCCTCCTCTCTCGTTTCTAAAATGACCAAAAGGTCAGGTCTAAAAATACTGTCAAACGGCTAAAAGCAGATGGCTTAAACCCAACACATTAGCTCTGGTCTGGGGTCAGTGAGTGCTTGTCAAAGTGATAGTGGACTTCTACTGACAGCTGCTCTCAAATGATCCTCTGCTGAATTCTGTTCTGAATAAACTGTTATAAATGACACCCTGCATGATGATGATACTGTGTTTTGTGTTTATTTGTGTGTTTTTCATATGCAGGAAGAAGGGTCTTGCAAATTGTGGAAAGTGTAAGAAAGCGTTCTACTGCAATGCAAAGTGTCAGGTAAACACACAACATTTCATCAGGTGTGTCATAATAAAAAAATTACAGTAAATACCAGTGGAGCTTCGTATTCAACAGCTAAATTTATGTTGTTTAATATTGATTAAGTCATTCTCAGTTAGCCTGTTTAAACATTAGGGTTTTTAAAGTGAAGCTTAATTTGATGAAAAATAAAAAATAAAGCATTCCATCACAGTTACAGTAAAAGTGTACTTTGGCCAAACTTAAAAAATGACTCTCATTTGATACAAATGATATTTATGCTTTGGGCACCTTTACTTTTTATTTATTAATAATAATCAAAAATTGACATTGAGGCAAAGTTAAAAGATTCCTTTATTTTAAATTAATCTTATATATTTTAACTCCAAGTAGGCAATGTTTTTACTATTAAATAAATACAAAAAAACTGAAATTTACAGATTTTACATTACAAATTTACATTTTCCCAAAAAATGATTTTCTTTTCTCATTTCATTGAATAAAATTAATTCAATTGGAAATAAATGACTTTTGTTTATTTGGCTTAATTCATTTGTTGAAATTTCATTTGTCAAAAAAAACAAACATAAAGTAATTTCAGATAAAACACCTAAAAAATCCTGACAAAAATTCTGCGAACTGATGTCAAATGAGTGCGTATTTGTGTGTATTTGACAGAAAAAGAACTGGCCCGTGCACAAGCTGGAGTGTCACGCCATGTGTGCGTTTGGTGAGAAGTGGTGTCCTTCAGAGACGGTGCGACTGGTGGCCAGAATCATCGGCAGACTGGTCAGATACAGGCAATCTTCCTCTATCCCATTGATTTCAAGTTCTGAGTGTTTGACGTGTTTTCCCTGCCGCAGAGAGACCAGACAGAGAGAAGCCAGTCAGAAAAACTGCTCTTACTGAAGGACATGGAAGCCCGTAAGTACCAGAAAACATCAAATCCGGCTGCACCGTACGGCCAAAATGTTATGGACATTTTCCCTCGGCAGGAAGTAAAAAATGATTGACCCCCTATAATTTGTATGGTTTTACCAGGTAAAATACTTCATTTGCAAAGAAACCAATCAGCCAATCACGTGCCAGCGAGTCATTTAGGCATGTAGACATGGTCAAGAGGATCTGCTGGAGTTCAAAGCCAGCATCAGAATGGAGACGAAGGTGATTTAAGTCACGTTCGATGTCGGAGCTGCTTTGAGTTTACAGAAACTGCTCATTTGCTTCACGGCACAATTGGGTTACACGTTCTCACTATATCAAGTGAGAGAAAAATAACAGTAACTCAAATATTCTGTAGTTTTAAGTGAGGTTTGCAGGAGAACATCTCTAAATGCACAACACATGAAATATTGAAGCAGAAACAGCAGCAGAAGACTTACGGCAGTTCGTGATATAGTCATGAAATTTCATCTCTTGTTTCGTGTTGGTGGACACGAATGTCAGATGAAAAGAGGAAAGTGACTCTAGACATTTGGTATAAACATCATGAACATCTTGTATCAGCAGTAGAAAATTATGGTGGTTACAAAAGTGTATTTTTCTTTGAGACATGAAGGAAAAATACTTGGGTTTTGTTCTGCATAGTTGAAATGTGAGCAACAATGATGGAAAATTGAACGTTACGGTGACAGCCGAACAGCTTAATTCTTACATTTTGTATTTATGTTATAATGTCTTTCTCACAGACACAGAGGAGTTGGATAATGAGAAAAGAGAGCTGGCCGAAGCAAATATTGCAGGTCTCCATCAGTTTTTCTCCAAATATCTGGACTTCCCTGAACATCAGGCACTGCTCACACTCTTCTCACAGGTACACACACACGTTCAGAAGAGTTGAGACAAATAAACGCATCAAATAATCACTTTTTTTTTCTTTCTTTCTTTCTTTCTTTCTTCAGGTTCACTGTAATGGTTTCACTCTGGAGGATGAGGAACTCTCTCACATAGGTGTAGCAGTTTTTCCAGAGTAAGCACACGCACGCAAGATTTTCACTTTTGGCTTAACTATCTCTTTAATGCCAGCTGTACTGAAGATGTTTCATGAACTCTTGTGCATACACGTGTGCACCGCTCCAAACTCTTCCAATGGACGGTTGTTTTTATGTTTTGGCATCGATTTGTGATTACTGTGGTCACATGCGTTGGTTTGAGTAACAAAATGTTGTTTACACCTCCTTTTAACACTGTCCTCTTTTACAACCTCCTCTCTTCTTTCTAGCTCCATGAACTCTGGTGTGTTTTATAACGCTCTTCGTCTTTTCATCTTGTCTCAGCATCGCCCTCGTGAACCACAGCTGCTGTCCCAACGTCATCGTGACATACAGAGGCATCAACGCAGAGGTGCGAGCCGTGCAGGATATCAGTCCAGGGCAGGAGGTCAGTGTGCATCAAACACCGGACTTCCTTAATATGATACACATCATTATAGTTGCATGTCCATTGATCTGACACAATCTACTTAACAAACCAGAGAGTGAGTTACAATAACAAACTGAAGATAGACTCAGCATCGCTGTTGCTGGATCTTAAAGGAACAATACAGCCGTATTTTTGTCATAATCCAAAAGCCTATTGAAACATCCTGTTGGCTCTTTGTGCTTTAAAGTTTGAACGAAATTGTAAACTATCAGTATCTTCGGATATGTATTTAAGTAACAATACAGGTAGGCTACTGTAACTGGAATAAACATTTATTAAAATAAAAACAGGTTATACAGGTTATTTTTGCCCTGTCAGATGTTCTCTAAAGCTGCTTTTAAACATTGTATTATGAAAAGTAATGTACACCGTAAGACATTTTGCTGTAGTTATGCAGCAGTTTGCCAGTAACTTACTGTAGATTTAAATGTATCTGATTTATTGGCAACAGTTTGTTCAAAGATAAATGAACATTAAACATGAATAAGTCTTTATCTTAACAGAAAAAAACCTGTAAAATAACAGCATCATGCAAAGAATTCTGGGAACCAAAAATCCTCATCAATCTTTTTCTGTTTTTTCAGATTTTTGGTTTCCAGAAATGCTTGCATGAGGCTGTTATTTTATCGTTTTTCCTGTAAATATAAAGACTTATTAATATTTAATGTTAATTTCTCTTTGAACAAACTGTTGCCAATAAATGAGACAAAATATATATCTACAGTAAATTACTGTCTAACTGCTGCCAGTAATACTGTCATTTCTACAAATCATGTGTTTGAATATTTTCTCGGTGTGTTTGTGTGTAGATATATATCAGCTATATAGACGTGCTGTACCCTACAGAGGACAGGATAGAGAGACTCAGAGACGTCTACTACTTCAACTGTGACTGTAAAGAGTGTACCAGCAAATCCATGGTACAACATGCCTGTGTGACCCAACATATAACATTAAACACGAATGAATACTAATATCATTCTGAAATGTGTAGAATATACATAGATCAACGAAGTCTGTTAGTTTGTAATCGGTGCCATTAAATCAAGTGTGTGCATCATATTTTTCATGCTTACTGTAGAGAAAAGAATTTTCTAATATATTTAGAATATTTGTATATATCATACATATCATTGTATTATCTGCAGACGATGTAGATGAGTGTAATTTGGCTTTTGCGTGCATGTCTGTGCAGGATGTGATGAAGATGAAGGTGAGGAAGTTGAGGGATGAGATCAGTCAGAAGGACGTCAGTGATATGGTGCGTTACGCTCGGAACGCCATCGAAGAATTCCGAATGGCCAAACGCCAGAAAAATATCCTTTTCTCACTCTGTTAGGAAGAACCGAGTGAGCGTTGGCAGTCATACATGAGACGGTATTAATGCCATCAGGTGCATGTTACAAAGTCAATCAGTTTCTATCGGTTTTTGACCTAAACATGCTATTATATGTGTGTTTGAGATATGAAATGGCGAAATATTTTTGGATTTATGGATTCTTGACTCTTGAATCACATCCATCTGAGCTGTTGGAGATGTGCGAGCTCATCGTCGATAAGATGGGTTCGGTTTTCGACGACTCAAACGTCTACGTGCTGCACATGATGTATCAGGCCATGGGCGTCTGCCTCTTCACTGAGAACTATGAAGGGGCGCTTCGATACGGAGAAAAAGTTATCAAGCCGTTCATGTAAGAACACACCAGCACATCTAAATACTGTACCGTCTGTGTATTTTGTGCGTTCAATAGTTCATCTCTGTGTTTTCTCTTTAGTATGCTTTACCCGGCATACTCTCTCAATATAGCATCAATGTATCTGAAACTGGGCAGACTTTACATCGCTCTGGATAGAAAATCAACCGGCATCAGCACCCTTAAGAAGGTACACGCACACGCACGTCAATGAAACACAAAGAAATTTGCATTCAACACACAGTAGTCTTGTCCATAGAATATAGCATAGCGTATAGTGACCGGGCAAAGATTAGATTAGAATTATTAAATGCAATTTTTAATTGAATTAGAAATGAAGTTGATAAGTTAACAACTACATGCCAAAAACAACATACATGAATCCAAATACTATATAATTAGAATTCATATAGGTGTCTTTGCAGTAATTTAGTCTTTTATTGTGTGTAGACAACAGTGAGTGATGATAACTGATGACTGTGTTTGTGTTTCAGGCTCTGGCCATTATGGAGGTGGTTCATGGCAAAGATCACATGTACGTGATGGAGCTCAAACGAGAAATAAGTGGCGATGAATAATGTTGGTGTGAGTGACAGACATTTTGTAAGTGTAAGAACACAACGGATGCGTTTACTACAATGTAATAACCTCTTAAATAAATGTATTTCTCATGCTTGAAGATGCAGACAATACAATCAAATCTCAGGAGATCTTAAGAGAAGGGTTTTAACATGACTGTCATACTTCTAGACAACTTATGATGTATGTGATGATGCTTTATTTTATACAAATCAATAAACAATATTCGGAACATCTATTTAATTATCCTGAAAATGCTCATGAATATTTCTAACTAATGAAATGACTAAATGTTATTGATTTCTCCAATTCATTTTCTATGTCTGGTCCATCTTCATATATACTGTTAGGACATGACATAAATGATAACAGCTATACAAAATAAAAGGTAAAAAATTTAACACATGCAAGCAAGTAGGGTATATACATTTGAATGTATAAACATGCATAGTTGTCTGTTTTTGTTTCACAAAAATAAATCAAAAGAAAATAAAAAAATATTCACATCAATTAAGATATTATACTGCAAGCTTTTTAACATTAGTTTTTATTTCATAGAAACAAAAAAATAATATTCATATACAACAACTCTTTTTGTGCCTGAATCTGGAATACTCATAAAAAAATAAGGACAAATTCAGTCCTGAAATACTGAATATACAGTTATATTCCAATTGATCAAGAATAAATGACAGAAATAACTGAATCTCTCAAATTGTACAATAGTACCATAACTGACCTCAGATCTGAATGAAAACACAAGTAAAAAAATATTAAACAGCATAAATAAGGTACAAAATATACTGTAATAACATCAAACACTGTAATGGGTTAATGGGATTTTTCTGTCTATTAAAAAAAAAACAAAATAAAAAAGACATCCATAAGGCCGTATTTTATCGTATATCTATCAATTACATTTGTGTTGCCTGCATCTGCTTTTTTGACTCTCAAAGACAAGACACCTAAGGATTTGCAGTTTATAAATCCAAGGACCACGACTGCAGCTCAAGTCTTCTGTGTTTTTTAGCAGAACCGTAACGTCTCCTACATCTTAAAGAGATAGTTCACCTAAAAATAAATGAATAAATTCTGTCGTCATGTACTCACCTTTCCAAATCTGTATACACTACCAGTCAAAAGTTTGGAAACACTTGACAAAAATGTTTCTCATGATCTTAAAAATCTTTTAATATGAAGGTGTATGTTTCAATGTTTAAAAATACTTGTGTAGACACAAATATAATTGTGCCAACATATTCATTTATTTCATTAGGAAAAAATGGATTACTTGAATCAAATAATGAATTAAAAGCAGCCAATAAGAGTGCAGCGTAGATGGAAATTCCTTCAATAATGTTTAAAAAGCTTCCCAGGTTGAGATCTCAAGAAGCTGAAAGATAAAATGCTAAAAGTATGATTCTGCAAATTCTAGCCAAAGGACGAATACTTTGAAGATGCTAAAATAGAGTTCATGTATTTTGAATGCTTTTAGTCACAACGTAATTCCCACAGTTACACAACTGTGTTATTCAATGGTTTTGATGGGTTTACTGGTATTCTAAAATGTGGATAAAAAACCTTAATAATAAGTTTCCAAACTTTTGACAGGTAGTGTACATTTGTGAACTGTCCCTTTAAATGGCCTGATAGTAAATGAACAGCAAATTCTCATGTTTGGGTGAACTGTTCCTTTAAGAAGAGACATTTTAGAAGAACATTCAGGCTGTTTAATAAATCTCCCATTATGTTTTATTATCGTTTTCTCTGTTGTTTTTGTGACACGCGCAACAAACAACATTAAACGTGAACTCCAGGAGTACACCTAAAAGTATGTTAGTCTTGGAACATTTATGGTAAACATCTCACATACACTGCTTAAAGACATTTAAGTGTATTAAAGGAAAGTGCTCAGATGAGTCTGGAGTGCTTGAGGAACTGAATGAGGACCTGATACACAAACGTATACTGACAGACCGTCTGTACCATCAGCATCCGCTGCTGTCTCAAATGGCCCAACATCACTGGAACCTCCACCCGCTGAACAACAGAGAAAACACACACACACACACACACACACACACACACACACACACAGACCATAATGTGTTATTTACAGGAAGTTAAAGGATCTGTATTGAACTGGGCGGGTACAAGAATTTTGGAACCTCAAAAATGTGTCAAAGACCAAATCAAGTTTAAGAAGCCGTGTTTTTCCACACAGGAGTCCTGAGGTTTTATGGAGAGCGAGACAACATTCAAACCTGGTTGTGCTCCAGACAGCTGATCATGAGCTCCGTGAGGATGACCACCCCGGTGCGACCCACTCCTGCGCTGCAGTGAACGATCACCGGAGGATTCAAACTCTTTGACGTGTCCAACATGCTGTTAGTGTGACGCCGCACTGACTGGATCTCTTCAAGATACGCTGAGGGTTTATAAAAACAAGAAAACTCGTACTCTGTCCAGTGTTATATCATTTTGTATTTCATTCATTAAATGATCATTGGTAGACAAACCAAAACCGGCCACGTGTAGGATGAAATATGGACCAGTGTGGATCAGTCGGACTTACACAGAAATCCCTGCACATATTCCGGGCAGCCGTGTTCGGGCCAGTCCGTGTACTGCAGATGCCACACGGTGCGCTCCTGCCCCGACAACAGATGCTTCACCTTTAACCCTGTGGTTGCATAGCAACCAGAGTCCGTGCGGAACTTGGTGGTGACCTTAAACTTGCCGTGCGTGGCCGAGTTGTGTTTCGAGCCCAGTTTGGGCCAGTACCTGTGACTCTTCGCACGTCCGCCCTCCTGTAACAGAATGTAGGAAACATTTCAAACAGCTTGTACCATTCCATCGCAACTCCTGGTGTACTCGGTCGGTACCTCCTCGGCTGTAACCATGGCGATGACACTGACTCCCTGCTCCCAGATCATCTGCCAGAAATCATGACACGTGTTGGGCAGCGGGCCTTGTGTGGCGATGTAGTGCCACTCTTCACCACAAACTGTCACCTACACAAGCACACAAACACTCATAATATTCAAAACCTGCTTGACTTTCTCCAAAGGAACAAAAAACAATGTACTGATTGTAACTACAATTAATCCCATTAACTCTTTCACTGCCAGTGTAATGGCTTTAGCTGTAGATGTGCAACAGAATGTCAAAATGTCGAAAACAAAATGTCATGGAAAGAGTTCACTGGCTCTTCCAAGCTTTCGGAAGCCGTTTAAAAGACAAATCATCCCTGACTGGAGCATCTCTTTGCATCTTATGATGTCACCAAACACAAAGAGACTTTACGCCGTGTGCTTCTAACCTTAATGTGAGAGGCGTTGATGTATCCCGTGTTGTTCTCTTTGTTCGGCACGAGTTCTACTCGGTTCTCTTCATACGGAAGAACATCTCTGAAGCGGTTGCGCTCAATGTTGTCCGGCAGCGTTGCTGTGGTGAACATGGATTTTGCTTTTTTCTTGGGAATCTGTTCATATTCAGTAAAGAGTCTCTCTTCTTCCAACTTCAGCTCCAGCATCTGGCACTGAGACACAGAGAGACTGAAATAAGTCTTTCTGGCACATCATCATTTATAGGATGGAGAAATCTGGAGACATGTCCGCTCACCCATTCATCTGTGCCGTTGTGGTGTTGAGCCGTGTGTTTGGTCACGTGTTCAGCGGGCATGTGTGTGACGTACAAGCCGTTGAGAGCGGCCATCATGAGAGGCCTCTTCTCCACTGACATCTTCTGTTTCTCCAGTGACTTCATGAGAAAGAACAAACCTGCAGTTATTATGAGAATCTCAGACTGTTTTTCATGACGCCGGGATGGAGGTGTCTTACCCTCTGAGCGATCTCTCTCTCCACGATACTGTCCTCGATGGAGAACATCTCAGAGACGGGCCGTTCTTTCACAGGCTCTTTCCTCACTCTCTCCTTCACACAGGTCAGGTCGGGTTCAGACACAGACGTGGTACCGCCGAGACCGGTCTGATCCACGGCGTCGGCGGTCTCATCACTGCTGTCCTGAAGACACAAACAACGGCAGATATGCTAAGACTGTTCTTTCTGAGAGAGTTTGTAACCCTTGTGGCTTTTAAGGCAAAACTTTAAACAAATGTTTAAACAATGTTATCATGTTACATGTGTAGAATTAACAACAATATCGACAATTACGGTTATTGTCAATACCGGTATATTGTGTCACCCCTAATACAGATCAGTGCAGTAATTCCAAATATGGCAGCACGTTGCTAACATTGAATCCCATTGGTTCTCGAGTGTCTTGTGACTACAGTAGTTGTAATATGCGCGTTTCGTCACGATCATGGCAGTAAAGATTTTAAGTATAATCATTTGGTAACACAAAAAAATGATCATAATAAATTCATAAATGTGTTCTCTACCTTGAACAAAGCATCATTTTTACATAGGAATGAATTGTTTAGGAATTATATATGTATTTATAGCTTTTCTGCTGAAATTGTCATTACCGTAATGCGTCCCGATTTGTCAGAGTGCATTATATTTTGTAATTTAAACATGACCAAAAAAATCAGTGACAGAATATTCATGTATAATAAAAATAAAGAAGATAGTGGAAAAAAGTAGTGTCCATGACAGATCCTCATCATCCTCCGTAACATTTTTAAACGACTGTTTACAAACACAACGAGATTTACATTAAGTTTGATTCTATGTGAAGAAACACATCTGCCAGTACCTGTGGCTAACAGGTTAACAGATTTCTTAGTTATTATAGTTCTCAAGTGAAAGGCTTAATATTCTCTTGTCACGCTGTGTACCGACTTTTTCCATTCTCATTACCGATACATGTAGTTTTTACATTTATAAAGATGTTACATGTATAATTTTCTGTTAATTCTATAAATAAAAACTTGCTTAGGCATCATGGCTTCACTTTTTTTTATTAGCAAAACATGCTTCGGGATTGACCGTTTTAAATGGTTACAGTAATGAGAATGTTTGGGCCTTTTTTTGTAAATATGTCAAAAAACAAGTTGAACTGTCAGTAAAAGTTTTTAAATGACTGCTTTTAAACATGTCATACCTTGTTTTTAATGAATAAAAAAGATGCAAGCCTTTTAAAGAAAATCACGTTTGACATCTTCAAACCAAGATTTGGTGAGAATCACCCATATAAAGTCAAACACATCTGTGATGGCTTGAGATAAGTAAATTATGACAGAATTTTAATATTTGTGTGAAATATTCCTTCAAATGCAAGACCAAACAATAGTGTGCTGTGCTTCGGTGGCACACAAACACAGAAGTTCATACACGACACGTCACGTATTTAAAGAAACAGAAAGCGGCTGTACCTGGTTTGGTTGTCGCAGAGCCGTAGTGCTGCCGGTCTGCCGGGACCCCGGATACTCCGGCGGGGGTTTGTTTGGAATGTTGGCGAGAGCCGCCTGATATTGAGCGCTAATATCCTCATTCAAACCGGGAATGTGAACGTCTAGATCCAGAGCGTCCTCCTCCTCGCTCTCACTGCTGTGAATAAACATGGTGACGTTGGAGAGGGTCTTCTCATGCTGGTACACCGGCTGACCTGTAGGGGGCGACAAATTCTGCGCAGGCACCTCCACCTCTTTGGTCTTGGTCTGAAAAAGCGTGGCCTGCTGGTGAGCGGGCAGGGCTTGCTCCCGTAACGTGTTTCGACGGGGGAGAGCGACGTTTCCGTGGGTCTCCGTAAACCGCTGGCCACCGACCACTTCCACGCTGTGGCGCTTTCGAGGCGTAGCGCAGTGCTTGAGCACCATGAGCGGTGCGCTGACCTCCTGCAGCGACTGATGCATGACTGTCGAACTGTCCGGCTGGAAGGTTTTCACAGACAGCTGCACTTTTCTCATGACGAGCTCCGGACTGGAGTTCCCCGCGCAGCGCTGCCTGTGCCCGGCCAGGTCCGGGGTGCTCGTGGCTGGACGAAACGCTGGATACGGAGGGGGCGGACGGGAAAGATAATTCCTCAGCATGTTCGCGGCTGCCGTGATGTGACTCGGCTCTTCCGTCCTTCCGTTAGTGACCTGCTGCTGCATGTTGGCGAGCTCCGGGGTGCTGACCGTGTGCGAGATGGCGTTTCCCCCACCTGCTGAGGGATGACCCGGCCCGTGTCCAATCCCGTGCACCGAGTGGGACGGCAGAGGTCCCATTTGTTGTCCGAATGGAGGGTGAGAGGCTCTTCCTGCCCCGTTCGGCCCCACGTACAACCCGCGTTTCCTCATCTCCGGCTGACTGTAGACTAATACCTGCGGCTGCTGGTACGCGTACGTGTTGGTGATGTTCAGGCTGCGCAGCGATTGGCTGTGGCAGCTGCTGTTGGCCGTGGGCGCAAAGACTTGCCGCTTTTGATGCATAACAGCGTCATAATCGGGGGTGGGTCGGTAGGAAGGAGCGATGATGGCAGAGTGGCGGTGGCTGGGGATGTAGTCGGCACGCATCAGTTCACTGCCGGGGATGCAGAGATTGGATGACATGGGAGAGGAATGCAGAAACGTCTGGGAGCGATTGAGCGAGCTGACACTCGGAGCGCTGCACACGCTGCCGTTGTGAACGGAGCCGTTCGGAAAGCCAAACTCTATGGGACATCGGTCAAGACTTGTTTCTGATTTACAGTACGGGTCATCATGGAAGATGCTGTCTGTGAAGAGAAAATAAGAGTCATACATTTCTTAAAATAGTAATTGGCTACTCATCTCGCAGTGATGAGTAAGTTTAGGTGCTTACGTTAAAACCATCCGTCTTATCTTCCAGGAGACATTACAGAAATAATTCAAGATACTAGTGCGTTTTACACATATGCATTACTCACTGGTCATATGATCAAATATCATCCAATACATCAGTCACAAGTTTGATGCAGAACAGAATGAATTTTACCTTGAGAGCCCTGTGTGTCCTGATAGTGGTCTGTATATGAAGACGCCTTTGACTGCAAAATATGAGACAAAAAATATAGAAAAACATAATCGACAATAACATGAAAACAAATGATGGCAGGCTCTTACCGCTCTGTTCCAGGTGTGTCTTCTCCTGACTGGCACAGGTGATTGTGAAGGCCTGCGGTAATGAGAGAGTATTTCACACTTTAATGCAGTAAAGTCTCCTGGGCCGTCATACACATCAGTAAACTTACATAGAGAAAGTGATGTCTAGTTAGTATTTATAAAAACTGTTATTCTGTATTTATTAACTTTTAGAAATGTGGTCTAAAAGTAAAAAAGAAATCGTGGTCAATCATTCATCAAACTGTAGATGTTTTGTATGCAGTGTGCTGCAGAGGTAGCAGGTCATCCACCTTGAATGTTTGCATATTTCTATTGAAGAACATTATAAGGTATTCTAGTTTGAATCTATTGATTGACATTATCAGAAGGGTTTATTTCGAGAGAGGACTCACTCAGCAGAAATCTTGTTCTGTCTGTAGAACTTGTGTCTGGCCGTAAATAGGCGTGCAATGTATTTGGCCATTTCCATATCGTCCTAAAGATGGAAAAAACATCCAGACCAAAACACGTTTGGCATTAAAAAGAACACAACAGATTCAATTTACAAGTGATTTACTATCTGCTCGAGCTGCAGACGGAGCACTGACCACGTGGAACATGATGGTGTCATCTCTGCTGGTTATCTCTACAGTGATGGCCGATTTGTTGTGTCCGATGGTGCCGATATCTTTCCAGCTAGAATAAGAAATTCAGTGTTAAAACATTGAGATGCTCTAAGAAACATTTACACCTGACACCTCTAACAATTACACATCCACTTGAATAATGACAAAGACAAAAAAAATTTGCAGCTCGGTATATGGTCATTATGGTCAACTCTATAGACCACTTCGCAAGTTGCAAACACTGGTTCAGAAGCACTTCTGGTTTTTATGTATTATTTTTTTTCATCTTACATATCGCTTTTGACACCTTGTATTGTGATTGTTCAACACTGACCGCACAGTATCTAATCATTTAAAAACTACAGTGTTTTTCTATTTCCTTAAAAACAGGTTCATCCGAGGTTTTAGAAGGACAGCAGCGATATATAATTAAATATTAAAAATATTTGTTTAACATTTTAAATCGGTTATAAATGTTCTGTTGGTTGTATTTTGTTCAAACATTTGTGCAGTGAAACAGAAAGTTCTTCTGGACCAGCGTTAAACCAGCAATGATGACTTCTTCCGAAGTGGTCTATAGGGCACTAAATGATGTGATGTGTTACCGGTGGAGCATTATGGATCTGCCGTTCCTGTGTTTGACAAACACGCCAATGAAAGACACACCTATGATGATGTCATTAGTGTAGTTATCCTAAAAACACAACACAGAAACATTCATGAAAGATCATGTTCGGTGTAACGAGTGAAACGCTGAAGGCCTGCATTTAACACTAGACAATGCAGGTGTTAACAATTTATTAACACTTGAGTTTAAAACACGAGCATGTGAAATTGCATGGAACTTATTTACTTTGTCTTTAATAAGCATATACAGATGTCTATTATTTGGCATGATTCTGTCAAGTTTTGTCACTTTGATTTGACCATATGCAGTGAACACACTTCAAAACTTGTAAATTAAATGAATAAGACCATAAAGTATACAGCTGTCAACAGTGTGACAGATGGTATCAATAGCTACACAGACCATATGTAAGAAAAGAGAAGCTTGATCATTTTCTTGCTTCTTCCGAGCACCTAAAACATTTATGCACAAAAAATAGTATGTGCGCTACAATCGTGCTTGAGATGTGCATTTAAAAGTATACATGTGTACTTGGATGGGTTAAATGCAGAGCACAAATTCCGAGTATGAAACACCATACTTCGTCACATGTCACTTCTATGTTTAATGTCAAATCACTTCAAGTGTTGAATTTGACCACATATGAGAATATATTTATGAATAGTATTTGGCCGATCTTTTGCGCTCTGAAACCATTGCAGTACAGTCTGTATTGTGAAAAACGCTATACGAGTGAAATTGCCTTGATGCACACAAACAAGCATGCCCACACTTACTTTTGCAGGAAAACTTTCCTGACCAAAGCCATCCAACTTCTCCACCTCCTTAATGTAGAGCAGCTCTGCCTCGGCCTGGGGCATGTGACTGAAACAACATACAAATCAATACACAACCAAATATCGAGAGTAACACAACATAAACATACAAACACGAAACACCTGTGGCCTGTTGCACGAAGCGAGATGAAGAAAATCAGAGTAGGTGTAGACTTGATAGTAGATAAACCCAACCTGGTTTAGATCAGGTTCAGCAGTTGCACTGGTATAAACGTTCAGTTTGCAAGGCACGCGCACCTGACAGTGTGATGCGAACGGCCAATCACACGGAAAGCATCATCAGTTTGATTGACTCGCAAGTATCAGCACAATTCAATTCTGTGTTGAAGATGAAGAGATCATTATGAAAGAAAACAAGGCAGGGGGAGTGGCTTCACTGATACATCACTCAGATATATGTCACTTTGCTCAGAGCTGAATGGTCCAGTTTTGGTTTGCGATCTCTAACCCAGAATAAAACCTGCTCCAGTACAGGGTACATGTGTGGCGATGAAACCTGTTCAAAACCAATTGCTCAAACTAAACGCGAACTTGCGTGGGTAAAGAACAAAATCGTATTTGTGCAACAGGCCACAGATCAACATGTTGTATTAACACAACATACCAGAACAACAAACAAAATGGTCGACACAAAATCCAACACATACTAAAACAACCAGACCAACATCTAACCAGACCAACCAAATATGTCTAATCACATACCAACACAACATCATAAAAATACAAACAACCAGATCAACATACAGTACAAACTGATCAACACACATGCAGATGAAGAGAGAAACAGATGTGTTTGTGAATGTTGTAAAAGTTCACCAGTGACTCTTGTGTTCCTCTGCTACGGCCTGTGTCCATTCCTCCAACATCTTATCAACATGAGCCCAGCTCTACACACACAGACACACAAACAACAGTAGTTCTTTTAAATAAAAATATAGTTTAAAGATTTCTGTGTTTAAAAATACAGAAGAAAACATGTTAATATTTCTGAAGAAAATAGCAAACAATCAGAGTTAAAGGCGGGGTAGTCGATTTCTGAAAACTGTTGTTATTTGAAATCGACAACAAAACACACTACTACACAACAGGAACACGCCCCTTCCTGCATTGCTCCGCCCTCAAATGTGCTGTGCAATGCAGGCATGAAATGCTTAGCTTTATCATAGCTTAGACCACGCAAATAATAATGCAAATGAATAAAATAAGCCAAGATGACACGAGTATATACAAGCCAGATAAACCATGACGCTCAAAACTGCTCCATTACACAGCTGATATTACAACAACAACAACATCATATCTTGGTTCTGACAAACAGCAAAAGCAATGTTACTCACATATGGATCCGAATCAAAGCAACCTCCCCTGGGTGATTTCTCTCTGCCGGAAAGCCTTCACCATAGTATCGCTGGTGCTTGCCATAGAAAACGGACACACCCCTTACTGCTGATTGGCTACAAGTTTGTTTTGGTACTCGGCCGACTTTTGAAAAAATGCTAACCCCACCTTTAAAGTTTTACAACAACCTCGCTGTCAATAAACACACACACACACTTACCACTGGGAACAGAACATATTCCCTGAGGAAATCTTGAGAAACAAACTGAGAATAATCTCCAAAGTCAGCTGGGAAGAGGAACACAGAACAATAAGATTAAGTCAATACTATTACATTTATTTATTAGGCAGATGATTTGAAATCTTGTAAATGCAAATGGGTTAAAAAAAATATTACAACAAACTGAATTAAAAAAAATGTAATAAGCTACATTACATTTACATTTACACATTTGGCAGATGCTTTTATCCAAAGCGACTTACATTGCATCATACATTATACATTTGTTTCCGAGTATGTGCAATCCCTGGGATTGAACCCATGACCATGGCGTTGCTAGCGCCATGATCTAACCACTGAGCCACAGGAAAGCCTGTTAATCTAGCTATTTCCCAATGAAGAAATCAACAACAAAAAAATATTTTAAAAATAATTTAAAAAAAAACATGCTAAATTTCAGGCACTATTATAGCAGGTATAAAACATACGAGAACTGACACGTACCCTGTACAGCGAGGCCTGCGAGTCGGATGCCCTGCTCCACAGCGCAGTGTAGACGTCCGCTCAAGACGTCCTTCTTCACCTGCAGGTAATACTGATACCTAAACCACATTCATGGATGGGACACAAAGAATTACTGACATTTACTGAACATTCAACATTCAACACACATGCATGTAAAGAGTGATACCCACTAAACTACCTGTAACATCACAACCTCTTCTTAAGATTAGTAATACGTCACAATGCGAGCTTCTTACCAAAAACACATCTTCATTTTTCGGGAAAATACTAGAAAAGTATCCTTCCGAGGTGTTTTTATAGAAATGTAGTATCGATACAGCACTTCTCAAGAGTTACAAAAGACTCATCCCTAGCATAGAAATAATGTTCATCTATTTTCCCAAGGCCTTTTCCTACCAAATTTTCCATTGCCTCTTGCCTGCATATATTTAGATTTATCTAGATTATCTGCAATCTCAAACAGCCAACATTTAAATGACTAATTATTTTGCCCATGGTTTTTGCCATTTAAAAATAACACACACCCCAAAGCAGTTCACATATTGAGGAATGTGGAAAACAAATGATAAATGAAAAATATAGTATATAATAATAGTAGTGCAAGGGTCAGAAGTCCAAAAAGAAGTATAAAACTGGCGTAATACGTTAGTAGAAAAGGTTTCTGCATTTAAACGTTTCTTCTTCACCCCACACACAAATAATGGCAAGATTGGGTCGTTCCCACATGTGAGAGACATTTAGTTTATGTTGGGTGTAAAGGTCTCATTCTCCTCCTCATCACTATATATCTTTATTTCTCTTGCTCATTCTTTCTTTCATTCTGTTACTATTTCTTGAGCTGAAGGTTATAATCTTTTCCGTCCTGACCTGTCATTACAGTGTGAGCGAGCCACCGTAACCCTTTAATTACCCAAACATCGGTTCAGGGACTGATCTGAGACCTGTGAAATGTCTGGAAGTGTTTGACAATCCCGTGTCCTCAGGGGCTTGAATCACTGCGACTAAACTCTTTCTATGCATGTTGAGAAAAGTTACATACAGTAGATTGTGTGAAAGGAGCATTTAGAGTCACCGTACTTGTTTCAATGGCATTCTGGGTGAACAGACGCACTTATGTGTTAAACAACTACGTTTTTATGTTTAAATTACTGAAATGTTAATGTAAGCCATTAAGCTGTAGTGAGTCTGCCGGCCTCCAGGTGGCACTATAATCCAAAAACATGTTGATTTTGAAGTCATTTTGAATTATTTATGGGAAAATACAACAACCAGAATGACAAGCACACATATAACATGTGCATGTCATAATACTGGGGCATATACAGAAAAACTATAAATATAAAGACCAAAACCACTGGAGTGGTGTACTGTGATGAATAACAAACGTAAAATGTAAATGACACTTTTAATTTCTGTGGAAAATTAAATCAACTTTTCTACACTGTAGCTATATGCATGTGAACGAAAACAAAATAAGATTTTAAGAAAAAAGACCTGGTGACTTCCTGCTGGAGTCGAGAAACACTGGGTATGTAAAACATCACCCCGAAGAATAGCATCGCCTCACTGCCGAACTTATCCAGCTGTTTCTTCAGAGCTTTCTCCAGATCAACCCATCTCTGTGACTGAGACTTCGTGTGGAACCACAGGCCGAAATAATGAGTCTGACACAGACAGAGAGAAAATCACACTTTAACTTAAAATACTCTCATAAATCCAGCCAATTCAGAGTCAGTTCAGGATTAAAAAGTCTATTTACAATGTTCTTAAATGACAAAATACTGTTTCATAATATTGAGTTTATATTTTTGTTCTTCCAGCTATGGCAGTCCATGTAACTGAATAAAGAAAATTATCATCTGAAATGTTAGCACAGCAAACTCAAACCCACCAGCACCATCAACAGTCCAAAACTTTACTTGTTTATGCTCATAACTATTTAGCTGTAAGTCCTAGTTTTTAAAACTTTTTCTGATTCGCATGAAAATGGATATTAGACTATCTTTGCAAAACTTTTGTGTATTGATATGAAACTTGGCATCTGTCATCACAATCACAAAACAACTTTTAGTAGGGAAAAATTACTTTATCTTTTTTTGTTCTGTTGAGCACAAAATGAGATACTTTGAAAAATGTAGGACAGTAAACATTTCTGGGGCACTTTTGACTACCATTGTCATTTTTCCTACTATGGTAGTCAATGGGACCCAAAAACTGTTTGGTTACAAGCATTCGTCCAAATATCTTTCTCTGTTTTCAACCAAACAAAGAAATGTATACAGATTTGAAACAACTTGAGGGTGAGTAAATAATCATAACATCGTGAACTATTCCTTTAATTCCCCCAGTGGTCAAAAGATACAACCAAATTTATTCAAATGCTTATAACAAATGATAAATCTGCTAAAATGTCATGTGACTGATATGATTAGATTTGGTGGCTTATGCGGAGTTCAATAAAACCGAATTTGTCATTGTCGACCATGCTTGAAATCATACTTTTTCATTACTCCTCACCAAAACCTGTCTGATATACACAAATGAGTTTTTTTAAGCATCTAGAGACACTCTTATCAAGTCTTATAGCACGAATTTGACTATGAGCAAGCTAAACAGTCATGAGACTGTATCTTTTTCAGCACTGCTGAAGTGCATGGGCATATTGCATTATGAATTTTTCATAGTTTTGTGTTACATTTAATGCAGTAATTCCTTTCTCTCTCACCCTGTGAAATGAGCCTTTGATTTTATCATTGCTTGTGCTTATAAGGCTTTAAATGTAAACACGCCCTGTTATGACTGGCTAACATCTTTGCATAGACTAAACACAATAACACATGTGGAACTGTTTGGAAAACCCTGCACAGTGATAATGGCAACAAGTCAAATTCACAGTTTGCACCAGATTATAAAAGCAGCCTGTTTTCAGCCTTCAAATCAAAAATTAAAGGTGCACTTTCAAAAGACTTTCCATGTGTTGTGTTGGACAGATACATGTTGTTTCCTCGGTAGTAGCTTGCAATGTACACACTAAATCCTATGATTACTGAAAAATAGCCCATGAGGTCTGAGGAACTTAAAAAAATGTTTTGTTGGACACACAGAAATTAAAACCAGCACTGCAATACACCTCATGGGGACCCACCATATCGTATTTCATACATTTTACTAGGTTAAGGGTAAGGCTACATTATTGCTTTTTTCATCTCAATCATTAAATGTTTTTGTGTGACTGTATTAGTTCATGTCCGATAAAATGTTTCATAATCCTACAAAAACGGGCTGTAGGATTAGCAAAGATGAGCAAAGACGAACACTCACCTCTCTTAATTCAAGCCGCTGCGCGACGGCCTCCAGACACTCCTGACCCGTGCTCTCCACTGACAGCGTGCACTCGATCACATCATTACTCAGCATACGGATACGCGTCACAAAGTAGTTCTTACTCAGGACATTATAACGCCGTGTGCGACTTCGTATTTTCAGGCCAAAAGGCATGACGAAGCCTGCGTTCAGATGGGCCGCACAAGCGCTTTAATGTCAGTGGTCAGTGACAGGAATCCATCAGCTCAGCTTCACCTGATGATGACCAACATCCACGCTGCTGAGGTAATGAGACGGCCCCATCACCACGACCAGACACGGGACAAACAACCAGAGACAATCTGTGAAAAGAAAATGGTACACCTTCACAGTTCAGCGTGTGATGTGTCAGGATTGACAATTGAAACATATGCCTGCGTTTGATTAATTATACTTAATAAAATAATCTTGAATACTTATTTATTTTTTGTAAGGGCAAAGGCAACAAGGGAGCTTTCATTTCATGAAACATATTTCAAGTCACACATAAAACCCAAATGTCAGACCAGTTTAGAACAACATAAGTCTGAGGAAAATATGAGTTTCCTTTTTGGATGTACTATTTCTTTCCTTTATCTTAATAAACTTTCCAAAGACAAAACAATTGTTTCCCATAGTCAGAAGCTGTATCTGGCATGTCTGTGTTATTCTGTTTCTTTTGAAAGTAAAACCACACATGATCTACTAACTCAACATTCACATTCAACATTCAAAATAACCGTACAATGGTTTTCAAGAAAACTAAAGCTCCTCAAAACAAAACATCAACAAGGAGAACGGTGGGAAGACTTTTAGAAAAACCTACAACCACAAATGAAGTCTTAAGGATTCAGATTTATGTCAATATAACACTTCATTTTCCACAAAAGTGCGCAAGAATCAGATCCAAAAAACAGATTTATCGCTCGCCATACACAAATGTACACCAAGAATGTGAGTGGTGTTGTGGGTTATGGGTGGTGGCCGGCTCTTGTTCTGGAGTTCTGGGTGGATGTTTACTGGACAAAGTCAAAAGAGGGAAACCACAGCGTGGGTTTACGATGGCAAGTTTGAAGCCTGATATATAAAAATCATAGTTCACAAATCTACTGACCATACCGGTCAAACGTTTAGGATCACTTGACAAAAATGTTTATCATAAGCTTAAAACACTTTTAATCTGAAGGTGTACTTCAGAGTTAACTTTGACCAAAGGCCGTTTACGGAAGTCGTGCCACGTTTTTTGAGGCTGTATCTTGTTAATAATTATATTTTTGCTTGGACCAAATAATAAATAAAAAGCAGCCAGCATAGATTCAATACTGTTTAAAATGCTTCCCAGGTTAAGACCTTAAGAAGCTGAATGATAAAATGACAAATTTTGCAATTTCTGGGCAAAGGGTGACAAGTTGCTAAAACATAACAACATAGAGTCACAACGTAATTCCCACAGTTACAACAATAGTGTTACTGCTGGTTTTATTGAGTTTAATATTCTTCTAAAATGTTGAAAAAATATAAATAAAGACTGACAAAGTGATCCTAAACCTTAGAAAAGCATACCACCATCGAAAATAACACTGTAACCTTTTGGTGTTTGCAAATACACAACAACAACACACTGTGGTGGGTCATTTTCATAAAACCACTGAAACATCATGGCATTAAAGATTTTAAATGTATAATTTAGAAAAAAAATTATCATAATAAGCATAATTGTGATCTCTTTAACTTTAACATTAATTATTTATTTATGTATTTTACTAGGGTTTTTGGTCACGATTTGTCTGAATGCATTATATGTTGCAATTTAAACAAAGCAAAATTACAACATTGATGTTCTCAAATGACAAATATTGACAGAATATTCATGGATAATAAAGAAGAAATAGTAGGAATATATCTTAATATTTAGATATTTAATTGAATTTGAAGAAACACATCTGCCAGTACCTTTCAAATTTCTATTTGAAAGGTAAACTTCAATAAAAAATTGTAACTGGACTGCCTAGAAAAACAATCTGTTAACTTGCTGTAAAAAGAAATGTTAGTTCAACTTAAAAAATATTAGTTAACGAATGAATTTCATTCAAACCTGTTACATTAACTTATATTTTTACGTTGAAATTAATTCAAAATTTTAAGGCAGCCGGGTTACTTCTTTTTTAAGTTGAACTAACATTTCTTTTTTACAGCAAGTTAACAGATTGTTTTTCTAGTTAAAAGCTTAATCTTCTCCTGTCACGCTGTGTGTACACGACTTTCTTCATTCTCATTACCAATACAGGTTAAATGAATGCTTTTAAACACGTCACACCTTGCTTTAAATGAATCAACAGGAAATATTAATGTTTTTAAGAATCTTGAAACCAAGATTTCATAAAAACTTCCCCGATATTGCTTTGATATCGTTTAAACCAACCAATAAGGGCTAATTTTATCATGCTTTCCCGGTATTACATACTGTATATGAAGGTGCTTTAAATAACAACCTGTTGTTTTCTAAATTTGTTAAGAAAGACCAAAAAAAAGGGCTATACTGTATGTGGGAGCCTCATATCTGTGAATGTCACGGTCTGATGCTACATCTGAACAGTGGTATCATATAAACAACAAGCATTCGCATACCAAACATGATCCCAGACTCTTGTTTGTGTTCCAGGAGAGACTATGAGGACTGCAGAAAGCGATGGCTTTTGAGAGCTACTGAAATTTATTTAACCAAACTTTACAACTTTATTACTTCACAAGAGTTGTTGCCTTCATGTCACATTTAGCTCCAGAGGAGTAAACCCAGAACAACACAAATGACAGCAGAAATGTGTCGGGTCTTGTCGAGCTCTGGCTGTGCCGACCTGATAGTCCATTTGGAGTTCTGCCCAGATTCCAGTCCAATAACATAACACACCTGGCACAGGAATGCTCCCAGATCTGCGTGTCAATAAGGAATCACACAACTTTCACAACGGCAAAAAGATGAGCATACGCAGGTTAAGCACACTACAATTATAAGGGATGTGCCACAACGCTTGACTAGTAGTTCAACATCCGACAGTCAAAAGACGTGATTCACAAATCACTGAGAGACGCTGCTCTTCTAAAAGTGTTTTTACACAAAGAGAAAATCATTTACACAGCACGTCAATTCTCATGTAAAGCTCCTTTCACCACATGTAAAGAAAACTGTTTACATCAATTTCTACTGTAATTGTTTTTGTGTCATCTCTCTGTCACCTATGCGTGTGAGGAAAAAAGTGCTGTCATACAGGTGATGGTGGGTCTTTCTATCCAACATAAGTTTGTAAAATAGGACAGGATGACCGTGACCCGTGACAGTCCCAATGAAATCAATTAATCATTACCATAACACGTCCCGAGTGAAAACATTGATGTTCTACTAGATGTTCTTAAATGACAAAAACAAATAATTGACAGAATATTCATGTAGTCTATAATAAAATTAAGAAATAGTGGGGGGGGAACTGTCCATGACATGATATTCTCATCCTCTGTAACCTTTTTAAAGGACTGTTTACCCAGATATTTACAGTAAAGGGACAGTTCACCCAAAATGACAATTCTGTCATAATTTCCTCACCCTCAGGTTGTTCCAAACCTGTACAAATGTCTTTGTTCTTATAAACACAAAGGAAGATATTTGGAAGAATGTCAGTAATCAAACAGAACTCATCCCCATTTACTGCCATAGTAGGGAAATAAATACTATGGCAATAAATGGGGGATGAGATCTGTTTGGTTACTGACAGTCTTTCAAATATCTTCCTTTGTGTTCATAAGAACAAAGACATTTCCTGTTTCAAATCTGCACATTTTCAGTGCGTCTTTAGAAGTGATTCAATTGTTTTTTTTCCATAATTTTAGTTCTTCCCAGCTCTTAAAAGCTAAACTTAAACAGCGTAACCTGTTATACTGCCACAATGAAAGTTTGCTCATCATCAGATTATGTTGTATCATCACACCACACACAAATAATGTATTATTCTTTGTTGCTATTTATAAATAATTCTGCTTTCTTATGACAGATGCTCACATTTCTTTCACTCGACACTAAAGCGCTTGCTCCCTCTCACGCTCTTAATAATCACATTCAGCAACACGTTCAAACCTGCTCTCCGCTCCTCAATAACAACCATTAAACTGAGAGTCAACCTTACCAACTGTGCTCTGCATTTGTCAATCACAGAATCCGTTAAACCTACAGTGTGGAGACATTAATACCAGTCATTTTTGACCGTAGAATTTTTGGTACCCGTGAGGATTACAGATTCTTTTAAATATATATTGCTTTTAAAACATCTAGATATATACTTCTTAGCAGAGTTTAAAACTTACGATCATGTATTAAGTAATGTAGCTTGGCAATGTATAGCCTATGTCTATTAAATAAATTAATATACATATTGAAATTGCATTTAATTGTAGTTATTAGTGTAGTTTGTAGTTTAAAAGAACAATAAATAAATAAAAAACATTTTAAATAAATAGACAAATTTAAAACAGTTTATTTATTTTAAACGTATTACAATAAAACGATAAAAGTACATTAATAAATCATTTTAAATGCACACTTTAAATGTTTTTTTGCCAAATGCTTTTCTTTATCCATTTGTCAATCGAGTTAAAAATGCCATTCTGACCAAAAATAAATGTGTCAAGTTTGTGCAGGTTTGTGAAACAGACCTCATGGTCCTCAAACTTTTCTAAACATAATTTTTTTTCGATCAGAACATCAAAGATCACAGAAATATGTTTTTTGTTGTATAATTTGATTTGTAGTAGTTTTAACTTATTTTATTGCTTGCTTTGTCTTATGTAGAATAACTGTAAATTATCTTGAGGACACTTGAAAGTTTGTTTAAGGCCTCCTAGTGGTTGAGAAACACAGCATTAAAGAACGAATGCATTCACTGCTTCTAAAGCAACACTTCCCACTTGGATTGGAAATCAAACTCGCAATGTTGATTGCCTCGCATTTTGGTCCAGAATAAAAAAATATGACACAGAACTTTACCTTTCTCCAAAATAATGTAAAAAAAATATGGGTTATGCATGATGCTTAATGGCATAGGCCTATTAAATTTTGAGATGTTAGAAGTGAAACATGAAAAAAATAACCATTTGAATAAAATGCATATTTTATTAGATTAGATTAGATTCTTATTATTTGTAAAAGTACATATTTCAATAGCTGTGCTGCGTACAACAGTTCCACCTCTGTATATATTTGTGTATTCTGTATTTCTTTCTCTGTAGATCATATGAATCACTTCATAATAACTTAAATCATGTCTTTACAGAAATATATATGTTGCGTTATGCTGTATTGTGTTATCCCAACAAACACGTGACGTCTGCCAGACGTGCAGATCATGTCTATATTGTGTGGGTCCAGGATCATATCTGTATCTGTACGTCTACACGAATGTATAGTATAATGCAATGTAAGTCGCTTTGGATAAAGCGTCTGCCAAATGCATAAATGTAAATGTAATGTAATTGTATACCCCACATACGTTTTCCCTCGTGGGGCTGCATAAAGACTTCCCAGATAGCAAGCAACCATTGTATCAATGTTGGAAACTGATTAATTTGTCAATGTTCATTTCATTGAATCAATATCCCTTTTGCACCCACAATTAATGTTGAAAAAATGTTGAAATTTCAACAAACCACCGTTTTTGTGATCAGTGTTTGCTTTAGTTGGGTCCTTGACTCTTGGTTTAATGTCATGTTTTTATTGGCCGCCCATTTGTGTTCAAACACATTTGTTTTGGCAAAGAAAACAATGATCCAGTGGGATCAGAAAGTGATGGTGATTTCATCACTATGAAGTCACTCAAACAACTCTTAAGTGTGTAGTTATTAATATGTGAACACTGTGTTATAATGCAGTTTAAAGAGATTAAAGTAGTTTTATAGACGACAAACAGAGCATGTGATTTAAAAACCTGTGACATTGCAGAATCAAATAGACATGAAGAATCAGTGTATGAAAACTCAAAAAGGAAAACTTCATGCTGCAGTGCATGCTGGGTAACATCATAGTACAAAACTCATTGATGACTCCCAGCATGCATTGCAGTGTGTCAATAAACATTTTCTGATATTTTGTCTCAGAACTTTTTTACTTGTGAACCTTAAGGTCAACCTCAATCATGAATGGATCAAATCTTAATATAATTTAAAGAAGTTTCTTAAACTTACTACTGCTTAACACTTGTCATAAAGCAAACTAATTCTACTAATCCTTTTCAAAAAGTTCTTTATCAATGCATAAGTGTTCCTATTGAACACAACTACAAACATTGAAAGAAAGTTAACTTAATGAAAGTTAAGAGTCAAGGACCCAACTAAAGCAAACACTGATCACAAAAAACGGTGGTTTGTTGAAATTTCAACATTTTTTCAACATTAATTGTGGGTGCAAAGTGATATTGATTTAATGAAATTAACATTGACAAATCAATCAGTTTCCAACATTGATTCAATGGTTGCTTGCTATCTGGGAATTGCCATTAAAATAAATATGTTTTAATATAATGCATAGTGTAACACTTATTTTTGTTAAAATAATGTCTAAAATGAGTCTGCGTTGATGTTATAAGACGTTGAAACTATGTCCACAATGACCACATTTCAACTAAATTCGTACCTTCTATAGATGTCCTATGGATGTCAACATTGGACGTACAGAAGATGTCAGAAAAAGATGTCAGAAAAACTTTCATTCTGGCTCATTCCATCCCCTGAGGAGCTTTTGCTCAGTGGGTAAAGCTGCAGTACAAAAACAACAGATCATTTAAGAAGCCAGGAGACGCTACTGAAAATTGCATCCCTACTTAGTTAGCTAAAATAAGTAAATAAAAAATAAACCTGTAGTTAGCTAAAATAAGTAAATAAAAAATAAATTTGTAGTTCGCTAAAATAAATAAATAAAAAATAAATTTGTGGTTAGCTAAAATAAGTAAATAAAAAAAAAAAATTTGTAGTTCGCTAAAATAAGTAAATAAAAAAATAAACTTGTAGTTAGCTAAAATAAGTAAATAAAAAAATTAACTTGTAGTTAGCTAAAATAAGTAAACAAAAAATAAATATGTAGTTCGCTAAAATAAGTAAATAAAAAAATTAACTTGTAGTTAGCTAAAATAAGTAAATTAAAAAAGAATTGTAGTTCGCTAAAATAAATAAATAAAAAATATACTTGTAGTTAGCTAAAATAAGTAAATAAAAAAATAAATTTGTAGTTCGCTAAAAAAATAAACTTGTAATTAGCTACTGCCTAACACGATCGCTACATCTACATGTAGTTGTGCCTTAGTTTACATTTAAAACATTCTAAGCATTGTTGCGTCATGTGATTACGTAGCACTGACGCGCGAGTTCCAGTGGTTTGTTTGTTGAGCGCGAGCGACGATCATCTGAGCAGGTGACTGGATCAGTCAGAAAGACGGTCGACAGTTGTAAAGTTTGACGGGTTAAACTTGTTTTCAGCTTCAGTGATGGAGACAGCAGGACACTTCAACAGCACTCAGCTGATTTCAGATACTCAAGTTGCGGTCAGTACGGCGTCGATGACCGATGGTGGAGTGAACATCATCCGGAGAGATTCTGTGGAGAAACACACCCACCAGGTTAAGTGACTAATTATATATGAAGTCAAGTAATAATTTTCTTATTATTCATTGAAATGACAAACGACGAGTCAGATTTGATAAAAAAAAATAAAACAGTTCGTTGTCGTTAACATACATCAGTGTTTTAAAATTGCTTCGAAACTAAAAGTGGTACTTTATACCTAATTCATCTTTTGTCCATAACTACAAACACTTGTTTTTAACTTTTTAAAGGTCAATTTCATGCTAAGCTAACCTAACCATGAAGAAAATTACTTACTTAAAGATTTCAGTCTTCATACTGATCGATCACATGTCAATATTTGTTGATATTCATGTGAGGTCTCTCTTCATGTTTTTAAAGGATGGTTTATTTTCATTTTTAAAGCATCATTCCTTATCAATATTCATCATAAATGTCCACATAAAAAAATGAAAATATGAGAACTGTTTTATGAAGAGCCATCCCTCTCCATTTGATTGCATCTGGTTTGTGTTTTTAAAATGTTAAATTGGTGCGATTACACACATCCCGGGTGACTGCAACAATATAATCTCAATGACATCTATGATGTTACAGATTTTGTTGCACATTCATTTTTATAAACTAGTGAAATATATATTTTAAGACAAAGCTGCCTACATTCTGATAATAATTTTCCAGTTTACAGAATACAAACATGTACCTATTTTGATTTGCTTATCGTTCTTCGAGCCATAAATGTGTTTCTCTTATATTTTTAGGAATAGGAACAAGAACAAAGAAGGTCATCTGTGCCTTCTTCCAGAAATTATGGTGGTTGATCGGATGTGCCTGCCGCCGCATCTACGTTAAAGAACAAGACTTCTCTGATCCCCAGCCTGGCCCATCTTGGGCTTGGCCAATGCAGGGTCAAGGGTCAGCTGCTCGAGAGCCTGATGATCAGACAGAGTCAGCGTCACTATCAGGCCCATCCAGTCCAGAGACAGCAGACACAAAAAGTATACAGGTGGCCGAACCTGAGGCGGCGAAGCCCGAGTCATCTCAAAGCGCTCGGTCTGAATCTGTTTCAGTTTCAGCTACTCCTTCTCCAAGGAAAGCCAAAACCAAAACAAACAAACACAAAGGTGCTGGATCTGATTCATCTACATCCCAACCAACCACAGATGAGCCAGCTGTGCCCAAGCAGTCGAGCGAGCCAGAGTCTTCACCTGTTGGCACACATGTGACTGATTTAACTGAGTCTGTTAATAGTGAGTCTTCATTCATTATTTCATTCTCATCTTCTAGATGATTTTTGCCTTCTGCCTACATTCTGATAATAATTTTCCAGTTTACAGAATACTAACATGTACATATTTTGATTTGCTTATCGTTCTTTGAGTCATAAATGTGTTTCTCTTTTATTTTTAGGAATAGGAAAAAGAACAAAGAAGGTCATGCATGTTTTTTTCCAAAATCAAGGCGGGCGATCAGACGTGCCTGCCGCCGCATCTACGTTAAAGAAAAAGACTTCTCTGATCCCCAGCCTGTCCCATCTTGGGCTTGGCCAATGCAGGGTCAAGGGTCAGCTGCTCGAGAGGCTGATGATCAGACAGAGTCAGCGTCAGTATCAGACCCATCCAGTCCAGAGACAGCAGACACAAAAACAAAACAGGTGGCCGAACCTGAGGCGGCGAAGCCCGAGTCATCTCAAAGCGCTCGGTCTGAATCTGTTTCAGTCTCAGGCCCTTCTTCTCCAAGGAAAGCCAAAACCAAAACAAACAAACACAAAGGTGCTAGATCTGATTCATCTACATCCCAACCAACCACAGATGAGCCAGCTGTGCCCAAGCAGTCGAGCGAGCCAGAGTCTTCACCTGTTGGCACACATGTGACTGATTTAACCGAGCCTGTTAATAGTGAGTCTGCTTTCATTATTTCATTATTTCATTCTCATCTTCTAGATGATTTCTGCCTTCTGCCTACATTCTGATAATAATTTCCAGTTACAGAATACTAACATGTACATATTTTGATTTGCTTATCGTTCTTCGAGTCATAAATGTGTTTCTCTTTTATTTTTAGGAATAGGAAAAAGAACAAAGAAGGTCATGCATGTTTTTTTCCAAAAATCAAGGCGGGCGATCAGACGTGCCTGCCGCCGCATCTACGTTAAAGAAAAAGACTTCTCTGATCCCCAGCCTGTCCCATCTTGGGCTTGGCCAATGCAGGGTCAAGGGTCAGCTGCTCGAGAGGCTGATGATCAGACAGAGTCAGCGTCAGTATCAGACCCATCCAGTCCAGAGACAGCAGACACAAAAACAAAACAGGTGGCCGAACCTGAGGCGGCGAAGCCCGAGTCATCTCAAAGCGCTCGGTCTGAATCTGTTTCAGTCTCAGGCCCTTCTTCTCCAAGGAAAGCCAAAACCAAAACAAACAAACACAAAGGTGCTGCTAGATCTGATTCATCTACATCCCAACCAACCACAGATGAGCCAGCTGTGCCCAAGCAGTCGAGCGAGCCAGAGTCTTCACCTGTTGGCACACATGTGACTGATTTAACTGAGTCTGTAATAGTGAGTCTGCTTTCATATTATTTCATTCTCATCTTCTAGATGATTTCTGCCTACATTCTGATAATAATTTTCCAGTTTATAGGATACAAACATGTACATATTTGGATTTGCTTGTCGTTCTTCAAGTCATAAATGTGTTTCTCTTTTTTTTTTTAGGAAAAAGAACAAAGAAGGTCATCTGTGGTTTTTTCCAAAATCATGGCGGGCGATCAGACGTGCCTGCCGCCGCATCTACGTTAAAGAAAGAGACTTCTCTGATCCCCAGCCTGGCCCATCTTGGGCTTGGCCAATGCAGGGTCAAGGGTCAGCTGCTCGAGAGCTTGATGATCAGACAGAGTCAGTGTCAGTATCAGACCCATCCAGTCCAGAGACAGCAGACACAAAAACAAAACAGGTGGCCGAACCTGAGGCGGCGAAGCCCGAGTCATCTCAAAGCGCTCGGTCTGAATCTGTTTCAGTCTCAGGCCCTTCTTCTCCAAGGAAAGCCAAAACCAAAACAAACAAACACAAAGGTGCTAGATCTGATTCATCTACATCCCAACCAACCACAGATGAGCCAGCTGTGCCCAAGCAGTCGAGCGAGCCAGAGTCTTCACCTGTTGGCACACATGTGACTGATTTAAGCGAGCCTGTTAATGGTGAGTCTGCTTTCAATATTTCATTCTCATCTTCTAGATGATTTATCCTTTGAATGAAAAATGATGTGGTTACAACACTGTTACTTCCTGTAGGACAACATCTAATACATAACATTTTCTTTTGAATATTTTTAGCTTCGTTTGCTTCCCTTTATAATCTGGGAGAGAAGCTGAGCAAAAGACGACGGGACCTGTTTTTGGCCACTCGCAAATCTGACGGGCAGACAGTGTTAGTTATTATTTTTCTACACCCATTATTTTTTTTAATCCTAACATACTGTGTGAAACATGTAAAGTGAAGTGAGCATTATGATAAAGTTATATTATTTTATTACAACTATAATATTATATAAAATATAAAACATGTGTTTGTTTTCTTGTGTTTGTTGAGGTCTAGTGTGAGAAGCACTGCTATGAATCATCATATATGTCATGTGTGTAGTGCCCGCTGAATTGGGAATATATACACAAACATGAGTTTATGTGAGACACTTTTTATTTAATGTACACTTATTTTGTATCTTTGCAGGTGGCCATCAAAGTCATACCCAAGGTGACACAGAAGAGATTTATTCCTGTTGTAAGTTAAAAAGTACAGTGGGGTCCAAAAGTCACATTGAAACTCAAGTTTTTAGTTTGTGAAAATAGTACTCATGACATAATCTGTAATGTAATAATTATTCTATGAATGTAATTCTGAAATAACATGGATTGTATTGCAAACATGAAGATGAAGGGACAGTGTGGAGTTTGAGTTCAAGTATATATGCTTTTGCACAAACTCGTGGATTCCACGGCACACGTTAAAATGAAAATATGTTTTATAGAAGTGTTTCATATGAGTGGACCCCACTGCATCTCAAAACAAATGCTTCATACGTCAGTCAGCTAACGTTTTGTTGAACACTTCTCTCTAGTCTGGGACCAACAAACGTCTTCCAGCAGAAGTGGCTTTGAATGTGAAGATGACAGGCGATGAATCGATGAGAAGCCCCCATGTTTTAAATCTGCTCCAGTGGTTTGACGACCCAGAAAAATACATCCTGGTCTTTGAATATCTGCATTCCTGTGAGACTTTGGAGCACTTTATTAAGACCAAGGGAGGTTGTCTGGACGAACGTCAGGCGCGGGACTTGATCGTACAAGCGGTTCTTGCAGCAAAGGACTGCATCGACCGGGATTTGTTCCATCGCAACATCATGTTGAAAAACATCTTAATTAACACGTCGACGCTGCAGATAAAATTAACAGACTTCAGCTCTGGGCAGTTCATCAGCACTGACTTCGACAGATATAATGCAGAAACATCTATGGTCTGGTTTGTCGGTGATATGCTGTGCAGAATGCTACATGGACGTGCGCCCTATACGTCTGAAAGTGGAGAAGTTGCCAGAACACTGCACTTTCACTCCAGTTTATCCGGAGGTGAGAGAAAAAGCAACAATAAGACATACATGAGAACATTAGACTGTCACATGAAGAGAACATGTATAATTAAGTCTCTTATCAATCCTCTGGTACAGAATGCTGTTCTTTCCTGTGCAAGTGTCTGATTAAAAAATCAGTCCACAGAGCCAGTCTACAGGAGCTCTTAACACACAAGTGGTTTCATGGAGTGATGTAGGTAAGTAAACATACTGCTCACAGGTCAGCTGTACTTTCATATTGATACAGTTTTATAATGATAATGATGACCAACCAGAAGCACTGAGAATAAACACATTACACACTTCCATATTTATCCTCATTCACAATTGCTTAACATAAATAATCCTGCTTAACTTATATTGCTTAGCTTATATTCACTTCATCCAAGTGGATGCTACACACTGGTTGGTGGGTGGGGAGAGAGCCCTGGTATGATTGTAAAGCACTTTGAGCGTACAGTTGTACATAGAAAAGCTCCATATGAATGCTTCAGTCATTCATTTATTTATTCATTATATATATATATATTCTAAACATCTCATCATTTTCTCTTTATGTTATAGGAAACTTCACCCCAATCACAAAAAATGGGAAAGGTATAGTATAGGTGTAGTATAGGTGAGTACTCTTTACTTGTTTACATTCCATCCAGTAGAATATCTCTAGTGTTATATAATAATCTGCTATTGTAAACTGACCTAGTACTTAATGTAACTTAACACTTAACATATACTTAAATATAACTTCAAACTTATTATATACTTAAATACTTAAAAATAACTTAATATAATATAAACTTATGATGTATATTTACATACATATTACATAGATAAATTAGCTAGATGGGGTAGATAGATTTGTAGATAGGTTAGATAGGTTGGTTAGATTGATAGGTTGGGTTTAGGTAGATGGATTGATAGGTTGGTTGGTTGATTGGGTTAGATAGGTGGGTAATAGGTTAGATGGGTTAGATAGGTGGGTTGAAAGTTTAGATGGGTTGATAGATAGATTGATTGGTTTAGATAGGAGGGTTGATAGGTTAGAAGGGTTAGATAGGTGGGTTGATCGTTTAGATGAGTTAGATAGGTGGGTAATAGGTTAGATGGGTTGATAGGTTAGAAGGATTTGATAGGTGGGTTGTTAGTTTAGATGGGTTTATAGTTTGGATGGGTTATATAGGTAGGGATGGGTTAGATAGGTTAGAAGGGTTAGATAGGGGGGTTGATCGTTTAGATGAGTTAGATAGGTGGGTAATAGGTTAAATGGGTTGATAGGTTAGACAGGTGAGGTAGATGGGTTGATCGTTTAGATGGGTTAGATAGGTGGGTAATAGGTTAGATGGGTTGATAGGTTAGAAGGATTTGATAGGTGGGTTGTTAGTTTAGATGGGTTTATAGTTTGGATGGGTTATATAGGTAGGGATGGTTAGATAGGTTAGTTGGGTTAGATAGGTGGGTTGAAAGTTTAGATGGGTTGATAGATTGGATGGGTTATATAGATAGTGATAGGTTAGATGGGTTAGATAGGTTAGTTGGGTTAGATAGGTGGGTAATAAGTTGGATTGGTTGATAGGTTAGATGGGTTAGGTAGAAGGGTTGATAGTTTAGATGGATTTATAGGTTGGTTGATAGGGATTGGGTTAGATAGGTGGGTAATAGGTTAGATGGGTTAATAAGTTAACTCAACTCAAGTTTATTTATATAGCGCTTTTTACAATTTGTATTGTTGCAAAGCACCTGTACATGATGACAAAATGACTATAAGCAAAGCATTCATTTTGTAAATTTGTAAAAAGGAAAGTAAGAACAACAAACTGAAAAAAATACACCCCAAATTCACAAACTACCAAAATGTAAGAACATGTAAGAAAAACACAGGCACACAACACACAATTATCAAAAACACACACTTGCACACAACTCACAGACACACGCACACAAGTACATACCCACCCATATACATAACAGACTCACAAGACACACGAACTGACATACATGCACATACACACAGTGTTATTACAGAGAAGCACACATAGAAGATATAGGAAAGAGAAACACAGGTATCATATTATACGAACTATAAATTCCTATATGGAGTATTAAATAAATTATGCAGAATGATTACATTTAAAGTGATATTAGAAATACAAAAACTTTAAATTCTAAAGCTGATGTCAGCAGCCCTAAGGTCGGGCAAATGATTTATTTATTTATTATTTATACCATTTCAAGGCTATTCCACTAATGCCGACATAATTTTAAGTCTATGTAAAAGTATGCTATGGTCAATGGTGTCGAATGCGTCACTAAGATCTAATAGCACAAGTAATGAGATGCAGCCACGGTCTGACGCTAAAAGCAAGTAATTCGTAACTCTAATCAGAGCAGTCTCTGTACTATGATGTGCACTAAATCCTGACTGGAATTGTTAATAGATGTTGTTCCTTTGGAGGAAGAAGCATAGCTGTAATGAGACTACCTTTCAAGTACTTTAGAGATGAAAGGTAGATTCAAATTAGGTCTATAATCAACTAATTCCCTAGGATCAAGTTAAGGTTTTTGATAAGGGGCTTAATAACAGCCACCTTATACGCTTTAGGGACATGCTCTAAAGACAGAGATGAGTTATAATACTAAGCAAAGGATCTATAATTTCAGGGAGCATCTCTTTCAGTAAACTAGCAGGTATAGGATCTAGTATGCAGAGGTGGGAGTAAGTCACACATGTGCAAGTCACAAGTAAGTCTCAAGTCTTACCGTTCAAGTCTCAAGCAGGTCCAAGTCAATTTTTTGTGAGATCAAGCAAGCCAAGTCAAGTCACTGCTTTATGTCAAGCAATTCGAGTCAAGACGTATTGGGTCAAGCAAGTCACTGACAAGTCATACAAATGTTTGATATTTTGCAACAAAAAATTGCAATATGCATCTCAAAAGGTGTCCACATACAGCTAAGTTTAAAAAAAGCTAAAAAAAAAAAAAAATACATAGCCTGAAATGTAAATGTAACTGAAATTAGGCCAACATAAAAGCATGAAAAGTATTAAGGTGTTTCATTATCCTGCAGAAGACCATGAAAAACAACAAACAATTTAAGTATAATGGTTTCTGCCACTAAATGGCATTCTTCAAACAGTTATTCACTTTATGGGACATGAACACATCCTTAAGTTAGTTCCTTACTTTTTAACAAAAAGAAAAATAATTGAATCACACAAACCTGGCACCTGGTTATCAAATGGATTAACTATTGTTCTTTGTGTGTGTGTGTGTGTGTGTGTGTGTGTGTGTGTGTGTGTGTGTGTGTGTGTGTGTGTGTGTGTGTGTGTGTGTGTGTGTGTGTGTGTGTGTGTGTGAGAGATAGAGAGTGATTTGAGTGAGTGTCATTTTATTGCGTTCAAAATCAGATATTTATTAAACAAAAGACAAGCTATTTGAGTCATTTAACTCAAGTCCGAGTCAAGTCGCAAGTCATGAATATCAAAGTCAAGTCTTTTATTACTATTTGTCAAGCAAGTCTCAAGTCCTAAAAATTGCGACTTGAGTCTGACTCAAGTCAAGTCATATGACTCAAGTCCCCCATCTCTGCTAGTAGCTATACATGTTGTTGATTTAGAAGATCTAATAACTTTAGACAGTTCATCCTTACCTATAATAGAAAATAATTGTTTACAATTACTACTATGTTGATGTCCAATATCTGATGCTGATCATTTATTTTTTGTTAAATTAGCCACTGTGTTCAATAAAAACCTAGGGTTGTGCTGGTTTTATTCTATTAGTGATGAAAAGTATAGGCGGATCTAGAAGCTCTCAAGGCTTTTCTGTATGTTAAAACACTATCCTTCCAAGCCAAGCGAAATACAACAGTTTGTGCATAACCCTTTTCTATTCCATCATGACAATGTCCCTGTGTATAAACAAAGAGCATAGATTACCAAGAGGTGAAACTCAATAGAAGGCTCCATAGCAACAGTTGCGCCCATTGGTTGCGCCCATGACGTGACTGTGTCGCCGCCATTATGGACTGAAAACTTCATAAAAATGCCGTAGAATAATAGGAGCCAGTCACGCTGACCAACTTACAATAACATTTACATTTACACATTTGGCAGAAGCTTTTATGCAAAGCGACTTACATTACATTGTACTATACATTTTGTATAGTAAGCAAGTGGGGTTTAGGTGCCTTGTCAAGGGCCGTTACCCTTCAGACCTGAGAATCGAACCAGCAACCTTCTGGTCATGAGTCCAACTCTCTAACCACTGGACCACGACTGCCCACATATATACAATAACACATTTAAAGTACATACATACATATACATACACATTTATAGATAGGTCCCCTCCACCAATTGACTAGGCTGCCTTATACTGCTTACTGTTTGCCAAGTAAAAAGATACATTTACTGCCCTTTACTTACCCTTATGTATCTTATATCTCATACATTTTCCTTGATAAATGAAAAACTTCAGGTTGTAAAATCACCAGATGTGATGTTTGGTAGTGATTTAATAGAGGCAGACAAAGTCATATATATGTATTCACAATATTGATTTAAAAAATATAATTATATAAAAAAATAAATAGTACACATTCATAACATTTATAATAAACAGTTTAAATATCACAACATATGAACAAGTTGCAAACATTGTATAAAGGACTTAGAGATTGTAAGACAAAGGTAAAATGGGGTAGAGAATGATTGTGGTACACGTGTGAGAGAAAAATGGTCAAGAATTTACTGAGGAGTTATCTTTAAAAATGTCCTGTTACGTTTCTGATTAGGCCGAGAGATGCGCCGATTTTGGGTGCGCAATATATGGTGAATTCTTATCCTGTTAAATAATTGTATCAAGTACACAAGTGATCTCTTGCACTCTCTTGCTGCTACATACTGCTTTCTACGCCAAATCACGGCTGGTGCACCGAGAATTGTTGCAGTTTATTGCAGAACACTGCTTGTGTTTTCAGTCCAAAATGGCGGCAGCGCCTCCGCAGCGTCATCTATAGACTGTTGCCCTTATCACTACAGAGTTTTGCCTCTTGGTAATCTATACTCTTTGGTATAAGGCAAGATTCAGACAGAAAGGATCGATTGAGTCAGTGTGAAAGATCTTGACTTAAAGCCAAGTCCTGAACCCAGCTGAACATTTCACCCACAGCATGAAAATGATTTTGGGATGGCATCATGATATTCACAGTTAAACTATGGTAATACAAATGTTAAGCAGTCTGCTACTTTTACTTTAATAAAATTCTTATTTCTGCGTCCAGAAAAACACCGGCAACCTGATGTGAGCAAACCCCAACACAATGAATGCTTGACCTGTAGAGAAACTCCCTAATTGGCTCTTTTATTTTATTAAGTCTCCTATATTCTGGAACCAGATTCTTCGGACTAATGAAACCAAGACTGAAAAGCATAGAGAAGGAAAGAAAACACACTGTAAAAAAATAGCTGTAATTTTGCAGCAGGTTGCATGTAACTTATTGTAGATTTAATGTTTTTATATTTTCTTTCATTAAAACAAGACTAAATATCTTAGGTCACTTTTCTTGTTATGTAAATGTATCTTGATTTAAAGACCAACTATCCCAAAAAAATTGCACTTTTTTAAATGTTGTTTAAATTTGATGTATTTAACTTGCATTACACCATCTTGGTAAAACTGACCCACCCGAAAATCAATGTAGAATTCACAGCCTGTGCTATATCAGTTATAATGTAGATGATCTTTACTCTGTAATATATATATATATAAACTTCTGTAAATCAAGACGGCAGTTACATACATAAACAAGCTTGCTCCTGAAGTCAGGAGATGTTTCCTTTCACATATTCTTCCTTGAAACGTCAGGAAGGGCTAAACACACAAACATAACCAATCACAACCCATAACATCATAAACATCAGTTTACAAGTAACGTATGAATGACCATTTATCAAATGTGCTACCAAGATTTTCATCATGTCACGTCTTCGGCCATCTGATAGAGTTTTAGTGAAAGTGTATTTGTTTATGATCTAACCACCTCCGGGGCTGCTCTTAGGATATCTTCAGTCATCTGGAGGAGGAGGATGTAATATTGAGCAGAGATGAGAAATGAACACCTGACAAGTGTATATAGTTCAAATATCTTTATTGTTTAAGTGATTCTAGATGTAATTCAGATTGGTGATGTTTACATGGACAAGATTTTTTTTTTTCAGGAGGACTTCTAATAAACTGTTGTGTCTTCAAACTCTGATGTGTCCTCATGAGCTTGAGCTTAAAGAATCTTTCATATAAATCATATCAATGCTCTGATTATCTAGCATTCTCTACAGCTATTGAGATCTAGTCCAATAGACATTAGTCTATATGCAAATCTGTGAATAATGCTGAGAATAAACACAAAACCTGATAAACATGTCAAACAATTTACCATCAAGACTTGTTGTGTCTATGATGAACATTTCTAGGACATGAAGGTCTGAAGAGTCTGAAGGAAGACAAAGTCAGTTAACCCTTTAGTGTTAACAGAAGAAGAGACTGTTGTCTGTAAAAGTTCTTAACCTTTTCTTATTGATTCTGTTTAAATGTTTTCAACAGTATTTGAATACAGAGAAAATCGCAGTTAACCAGCATCACACCCGCTGTGCAGATCGATCTGTGTATGACATATAAACAAAAATATTGTTTCTATCTGCATTTATTTAAGTAGGAATGCACTAATACTGGTATCGGGCTCGACACTAAGCTCATGCACCGATACTTCATGTGACATAACTGACTGAAATTTGTGCTTTTAAAGTTTGTGACAAGCACATAAAAATATTAGTTTTTTCATAATGTGTTTAAGATGATGCTGTAATTTTGAAGTTATTCTATTTTTTATTAGTCTCACTGTGTTGTGCTTGGAAAATTGCCACCTCACCAAAAAATAAAGAAAAAATAGAGGTAAAGGGATTTGTATCGGTATCGGCGAGTACCAGAAATACAATATCGCTACTCGTTCTCGGCCTTAAAAAAAAAATGGTATCGGTGCATCCCTACTTTTAAGCAATATACAACAGTAATATTTCTATATGTATTTAGGAAAAGTTCAAAAATATCTTTTTCATGTGTCTTGTCATGCTGTCAGTGTTTCACATTGCTGTTGGATGACTTTATGTCACTCCTGAGTTTTGATTTTGTTGAAATTCAACAGACACTGAACTGAAATGACCACAATATATTTGTTCATTGCACAAGTGTTTAATGCAGTTTATAGTGGTTCCAAAATGTTTTTCTTTGGTATTATTTGTACTAAGGTGTACATTTACAAAACTCTCATTAAGCTCAAATCCTAAGATTACACTACAGAATTTATTGCAGTTTATGAATTTACTGTAGAATACTGTCGTATACATTACACAACTGTGTAGTAATGCGGTCAGTACGGCGTCGATGACCGATGGTGGAGTGAACATCATCCGGAGAGATTCTGTGGAGAACAACACCCCACCAGGTTAAGTGACTAAATTATATATGAAGTCAAGTAATAATTTTCTTATTATTCATTTGAAATGGCAAACGACGAGTCAGATTTGATAAAAAAAACAATACAGTTCGTTGTCGTTAACATACATCAGTGTTTTAAAATTGCTTCGAAACTAAAAGTGGTACTTTATACCTAATTCATCTTTTGTCCATAACTACAAACACTTGTTTTTAACTTTTTAAAGGTCAATTTCATGCTAAGCTAACCTAACCATGAAGAAAATTACTTACTTAAGGATTTCAGTCTTCATACTGATCGATCACATGTCAATATTTTGTTGATATTCATGTGAGGTCTCTCTTCACGTGGTCATTGTGGACGTATTTTCAACGTCTTATAACATCAACGCAGACTCATTTTAGACATTATTTTAACAAAAATAAGTGTTACACTATGCATTATATTAAAACATATTTATTTTAATGGCAATTCCCAGATAGCAAGCAACCATTGAATCAATGTTGGAAACTGATTGATTTGTCAATGTTAGCAAACACTGATCACAAAAACGGTGGTTTGTTGAAATGTCAACATTTTTTCAACATTAATTGTGGGTGCAAAAGGGATATTGATTCAATGAAATGAACATTGACAAATTAATCAGTTTCTAACATTGATTCAATGGTTGCTTGCTATCTGGGAAGTCTTTATGCAGCCCCACGAGGGAAAACATATGTGGGGTATACAATGAACTTTGATTTAAATATAACCATTGGGTGTAACTGTATTGTCACATAATTTTCTGTACCAGTATTGCACGTCCACAGACCCTCCTCGCTAGATGTAAATATTGAACTTCATATCTACGTCCAAGAGGCGTCGTTGTCCAACGTCCAGATACCGTACCAGATTTGCACGTCATGTAGACATACAGATACAGATATGATCCTGGACCGACGCAATATAGACATGATCTGCACGTCTGGCAGACGTCACGTGTTTGTTGGGATGTTTGCAATTATAAAGCCTTAGCCCTGCTAAAAATCATAATAGGTATTAAAGAGCTATACAAATCATTTAAAAAATATAGTGATTGGTATTGGTATTAAAATAATACATTATTTACAGAACAATATAAATGAACTTACACGTTTAAGTCTAATGTTCTTGGTAAAAGGTATCATGCTTACACAATGAATCAAATCAGAGACAATAAAAATATCATCTGAACCAGCTTGTCACGGTCCTGTTTGTCCCCTTGCCCGTTTCTCCCACGTTTTTCCCCATAGACTTCACTTCCCAGCATCTTCCACGCTCCTGCACCTGTCAGCCATTCCCCTCATTATCTGGACTATATATATATATATATATATATATACACTCTGTGTTTCCTTTGTGTTCCTGAATCTCCCTTCGTCTGACTGTGACTAATAAATAAATTCTTCAGAATAACACAGATCCATGAAAACAGTATTATGGGTGTCAGGCCAGTGGCTAGTTGGCAACGACAAATTGTAAAGAACGGCATAATGTGGCTGTTTCAACCAATTTACATTTTTCTATTTTACACGGAAACAATAACAGTATCTGACAGGCCCTGAAAACGCTGTTGATGTGTGCTGTATGAACAGCTGAAACACTTACAGCTTTCATTTGAAAATAGTGTCATGTCAACAGCTTCTACCTGACCGCAAAACAATACATATAGCACTGTGTAGCAGGAACATTTAAGACTGGGGTTAATGTGATTTGAGACTTTTATTTCCAAATGAGATGGACTAACACATGTAATTTACCTTGAAAGGAGCCCTGGAACTACAGGCGATTTCCTCTAATCAGACCACAAATGCTCATTTTCATGAAAGAGCCCATGGGAGGGTCAAAATCAATTCACTCAAATGACAAACAGTCATCCTGAGGGAACAGACTTCTTCATTCCAGTATAGGATTTGTGTTCTAGTGGTTCCCATTGGCTATATAACATCCCAACACACATTATACCAGTAAGAGACTATCAGGTACCATAATAGTATCCAATACAATTTTAATCATTAAATCCAGGGGCTCCATAAAACCACCAGCTTTCAGTCATCAGCTCAGATATCCCTTGCGAACATGAACAATGGTTCACTACAAATAAAACCCAAAATCATGATTACCATGTAGTAACAATGTATTGTTAAACTAACCATGATTTTGCCACGCTTTAGCCATGTCATTATAATCATGTCATCATACTATAATCAAACCAATGCCAGTTTTCGTATAGGAGCTGTAACCAGCAGCACACTCCACCCTCGCGCGAGCGCGCGCGCCCTCCCTGCGCGTCATTGGACGCTGCGAGTAGATGTGTTCAGATCGTGTGTCTTGAGGAGACCCGCTTTGCTTTCCTCCTCCATCCGGCACGCGTTTTCTGACAGGTTTTCGGAACACAACAAGGTCGGGTCAGATGAAATGGACCCGCAGAAAATCTGCCGAACCGCATCGAGCACACGGTAACGCGAGCGCGGAGACGCACGGAATACTGAGCCAAGAAGTAAGTTACATAATGTGTGTGTGTGTGTGTGTGTGTGTGTCTGTGTGTGTGTGTGAGAGGATGATTAAATCAAGTATGAAATATTGTCCCCGAGAACATTAAACCGGATGTAAAATAAAGCCACTGTAAAAGTGAAGGGCATCACACCTGCACTTTCCTTCTAGGCATTCGAATATATATCTAAAAATACATACTAACATTTTTCTATCAAGATCTGATGATGTCTGTGTGTTTTTGATGGCTGGTTCAGTATACAAGACGACTATTTAAAGCTAATGTTCTGTCTGGACATTAAAGCAAAGCATTCATATAAAAACACTGTTTACACTGGACTGGACTACTGAAATATTCATAAATGATTAAAATATTCCGTCGCATACATAATATTTCATATATATATATATATATATATATATATATATACACCGTATTATGAAATGTGTATGAAGTTTATATTATATTATCTATAAAGTCAACAGTAATTTTGAAGCAACAGGTTTATTATGGAAACATTGTAATTAAATCCATCCATCCATTTAATCATTATTTTATTGATTAATTCTTTTTTCTCTTTTTGTCCTTTTTTGTTTCTTTCTTTCTCTCTCTCTCTCTCTCTCTCTCTCTCTCTCTCTCTCGCTCGCTCTCTCTCGCTCGCTCGCTCTGTCTCAGTGGCAGCTCCAGACCTTCTTGATCCTAAAACAGCTGCTCACAACTCTAAACCACGTCTGTCATTCTCGGCCAAGCCAGTGGTGCTGAACACCTCAGATGATTATGAGCCTCGTGTGAGCGTCATGCGCTGGAAAACAGTGCTGACTGTCTTTCTGCTGGTGGTGATTTATTTAATTCTTGGAGCAACTGTGTTTAAAGAGCTGGAACAGCCATATGAGACATCTCAGAAACTCTTCATCCTTGCAGAAAAACTAGAATTTCTCTTGGAGCATCCCTGTGTCAACTCATCAGACCTGGAGAATTTAGTGAAGGTGAGACAGCCAGAATGCACATACTGGTACCTTTAACATGCATAACACAATAAACAGCATTCTGACATTTATGAAGGAATACGTCTCTGGTCTTGTGTTTGCATATGTAATCATGATGGTTCCACTTGGAAATATTTTCTGTAGCTCAAGAGATTTGACAGAGTTGTGTTTCAAGTATCAACTTAGACTGAAGAATTGCTGAGGAGAAGTAAAGACAAAAACAAACAGAAACTTGAATAAATGTACTGTGTGCATGCATGACAGAGATGTTTCTTTCTAGCTGAGCTCTTTATATTCTTTTGCACTGACACATACATCATGGATGAAATGATGGCTCTGTAGCTGAAGTTGGAGACATGCACATTTGCCTTTTAATATATGTTGTGTAATGTAACTAAGTGTAAACATTTGGATTGAAAACACCAAACAGTCTGCAGCTTCATATAGTGAGCGATGTCTTTGAAACTCTTGTATTGTCTGCGAGCGTGTGAATTGACATTCTGAAAATCAGACATTTTCTTCTCGTGTGTGCTTGTTGGTTTAGGAGAATAAATGGTTCTGTCCATTTGCCACATGCATTTCACAGGTTTCACACTGTAAACATCACAGGGGAATACCAGCCTTTCACACGCACACCATTTCATGATGAAGGTCTCTGAAGTAATGGTGTTTTATGTTGAATTACCTTCTCGTATCCCAGTTTAACATTTAGTTCATTTGATGGCACTAGTTTGCACATGACAGTTACAAATGAACAGCAATGATCTGAAATTAAATGTGTGCATTCATTAGATATGCAGCAGTATTGTAATGTATACAAAGTAAAGTGTATAATCATGTAATGTGCAGTACGGTTTTAATATATACAATCTTTTTTTCTTATTAGCAAGTGGCATCAGCCATACGAGCAGGTGTGAACCCTTCAGGAAACTCATCCAATCAGAGCAGCTTATGGGATCTCAGCAACTCGTTTTTCTTCGCTGGAACAGTTATTACAACTATAGGTACCACACGCACACACACACACACACACACACACACACAAGCAGCTGCTTTCTTTCGAAACATCTCAAATGAAACCACAAAATTACAGAGAATTAAACATGATTTTATAGCAGTAACCATACTAAAACCATAGTAACCACAAATATACTATTATCTTACAATAATAACCATGATATTCATAGTAAATCTATGGTAATACAAATGATATTCAATCCAAAAAGCCAGGGTTACTACTATGGTTAATTTTCGTAAGCTCATTTTAATTTTCAGGAAAACGACAGTAACCCATACAAGCGCACAGGAACAGCAGTGCTATGCAGACAACACATTAAACATTGAGGTGAATGGGTTATGGCAGCTGAAAACCCCTCCAGGTACCCTTAGTGTCAGCTGGGAACATCGCCTTTCCATTTCTGCTGCCACATGCAGATGGTAAGGTCAGAATTTGGTGTAAACAACACAAATCCATCCTGCTCTGTTCCATTGGTGCCTTGTTTAAATACCAGAACTTACCTGAGTGACCTTTGGCTAACGTTGTTTGAACGTTTTCTTGACGTTATCAATACATTCTAAGAAAGAATCTGTTTATGATTTTGCCAAGATGAAACTGCAACTTGGGTTCGATTAAACAAGTTAGTCAGACTGTCTTCATGTCAGTTGTCCTGTATTTGCACATGCACTCCACACTAATGCTTTGTGATAACATATTTATAACACATATCATGACAAATATTTCCAAACAATTTTAGTATTTGGAAAAACAAGAGAAATCAAACACTAAAAGAACTAAATGTACAAAAATAACCCACTTCAAAAAGGTTGATTCTTAATATTTTGTCATGTTACACGGATGATCAACAGCTGTTTTTATGTTTTGTGAGTCTCTTGTTTGATCTGAGCCATTAAACTGTGTGTAAACTCAACAGGGTTATATTTTTTCATTTAGTAAAGTAGCCATGTTTCCCAGAAGACAAAGTGAAACCACAGATCGACACCAATCATCTTTTCTGGAATTTTTTTCAGCTGAACCGTAGGCATTGTGAATAACTAAATAATTGATGTAGTATTATTGTTATGTGTGTTATGTGAATGTGTGCAGGATTATAAAGCAGAACTTCAGAGAGCTCAGAGCCAACGGCTGTGATGAATTATTGATCAGTTCACTGTCAGATGACAGACTGAATGTTAAAGTCTAACTGAGCGTTAACCCCTCATCCAGAACAACATTACAACTCATTTACAGCTCTCACCTTCTCCTAAACCTGAATGTGTTGTCTCATTTACTATAAACACTACACCTGAATGTATCTGTGAACAGTCCCACTGGGAAAGTCCTCCGGCACTTATTCATTTTCTTTCAAGTAAAGTAGAAAAATCTCGTTTATCTTGAATAAAAGCATTAATAGCATTATTGTTTTTGCAGAAAGGTCCCACAGACCCAAACACCACACAATGGTTAAAACTATAAAGATTTGGGAAATTGTTAAATATCAATTATATAACATTCATATTTTTGGAACTTCCTCCAGGTTTTGGGAATATCTCACCTCACACTGAAGGTGGTCGTATCTTCTGTATTATCTACGCTCTGTTGGGAATTCCTCTGTTTGGATTCTTGCTGGCAGGAGTGGGAGATCAGCTTGGAACCATCTTTGGAAAGGGGATCACTAAAGTGGAAAAGATGATTGATGTGAGTTTTTTATTTATAAAGATATTACATTTACATCTGTACGAAACCATTCCATAAGTGTCAATTGTTTATTGCCATCTGCACAGGTACATTACGGTATGTTGGAATTCTTTGCATTACGGTATTGGAATATATTTTTTATTCATATATATATATATATATATATATATACATACATACATTAGAAAAAGTGGTCAAAGTAAATAAGTAATATTGCACATGTTGGTTGACAGGAGTGAGAAAAACATTTTGGCTAAAGTCAAGTGAACAAAGATTTTTATGATTATTTCGTACAAATGAAATGGTTTTTGGTCACAAGACAACAACACCCACATCTCATCATGGGCAATTAAAGTTATTATTAAGCATCTGTAAATAGTCATTAAAACACATCAAACAATAATATGCAGAAAGTTATTATTGGGGTTGAAATGAAAGGTCAAGTTGAGTGCATTGCATTATGGGATAGCATTAGTGCTCTCTTACTGGCAAATGTTAGTAAATCATCAAAGTATTTCATGTTTAAAGAAAATTCGGTAACACTTTATAATAAGGTGATATTAGCTAACAATGAACAATTTAGTTTTCTGCATTTATTAACGCTTGTTAATGTTAGTTCATGTCAAGACAGATATTCATGTTAGTTCATGGTGCATTAACTAACAGTGAAAACGTTTGATTTTAATAATGTATTAGTAAATGCTGAAATTAACATAAAGTAACATTATTAAATGCTGTAGAAGAAATGCTGTTCATTGTTAGTTTTTGTTAGCTAATGCATTAAGAAACTTTGAGACTTTGGAACGTTGATGCGATCTCTTATCTGTATGTGGTTCTCAGTCGAATTGCGTTCTGTACACTAGCTGATGATGCTTCTGTTTATTGCATTGGCATTTCATTTTCTTTTGAGTCTATGAAAGCTTTTCATTACGGACTACAGTACTTCTCAGTCTGTCATACAATAAACACTTTCAATCCAGTTACACAAACAGTTTATTTACTCACTGAAGTAAATCCACACAAGATTTGTAGCTCATCCAGAACATAGTGAACAACTAACATTTACATGTAGTTCATTTAGCAGATGACTTATAAATGAGAGAGAATTTCACATTTTGTCTGAGGAGCCAACAATAATGTGTTTTTATACACACAACTAAGGTCAAATATATTTGACCTAAAATGAAGTTTCTGTTATCATTTACTCACTAACATGAATGTTCTCTAGCAGACATGTTCTCCTTTTTCTGCGTAACACAAGGAATCGTTTTTAAAGAGTGTCCTGCTAGCTTTTTTTCTACAACAGAATACAGTAGAGATGGCTTTTAAGATTCAAATATAGACACAACAGCAACATGAACGTATTCCACATATATCGTGTCCAAGATATGAGACAAACTTTGGCAAGAAAATGTCAACTTCAGCCAATGCTCTTTTTCATGCAGTCATAGAAGTTCATTTACGCACACGCACGCACAACCGTCATCTCTGAATGTGAAGTTAGAAAGAAATGATGATCTGTATATAACGTTCATCTTTTTATTCATTCATCCGGTTTGGTTCTGTCTTCAGAAGTGGAACGTGAGTCAGATGAAGATCCGTGTGATCTCCACGCTTCTCTTCATTCTGTTCGGCTGTCTTCTCTTCGTCACTCTGCCGGCTGTCATATTCAAACACATCGAGGGATGGAACGCGCTCGAGTCCATCTATTTTGTCGTCATCACCTTGACAACCATTGGCTTTGGAGATTTTGTCGCGGGTGAGGGCGAGCGGCGTTACCAAGGAGAGAACAGTGGTGAGTTGCCCTAAAAACTGTTTAGAGTCTTCTTAACACTTATTTACGCCATTGCTTTAGATCACAAAACACCGGGATCTTCTGCAAACAAATTATGTTAGAACATTTCTCAGATCAAACTTTTCCGAGTCATTTTACTGAGACTTTCAATCAGCATGTTGTTCACACAGATTCTTTATGGACAGATCTTTTCCACAAACATCTGATAACCAGAAACACTAACCATTTTCAACACTATATCTTTCAAATGTATTATTGTGTGTTGTTTTACTTGTGCTTGTACTAGCTTTCCTTTCGAATACAAGCCGCTTGGTGTGATATTATTTAATACAATCATATTCACACATTTTACAGGATTTGTTCACACTTTGTTTTAGGTTCTTGCATTATGTTTTATTATTATTGATGATTATGTTTTGTTTGTTCAGGTGGTTCTGAGTTGGAGTATCTGGACTACTATAAACCCGTGGTGTGGTTCTGGATCCTGGTGGGTTTGGCGTATTTTGCTGCTGTTCTCAGCATGATTGGAGACTGGTTTCGTGCCATATCTAAGAAAACAAAAGAGGAGGTGTGTTCTAATGCAATACATTCATCTTTACACAACAGCTGCACACTAATAATTCATGTTCATGGTCTTATTGTGCGTGTCGTGTTTTCGTATAAAGAGCACAAAGATTGTTTTATGTCATTTAAACACTGAAAAATATGGTTTTAGCTGAGTAACCATCCTATCAACACCTGTCTCCTGGTCTCTTAGCAACCGCCTCCTGTTAGATACAGATAGCATCTGAGCAAAGAGCTATTACACACAGAGGAAGAGAGGACAGGTAATGAGGTGGACAGCTGGAAAAAACATCTCATCCTGGTTTAATCGCATTTTCAACACTATAGCCTAAAGCAGTGTATCTCAACCCTGGTCCTCAAGGACCCCCTCCCAGAATGTTTTAGATGTCTCCCTATATAAAACACCTGATTCAACTCATCAGCTAGTTAGTGTGTTAATTAGGGAGACTAATTAACAAGCTAACTACCTTTGGAATGCGGGCTGATTAGTTAAATCAGGTGTTTTATATAGGGAGACACCTAAAACATTCTGGGAGGGGATCCTTGAGGACCAGGGTTGAAAAACACTGGCCTAAAGGATATTGTTACTGCTCAGATGTTGCGCTTTCATGGTTTTTTTTCAAGTCTCAAGTTAGTGTCCGAAGTTTCTCCTAAATTGCTCAGGAGAAATAAAAACAGAAACAAATGAGAGTGTACAGTGCTCGACACGGCTCTGTGGTCTTAACAAAGGCCTTCTGAAGTGAATTGGTGCGCTTGTTTAAGAGAAATATCCATATTGACAGCGCTATTAACGTTGATGTCTAGCTCCCGTTATCCCTCGTCTGCGTCGGCAAATGACGAAGATTGCATTTTTCGTTTTGTTCCTATGGGTTCCTATGCCGTCTCCTCTGTGGGGCGCTTTTTCATTTACCGGAAGAAAAAAAAGCCATGAGGTTCACCTGCACACACGCAGCAGAGGGATAACGGAAGTTAGACATCAACGTTAATAGCGTTGTCCATATGGATATTTCTCTAAAACAAATGCTTCAGAAGGCCTTTGATGAGATCACGGAGCTGTGTCGAGCAGTTCTTTGATCGATGGATGCGCTTTCTGGAGCTTTAAAAAGTCTACACCCATTCACTCCCATTCTTACTGTACACTCATTTGTTTCTGTTTTTATTTCTCCTGAGCAATTTAGGAGAAACGTCTGAGACTTAAAAAAATTAAAAAAAACTCTGAAAGCGCAAAACATCTGAGAAGTAACAATATCCTTCGGGCTATAGTGCTGAAAATGAGATTAAACCAGGACGTGATGTTTTTTCCAGCTGTCCACCTCATTACCTGTCCTCTCTTCCTCTGTGTGCTAGATGCTGTTTTCTATCGCAAATAAATATTTCACCCACAAAAACAAATTCCATAATCATTTCATTGCTCAAATTCCAAAAATGAAAGTGAAATAGATGAATAACTGTGTGTGAGCAACAGACCAAATCTGAACTTTCCCCTGTGACAAATTGTGACCTGAGGGTAAGTAATAAAACATGTAATTTTCAAGTAAACATTTGATTTTGTTTCTCCTGACAGGTTGGAGAGTTCCGAGCTCACGCTGCTGAATGGACGGCCAACGTTTCCGCTGAATTTAAAGAGACCCGTCGCCGCCTCAGCGTCGACATCTACGACAAATTCCAGCGCGCTGCGTCCATCAAACGCAAACTGTCCGCTGAAATCGTCCTCACTCTACCTGTCAATCAGCAGATGACACCCGGGAAACGTGCACGCTCCGTTAACCTCGGAGACGAGAGAGAGGTGGATCCCTTCCCGCTCGTACGGAACGGAAGCTTGTTCCTGAACGGTCTCAGTCCGGATTACGCCAACCATCGGGATACAGGTTTAGTGAGTACACAATGAATTAGGGATATTCACAGAGACACCGAACACATGTGAAACATATGTTGTATAGGCATGGAAAAAGACAAAAAGCATGCGTTATGAAAGTGATGATGAACAGGTTATATGACAGAGAAACATTCACAAGTTTAACACACTTGTTTTGAACCTCACACCTTTCCCAGAGACTCAGCAGTTAACAGGCAACATCTGCATCAGATGGAGAGATCCTGAACGCCACTTCATGTATCATCAAAGATGAAAAACCGCCGTCATGAGTGAATGCTTATTATAGCTGCGCTCATGTCCACCTACACTGCTCTCATGAAGTCAGACCGCTTCAGAGGAGGATGTGTTACTGAATGATCACAGCATTTATAAAGGCAAAGCTGACACGCTCTTCACACGTGCACACTTGTTCGTGACGACCACAAAGACAATCTACACCTGTCCCGTCACATTGGCATTTCTTCATTTGTTTATCAGACTGATGCCATCTCGACTGCTTGCATACACATGACGCAATATTCTGCAGTTTAGGGGTGAGGGACAGTCAACATGTAATCGCATCTTCTAGGAGATGTGAAGTTGCATCAAGCAAAATACGTTCAGCAGGTTTGGGGGGGGTGTTTGTGCCTTACCTGATTTGTATAAATGCTTCAGTGAATCGGGGCTGAAATAATTCAGCGAATGTGTTTTATATCAATGGATTTTTATTTTTAAATAAGATAAGTTACAAAGTTATTCAGCCGTTTCACTGTTACTGAAGCGTGTGTAGCTGGGCCGTCTAGACGACGTCGAGCCGCATGATTGTAATAGATTTGGAAAACGAGCTGACGGCTCTTCAGTTGTTTCATTGGGAACAGGTGACTGCGGTATCATTACTGTTGCCAATGGCAACACTGACAGACCCACGGAAGACACTTCAGGACACAATGAACTAAAGCTGTTTTAAGATTATCATTAGACACAAGCTGTGTCCAAATTTAGAGGCTGGATCCTTTAAAGTCCACCAAACTCTACGGAGGATTTCATAGTTTCAGCCCCACCGCTTCTGACTTAAAAGGATGGAGGCAGAAATGATCATTTATAGAATATTTGGCGCTGGTGTCGGACAGCATTTCGGACGACCTGAGTTTGTATCCCAGCTTGTGGTCGTTTTCCCCTTTCTCGTCTCTCGATGACCTGCTCTCTCTCCACTTTACTAAAATGTATAGAATATAGAATATGCCTCTGCTGTAGATTAAACTACCCAACAGTATACCGCAATAAAATGCAATATTTAAAATATAATTTAATATTAAATAAATACTTTTTCTTAACTAATGTTTATTGACAAATATCCAATCATCATCAGCATGCAATATAGGCTTGGATGGGATGGATCCATTCATTTCATCCTTCACAGAACCCATTTTAACTTCGGAGGACAAGGCCTCTGAATTTAGACGTAGCTACACAGACTGTTACAACCATATCTTACAGTGGAAAATGACAGTATGGGTATCTCTGTTATTATGACTATGCCCTCACATAAACTGAGATGGGTTGGAGATGCTACTAACACAAGTATATTTTCAGTACAAGCTGCTTTTTTGTTGTTAATTGTGACAAAAACACAACAGTACACTCTAAAAAAATGTGTTGGGTTTAAATTAACCTTATGCTGGTAACTTGTTTCAGTGCATGGTTGGGTCAAATATAATCATATTCTGGGTTCATTTAACCCAACAGTTGGGTTTGTCCCGTTTGACCCAAGCATGGGTTGAAATGAACCAGCATTTATTTTATACTGTTCTTATTGAACTGCACGTGCAGCTCTACAGCGGAGAGAGATGAAGCCGTTTATCACTCACACAATACAAACATCTCTCTCGCTCTCATATTCAGGTCGGATCGAATGTTCATGCGAATGCTTCATTTTAATAAACAAGACACATTTGGTTGTTGTGTATTAGTTTCAATTTCTCTCTTGTTTGATGCTCTCGCTGTTGTTCCAAATAAATACTGCTCTGATTGTGGAAAATAAATGATATGATCTGTTAAACCGCTTAAATGCAGTTACTTGTTCAGCTGGGTTTTTTTATTGTGCATCAGATTTCTAGATGCTATATAAGATCACTCTTGTATGTCATTATTCGCTTATTCTTTAAGATGATGAATCTTGTACAAGTTTATAATCAGTTAAGTCGAACAAAGAAGTCTTTTGCAGATATTTGAATACATTGTTTCTTATGATAATGCCTCATTACGCCCCGCTCAGTGGAAGATGAAAAGGTTGCGCGTGGTAACCTCTGACATCCAGATCTCTGGGCTGAGGAGGAGAGATGGCACACAGTTGCCATGGCGATAGGCGACACTGCTGTATCTTGTTACTATGGTAACTGGGAAACCAGAGTAGTTAAATTTCGTCCTTCTCTCACCCTCTTGACACTCTTCAGGGAACGAAGAGACACAAGATTGCTTACCAACTAAATGTGTCTCCCAAATGAAGCATGCATGTGTTCTCAAATCCACCAGAGAGAGGAATCGATCTGACAGATGCTGAAAATAGCGTGAAGTTCAAAAATGGGAAAAGTTGTTGTGTTGTCTCTAGTTGAACAAAATACACCTGTTTTAATCTTAATCTTATATTGATTTATGAGGTGATCATTTTTACCACCTCATAAAAAACTTAAATATTTCGTTTATCATTGTCTTTGAACCAGATGATTTGTTTGTGACTAAGAAAAACTGCAATATTCATCACACATCTTTTCAGATTTTAATGCCAGGATGATTCAATCCAAGGCTGGGTCAAATATAGACTAACCCAACCGTTGGGTTAAACTGACTAAAGAAGATTCCAAGTTTGTTCATATTAATCGTTTACGTGTGAAAATATGACCTACAGATTTGTATTTGGACAAATAACCGCATGTTAAAGCATGCTGTCTGTTCATGAGTGGGTGCTGTATATTTATTCATGAGAATAAATTAAAGAGGTCTTTTCCCTTAAATGTGTTTACAGTAGATTTGAATGGCTTTTGAATGGCAAGAAGTCACTTTGATTTCAAAATATACAAATCATTGCTTGTACACATATACACAAGAATATATCATTATCAATAGTAAGCAATTTGCCCTGCCAGAAATAACAGCATGACACCGACAATTAAAGTCATTGACAAGATAGAGCAGACGCAAGAACAACACATGTTTGTTTGCTTTCCATTCTAGTTAAATAGCGGTTCTTTGTAACACGGGCCATTCACATACACAGTGCTGTAAGGTCGAGCGAGATGTGGTTCGGGTCTTTTCCTCTCGGTCAGAAGAAGGAATTTGTGGAAAGTTTCGATGTGTTTTCATTGAGCTACTGGACGAAGAGTGTTTTGAAGGCATGAAAGTAAATTTATCATCACAAGTGTTTTTTGGATATATTGAGTTGGGTCTCGTATGCGACACCTAGAACATGGTTTTATCATGTTTTTCAATACCAGTCAGTGACCCCAGCAATGCCCTGCATTTGACAGCTGCTTTTCCATTCCAGTGCTGTGATTGGCTGTTGATATCAACTCATTTGCTTATAGTTACCTGTGTTCTTCGTTCTCCAAATGACCTCAAATATACCTCTTTCAACAGTGGGTGGAATAATGTGGGTATGAAATGAAAACACTGCTGGCATTATAAGTGGACGTTAAGCAGATGAGAGCTGCATGGAAGCCCAGGACTTGACGTTTGTTCAGAAATCCCGATCCCATCCTGAAAATTCCTCCTCTGCTTGGGTCTTATCATAAGGGAAACAGTCGAAATTTATGTAGCAAGGACCCTATAAAGAAACATTTGATCATATTAAAGATTTTCCATTTTTTTGTTTCGTCGTATATGAATTGGCTATAAAGAGTGATTTCTACTCGATAGAAACAGAAAGTATCCGTTTTTCCCGTTTGTCTGAATAATGGTTTGTGTAAGAAACAAAATGAAATGTAAAATAGGACCTTTCTTATGAGTTTGGTGGTTGGTGCCTCCAGCTGCCCCATTCTTATTTTGTGCCAGTTAATGCTGTTAAACCATCTGAAAAACACACAGGAGAAATATACATGAAAACATGGACACTTGCCGCACTTTTAAGTGATTTCATACACAACTAAATCTTAAAGGTGAAGTGTGCCGGTGGGACAGAACTGGAAAGTCTTCAGCTGGATCTGGAAGAGCTCACTTCCCATGTTACATTAAACAAGCTGTAAAATGAATTTTCAGAGAGCATAGCAACGGCATGGAGAAACACTGAACACAGCCACGACTTCAGGAGTAAAATGATGTTCGTAGTATTTCTTTTTCTAGACTAATGTCTTGATAGCAAAATGACTGTCAACACAAACAAGATACATTGTTTTGTACATTAATGTATATACATAACATTATGTGGCACTACTGTTGCCATAGAGACAGATAATGATACGCTCGAGGATGTGAAGAATGCCACGTGTTATCGTCTCATAATTCCTGTAATCATGACTTGGCATGAACGCACCTTAAATACACCTGTTCTGAACAAGCAGAAACATGAAGATCAAGCAACTTTCCAACCACGACAGTATGGAAAAGGTTCAAGGTCAATGTTGGGTACCAAAAATTCAACAAAGACACCAAGGAAACACTAATGGAGCTGAAGAAAGCTTAGACAACAGCTGAAGTTCAACGCAATAAAACAAGCAGACTGGACAGAAACAACCATTAAAATTCTCACATTTTCAGCGCACACTTCATATAACTTAAGATTCAATAAACTATTGTCTTTTGTCGGTATGGATTATGGTTTGGTGTCACCTAACCAGAACCTGGGGAACAAGTTATTGTTCACGTAATGCTAACATTTTAGCGCATGTACAACTATAGCAACAGTTTGTGGTCAGTTTCTTCAGTTTCCATAAGTGCATTAGTATAAAGAAAGATAGGGACGAGTGAGAACGCTCGTGTTATGTGTCAGGTGTGTGTTCAAGTATAGATGCCACCGTTTGAACACATCGACAGATGTATACGCTCTCAGTTTCTCTTTACTACACGCTTGATTTCTCTGTCTCATTGGCTAGGTGTAGATTTCAGGTCACTTAACTGGAGGTTCTCCTGTCAGTTTGTCCATCCATAGGGTTTATGCAGAACATCACATGGAGAAACCGCAAAACAAGTCTCATCACATTCGGTTTAAGTCTTTTTGTATGCCCTTCATTACAAAAAGAGCCGTTTTACTCAAAATGCCTTTAAATTAGCAACCAAAGATGATCAAAATCGATGCGCATCACACAACCAGATTTATATATATGAACGTTTTTTATTTTTCTTCTCACAGACATTCGATTATTAAAATAGCATAAACGCCTAAAAATGGACAAATGGAATCCATACATATCGCTGATAGTTAATTTGCTTTTTTCAACAAGTGGATGTAATGAGACCAGTTTACCGGTTTAGTCACGTGACATTTGACATATGTGACATATGTGTCATAAGTAGCACGGGAACATTTGTAGTAAAAGCCAAAAATACATCGTATGGGTCAAAATTAGCCATTTTTCTTTTATGCCAAAAATCATTAGGATATGAAGTAAAGATCATGTTCCATGAAGATATTTTGTAAATTTCCTACCGTAAAAATATCGAAACTTTATTCTTGTGAGTAATATGCTATGCCAAGGACTTCATTTGGACAACTTTAAAGGGGATTTTTTTCAATATTCAGATTTTTTTGCACCCTCAGATTCCCAACAAACCATACATCAATATAAAGCTTATTTATTCAGCTTTTAGATGATGTAAAAATCTTCATTTCAAAAATTGACCCATACGACCATCCAGGGTCACATATCAGATTTTCTCCAGTCATTGTCAAAAAACAAGCTAACAAAACGAGTTAACTAGCATTAGTAAATTGGTCACAGTGTTTAACTACTAACAAAAAAAGGGGCTAAAAAATGTTACTTATAAAATATTATAGATTTTGATATAGATGTATTGGACTAAAGAACTGAAACACTGGAATGGGTATTATTCATCAGAAAAATAAACTACATCAAGTACTAACAACCTAAAAACACAACATTAGAAATATTAACGTAAGTGCATTATAATATTCACATGAACTATTTTGAATGAAGCATTATAATACTCATACACCCAGTTCATAAAGATCACCTGTGATGTCGGACATCTTTGATGCCATTTTTTGTGTTCCCCAGCCGCTGTCCAGGTCGTGGCCTGAAACACAGGATGTAACACAACATACGAACTCAAGATAAACAAGGTCACAATAATACACATGCAATTAAAATAAAATTACTAATAAATTGGTAGCAAAAGGTCAAAAGAGTTCAAAAGGTTAACGTGTAACACTCATAATCACCTGTTTTTGCCATAATTTTGTTTTAGTTGATGTCACTTTTACAAGGTACAGATTTTGTGCCCTTAAACCCCCCCACCAATGCACAATTTGTCCTGCGGTTGGCAGTAATGATGCTTGTGCGACAAAAGGCGATTACACAACCAAGACCGAATGCAGAGCCTGTGTGCCTTCAGAGATTTACATCATACAGGTAAAGGAAATATATAGAGGAAACTTCTTTTAGCGTGCCCCCTATAAAAGCATAAGTGGCCCCTGTCTGGCCCCCCAGTTACAGTAGCCTAGAACCGCCACTGTGGCCTAAAATCACAATGAGCTGTGTTTCAAGTGATTATTATTTCATTTTCTGCCGAGATTTTGTAGATTTCAAAACAGTGACTGCAAAAATGCATTAATTTTGTCATTATTTTGTTTTTAATGTGTTTTTAACCATTTTGAAAGCAGAAAAATATGTGTTTTATAGACTTTTGTTGAGCTGAATGTGTGAGGAGTTTTGAAAATGTGACTTCAGAGTGTAAAAACCAAACAATCTTTGTGTTTGACATTTACCTGCACAGTTTACTGATGAGAGATTTAGCACCTTCTCCCAGATATGGAGGAAAATTCATCACACCATCCAAAATCTTAGCATAGATCTTCTGTGGTTCTGAACTGGAGAAGGGCGGGCTGGAACACAAATAAAAAACAATGTTATTCATATTTAGTAAGCATTAAAAAAGTCCTAAACTGGATTCCGACGGGATTTTCCATCCCAACAATTTGCAGGAAATTGGCCATTTTCGATGTTTAGCCCAGATTATCTGCTCAAGAGAAAATTGGGATAATGACATCAGCACTTTCACAATAACCATTAAGATATGGAGGTGAATGACAGACCTTTGGAAACAGCGACTGTGAATCAAGCTGCTGAGCGTGTTTATTAAACAGTGAAGATGGAAGTGTGGAAGAGAAATCACATCTGATTCCAAAACTCCTGCAGTCTGGAGTTATATATTCAACATTCAGCCCATTCATAAGAGTTTGTTTAGTGGAAGTTTGTTAAAGGCACAGTCTGAAGAATTCACCGCTGCAGGTCACAAGGATATTCAAATGGCTAATTTCTTTAGATTCAAACATTGTTGAAAACATTTGGGATAATGTACGTTTCTAAGTGAACAGAAATGTGTTCGCGATTTCAATGCAAAAATCGTACATATTGTGCCTTTAAGTGAGGGTTTGTTGAGTGTGAGTTCATATACCTGCCCACAAGAAGCTCGTAGACCAGAACACCAAGTGACCAGAAGTCAGCAGCCAAGTCATGACCCTGATTCTGAATGATCTCTGGAGACATGTACTCTGGAGTACCACAAAATGAATAGGTCTTTTCACCTCGAGAAAGCTCTTTTGCAAAACCAAAATCAACCTGAAGGCAAAATAATACAAAAGAACAAGACAATGATACAGGCATCTTCAACATACGTATTAATGTTATGAATCTGACCTCTAATTGGACCTGCCAATAATACACTTACCAACATGCACACGTATGTACTGTATCTGTGTATGTATATGCATACTGTATAGCATCTAAACACTATGTTGTATAATTTCTCCTGTTTGAAAACAATCTCACAGATCCTACGGAGGGTTTGTAAACTGCATTTATGAATATATTATTTATTTTACCAGTTTGACATATCCTTTGGAGTCCAGCATGAGGTTTTCTGGTTTCAGGTCTCTATATAGGATCCCTTTTTTATGAAGGTATGAATAGGCTTCAACCACGCACGCTGTCACAAACACAGCTATATTCTCCTCAAATCTACCCCTGCCACAACACAACACAAAACCACATGCAGACATTTTTATTAGACATTAATACAGTAGCGAGTGTGATATTACTTTTATACATCAGAAGTGAAAAATATTAAGACAATTTCCCACAGTATTAAAATTTAAAAGTAAGAGTTTTTATTTTTCTAAAGAAAACGAGTGGGCTTGTCCAGCATTTCATGATCACTAAAACTTAAGTAAGAATAGGCATCTAGTGAAGATCTTACACTTCCTTCAGCTTGGTCCAGATTTCTCCACCTGAGCAGAACTCCATGATCATGTAGATGTATCGCGAGTCTTTGAAGGCAACGTGCAGTCTGAGCAGAAGAGCGGTTGTAATGTGAGCGGTTTAACAGACGGATCAGAGCAGCACCGGATTCAAGAACTAACCTGACAATGAAGTCACATCGGATTGCCTGAAGAATTCTCCGTTCCAGGAGAATGTGGGATTCTTGCCTCTTTGCAACAATGTGCTTTTTACTGACCTTCTTCATTGCAAAGTACTTTCTGTGCTGCAGGGTTGTTACCTAACACATAAGCACCCGCATCAATGAAAAACATATGTGACAAGATTTAATCAGATTAACCTGATTTTGGTTTCAATAGGTGTCTAAACAGAGCACAAAAATCCTTCCTATATTCTCTGCCATCATACCAGCTCGACTCTTCCAAAGCCTCCGACACCGAGCGTGACAGGGTCTCCTTGAAAGCGGCCCTCCTGATACAGCACAGGAATCAGATCTTTCCGTTTCAGAGATGTTTTCTGCCTGAGGGAAACAGAAGCATACACTATATATTATTCATTTAGAAATGAATGATGACTTATTTAAAGACTATATTTAGCTGTAGACACCAGACAGACTAAAAGAAGAATCTGAAATTATATAACATCAGATCTAATATCATTACATGGTATTAAATATATTCAATTCCAAATATATTATTATTATATTATAACTTTATATCATCTTAATATTGGAAATGTTTCTAATAATATAGATCTAATATTTTATATACAATATCTAATATTTTGGTTTTAATTTGATATTGAATATGACACATCATGACTTGAGTCTATGTAAAACTTCCAAAAGTATTTATTATAGTAAAATAATATATACAGTACATATCTTACCCTACTTTCTCTGTCTTCTCAACATCCTCGATTAGATCTGGCCTATAAAAAATATCAAAAGCTTGTCAGCATTACAATATCTGCAGAGGCAAAACACTCCAATATTGATTTATGTTAATACATACATTGCACACACTTGGCAACCATGGCTGATAAAATATATATTTTTAAATGTATTTTTTATTTCACTCCTCTGTTACTGTATCAATATAATTCTAACCCGATCATCTATGCCTGTTCCTTACTTTAAAATACAAATATATACCATACATGTCTTATGACTGCTATATAACCTCAATATCTAAACTCTACTTCGCAATAAAAAAGCCATTTTGTGAACACAGTGTTCATTTGGCTGTCCATCTATTTCTCTGGATTCATGAATGGTTGGAAAGTTCTGATGCGGCCAGATGTATAGTCCTAGACCTCAATGGCATTTTTAAGTGCTTCTCTCTCTATAAAAATAAGAAGAACACATTCAGCACTTCACTGCTGCTACACAGATGACCTTGACAATATCTTCATCTATTCTGAGAAGCCACTCTATATGTGAACCTCTTGTTGTTGCTCTTAAGAGGGGAGGGAGAGTCTCATGGCCAATTGAAAGATCAAATTGTGCTTTTCTCTGTAACACCAAATGACCTATGCAAGTGTCATCTCATCCTAACCAATGAGCCTGGTACCCAGCCTTATACAGCAGAAGAACAGTCTGTTTTCCCATTAACATGTTCTCAACAAATATCACCACTAACTTTACACCACCAACTAATGTTACTCTTAGTTAAAAATCCTATGAAATATTATAATAATTATTTTGTGATTATTCTGTGATTATTTTGTGTTTTCTCTGTGATTTCTCTGTGATTATTTTGTGATTTCTCTGTGATTATTCTGTGATTATTTTGTGTTTTCTCTGTGATTATTTTGTGTTTTCTCTGTGATTATTCTGTGATTATTTTGTGATTATTTTGTGATTTCTCTGTGATTACTCTGTAATTATTCTGTGATTATTTTGTGATTATTCTGTGATTATTTTGTGATTATTTTGTGATTTCTCTGTGATTATTCTGTGATTTCTCTGTGATTATTCTGTGATTATTTTGTGATTTCTCTGTGATTATTCTGTGATTTCTCTGTGATTACTCTGTGATTATTCTGTGATTATTTTGTGATTATTCTGTGATTATTTTGTGATTTCTCTGTGATTATTCTGTGATTATTTTGTGATTTCTCTGTGATTATTCTGTGATTATTTTGTGATTTCTCTGTGATTATTCTGTGATTATTTTGTGATTTCTCTGTGATTATTTTGTGATTATTTTGTGATTTTTCTGTTATTATTCTATGATTATTTTGTGATTTCTCTATGATTATTTTGTGATTTCTCTGTGATTATTCTGTGATTATTTTGTTATTTCTCTGTGATTATTCTGTGATTATTTTGTGATTTCTCTATGATTATTCTGTGATTATTTTGTGATTTCTCTGTGATTATTCTGTGATTATTTTGTGATTTCTCTGTGATTATTCTGTGATTATTTTGTGATTTTTCTGTGATCATTTTGTGATTTCTCTGATTATTCTGTGATTATTTTGTGATTTCTCTGTGATTATTTTGTGATTTCGCTGTTATTATTCTGTGATTGTTTGTAGTTATTCTATGATTATTCTGTGATTATGCTGTGATTATTTTGTGACTATATTTTTGTGACTATTCTATGATAACTCTTGCAATTATTCTATTGTGTAGAATTATTCTATGTAATTATGTTGTGATTATTCTGTTATTTTGTGATTATTTCATGATTACTCTATTTTGTGGTTATTTTGTGATTTCTCTGTGATTATTCAGTGATTCTTCTGTGATTTCTGTTTAGGTGTATCTTACTCTTCATAGAGTTCCAGACTCTCAAAAGGAATGGTCTCCTCAAAAACCCTGTGAGGAGAGAAGGAAATCTTTTTAAACTAATCCATCAATCTGACAGAAGTGTTTGTCTTGTAAGCAAAATTATATTGTCAGACAGCGAGTTACTGAGTTGAGATATTGAGTCGTACTCACTCTTTATCAATGGAAAAGCAGGTGACAGCTCCCACAGCTGTACATGTGGCTGTCCTGAGGATCTCTCTGGATTACACACAAGACATTCAAAGCAGGTTTTAATTAGCAAATCAAAAGGAATCTTTTACTTCTTTTGCTCAGTTGATGTTATATTTTTAATGTATGGACTTCGTCCCATGTTGTCACTAAGTAACGGTGACCATGGTTACCGTATAAGAGCCAGTTCTCCAAAGTGTTCCCCCTCACCCATCTTACGGATGATTTTCTGCTGTCCGTTCACTTTCTTCGTCACTAATACCTGATGGAAAATAAAGCCAAATTACAAACCGAATTAAATCCAATGAATTTTAAGGAAACATATGGTTTTTGATAATCATGATTATGTTGTCAGATAAGGTGGATGCTTCTTTTACCTCTCCTTTAAGAATGATATAAAAAGAACTGCCATCTGTCCCTTCACGAACAATGACTTCATTATTGTGAAACTTCACCTTTAAAGGGACAAAAACACTATTAGGACATTAGAAATCCCTTTTCAAGCACATCTGTACTGTGTACTGGTTCTCTTCTTGTTTTCTTTTAAAGTAACACTGACCTCCTCCATACAGTCGATGATCTTAGACAACTGCACATTGTTCAGGGCCTTTAAAGTTTGAGCTCTGATGGAAACAAGTTCACTTATACATCATCAATACTACAGCACGATAGGCTACACATGATTGAGTCAGTATTAAAAAAACAGTGCTGCAGTAATCTAAAAGTGAATGTAGCCTAATGTTGTCACGGAGGGCATTACTTTTATATCATTATCTTTATAAACACAGACTGTGAGGTGTAAGAAAAATGTCTTACGTCTTTAAGAAACCCACGAGCTGTTCTCGTTTCTTCTTGGATTTGTTGGTCATGATGCTTCGGTACGTTTGTCTCTCAATGCACCATAACTTGACAGCAGTGACAGCTGAGAGCACATAAAACACTCCCTCACTACACCAGCAGAGGGCGATGCACATCACACACATCACAGACTCTCATCGCTCCGTTCACTGACCTCTGACAGATGCCGTGCGTTTACAGTTGTACAGGATGGCCAGCTCCCCGAACACGTCACCAGAGGTCAAAGTTCGGAGGTCACTGCCGGCCTGCATTACCCTCAGCTCCCCATCTGGAATTAACATGAAATTCAAGTCAGAGTACATAGGTTTTTAAATGATAAATGCCATTTCACCCTCTCTTAAATACCATGTAGAAATATCTACCAAACTCATTTGAATTAGGGTTGGACATGTTATATTTCAATGTTCTTGTCTAAGTTATTGGCCAAAATAAGCTGTAGAGTGGACCAGACTATATGTATATTTTTCTACAGTCTGTGACATTTGGTTAGTTAAAAGTTTACTCACATTTGCACAACCACGAAAAAAACTCACACAATGTTCTATATACGACTGCAACAACGTAAACAAACGTTACTGCGCGTGCACGTATTTGTGGCTCAAACTTAACTTCCGGTACACATCCGCAAAGAATAGAGTTCCTGCAGATTATTTATGATAACAAGTAAATGACATTAGCTAGCAAGTTAAAAGTATGTCTAGTCAGTATTATTGTGGGTTACCAGTAGAACTGGTACTTGGCTAAACTTAAGTGCAAAAAAATTACATGACCCATTCTACAAATTGTTTATTTAATACAATTATTCTGCATTAAATATAGAGCGTAGTATTAATATAATTAAATCAAATATAAATAGTTTATTAGTAGTTAATAGTATTATTAGTAGGGATGTCCGATACTAAGCTCATGTACTTGTAAACAGATTCCAAAGACCGATACCTCATGTGACGTAACTGACTGAAATTTTTGCTTTTAAAGTTTGTGACAAGCACACAAAATGAAAAAGAAAATTCATAATGTGTTTAAGATGATGCTGTAATTAGGAAGTTATTCTATTTATTTTCTATCAAACTGTGTTGAGCTTGGAAAATTGGCACCTCACCAAAAAAAATACAGGTAAAGGGATCTGTATCGGTGAGTACCAGAAATAAAATATTGGTACTCGTACGGTATCGGTGCATCCCTAATAATTAGCCACTAGCCAGACCGGTCAACAAACACAGACCAGAAGTCAACTTCAGACCAGGTGCGCGTGCGTCCAATCAAACAGCGGCTTTTAACCTTTTTCAGGAGATATCAATCGAAGAATATACAATAACTTGCGAAATAAAGAAAAATACAGTATGCTAAACTCAATCCCAACGTTCGGAGTCCTTTGCCGAACCCGCTCCCCTTTCTCTGCCCAATGCATTCCTGTAACCTCTACACTGTCCTGTGCCAATAAAAAAGGTGTAATGGATTCAAAACAATAGTTATAAAATAACAGACCCCCTGTTAATACACACCAGCGACAATGTACATGCTGTCTCCCTCAGTTCCTTCTGTGATGATGTCATCACCGGGAGCGCAGTCCTGAACCTTCATCAGCTCCACCATCATGTTTATCTGCTCCTCATCCAGACGACTGAGAAAATCATTCTTAGAGATGGCTTTGATGATCTGAGCGCTCTCGCTGTAGAGATGCACAAAACTCATGATCACACAAACTATAGAAATATAACCAGACTCTGTGCGAAGTATTTTAATACTTCTGCTGTTTGCTTTCTTTTGAAATAAGAGTTAAAGTAACCTTGCTGATTTTTGGACTCTGCTGGCAGGGATTTCCAGCTCTTCTGCTACAGGCTCTGGAGCCACGACGGCCGCTCGACTCTGTCTGACTTCAGGCATTTCATTACTGTCTTGTTGTGATGGACCCTCTAAAAACAAATATTTACCATTTATTATGGTGTTTATCGTGACCACTTTGAATGATATGAAAACAAATTCTATGACTTCTATGAATATAGACTCATTGAATGGCCTGATGATGCTCATTGAGTTAACTGATGAAGAGAGATCATTACCAGACGGCCATCACTAAACCTCCAGGGCACAATGACTGTAGTTGTTGTTTAACTAACTATAACTAACAATGAAGTTACTTCTGAAGGAAGAAAAAGAGCCTTTATATGCTGTGACTCGTTGCATCAGCGCAGGATGAAGGTTACACAAAAAATTGACTTGATCTGCTGTTTGAGAATAATAGTTACTCAGTTACGCAATTCTTATCAGCTCTTATGACCTCAAGTGACCGGGCAGAGTGAGTTCGTACACACAGAACAGACATCACCCATCACGTGTTGCTCATCTTACTGACGCTCCGAATGAGCTGTTTACTTTAAAGCTTTCTGTCATAAAAACCTCAACATTCAATAAATGTTTTCATAGAGTAGTTATAGTTACAGTATGGTTTTATAGCACATCAAGCTCCTGTACAACAAAAGATCAAAGATAATTTGACCTCCCGCAATATGAATGAATCATTGTCAAAAGCAAAAACAAATTCATTACTGTAGGACAGTAAAACAAATATAGACCTATCATTTTTAATAAATGATTATAATAATATTTGAAGGGTGCGTATCTTACCAAACTCATCTAAGCGGTCCTGCAGCTGTTGTAAATGAATCTCTTTCTGCTGAAGCTGTCTCTCTGTCATAAAAACATCTCAATATATCATCTCAAAGAACAAAATCACTTTAAGTAAATGTAGCTAAGTAAAGGTCAAAGATGACTCCATTACCAGGTGATAATGAACTTGAAAAGTCAAACTGACCAATCAGAGAACCGTGTGGTTTGTGTGAATATCTTCAGAAAAGTATTTCAGTTTTCTCAGTTTTACATTTTTACACTCTTCTGGACCTTTTTGTTGTGAATGAGAATCACGTGGCACACACTGTAACTTTAATTCAGATGGCAAATATGAGAGCAGTAATGTTTGTTTCATATTCAGGGATATTGTGGTCTTACGCAGGTCCTGGTTCTGATTCTGGAGTTCCTTGTTGAGCTGACATTCTTTCTCCAGCATCTGCTGGATTTTCTTCAGTTGGGCTTCCATTGATCTGAGAGCAGCAGGACATGAACGCAGAGCATTACATATATATATAAATATAAATACATCTCATACATCACACTGATCACTTTTGGCTTAAATAGAAAGGAAAAAAAACATTATTTAAACCCAACTGTTGGGCTTGTCTATATCTGATCTAAGCATGGATTAAAATCAACCCGGCATTTTTTTTATTGTGTAACCCCAAATGACCTCTATTTTCTGGAGCAGCTGTATTTTTCTCTTTTCGTCCGCAGCATGCGTTCACCTCATGAGGAAATGATTAGCTGGCCTTCTTACCCTTTGTTCTGTATATGCTTTATGACCGAAGAGGACGTCAGGCTGCTGAAATCCTCAAAGCAGCCATTACTGCTGGCGAAAGTTTAGAGAGCAGCTGAACAGAACGATGGAGAGAAGACTCTTTCCTACCCGTGTGTGGATATGAAAAGACCTTCAGAGAAGATTTCTCTGATCCGTCATGAGTCTAGAACGGCCGGATGCATTGTGTAGTTCAAGGCCTCTTGCACGTGTCCTACAGAGCGCAGCAATAGGGATACACACTTTCTTCATCCAGGCAAATACAGATTAGAAACAGAACACAATTTCGTATGAAAACTTACCTGAATGCTAAACACTGTCTCTCTCCGGCTCGGTGTGTTCTTGAAGTCGACTTGATGATGTGAATCATTCACCTGAAGCTCCGCCCCTTTCCTCAGGTAAATGGAACAGGTTTGAGATGTTAAAGCACGGACCTAAATGACTTAAGCAGGCTCCTGTATGAATCATGTATGTCAGCGGCATGCATGCAAACCATACAAAACATCACATCTCATATGAATCATAGTTCTACATTCTAGATACCAAATAGACAAGACAAGAGACATCTTGAGAAGACACTTCACTGCCAGGAGTTAATCATTAATATCTCACCTGTTAAATGACATCCAATCAAAAACTCTCAAGAATATACTCAACATATTATTATTAATACAAATTCTGACAACATATTTTGATCTCAGAGATGGTTTGGATGGAATGACATGATGATGAGTAAATAAGAAAAGAATTCTGAACTATCCCTTTAACATGCATACCAACATACAAATGTTGTAAAAACAACTTGCACACTAGGTTGATTCATTTACAATCGATTTTAGTATTTCAAACAATTGTTTATTAACAAGATAAAACCAAACACGAGGCGCAAAAGTAAACCAATAAACTGACAAGGAGCAAAAGAAACACAGGGCTAAATATACGCAACTGGATTGAAGTTAACTTCCGATGAGTGTTGATCGGTCTGGCTAGTGGCTAAAACTATTTAGAGGCCTATTTTATTTTATTTTATTTTTATTAATAGGCTATTTACGTAGTGTCTATTACACAAAGTGCAAATAACCCATCTTGTTGGCAGAAAATATTTCAAATAGCGACTCCGGTGGCGCAAGCTGTAAAGCGTGTGGTAGATGCCGTACATGACCGGGGTTTGAATCCACCATTTCGCTCATATAGCCTACCTTTATCCATCACATATCTGATCATGGAGACATTTGTTTTATTCATAAAGTTTGGGTGTTAGGGTAATGTAGGAGTAGGTGTAGGGCTTTATTATCTCAATAGGTTACCACCTTTTAATAATTTGTATAAATATAATAATTTATAGGCTACTCTGTTATTATGCACTACAATACGGTGCAAATAGTATTTGCCACTATTTATAAGTACCAATATAACATATAACTGTTATTTACACTTACTATAAAGAAAATACAGCTATATTCACTAGAACCTACTGTTATTTACACTTAGTGCAAATAGCCGCTGCCTTAAATTTATATAAAAATATTATTGCATAATAATTGTGACTCAAAATGATACTGCAGGCTAGACATACTTTTAACTTGTTATTTCTTTTGCGTGGTATCAGAAACAATCTGCAGGATTCTTTGTAGATGTGTACCGGAAGTTCAGTTTGGGCCCAAAGAGCGTGCGTGCGCAGTAACGTTTGTTACTGTAAATGTTGTTGCTTTGAAACCTATATAAGTCTATATAAGAACAACGAGACACCGGTGACAACGATCAGGGATGATGAGTGTGGGCAGTGAATTCTGGGAAGTGTAGTTCATGTGAAATAGACGATGGATGAGTGGGGAGTGCACCCTGGTGGATATCAAGGGCACTGCAGCTGGCGATTGTGACATACTGTGAAGGGATTTTTGTCATCCATCCTCGAAGGTGGTCCTTGAATGTTCTCATGGACTCCACAGATTGGTTGAAGGCTGGCAGCACAAATCTTGTGTTTCTATTTACAGTATATGAGAAGTATATTAAGTGTAGGCCTATTTCTGTAAGTATAGCCTATAGAAAGTTTACAGAAAGCATACTTTAAAAAAAAAAAAATTAGCACACTTTTTGCCTTATGTCAAAGGATCAAGGAAAATGACACGTTATAGTTCAATAAAAAATAAATCAAATGAAAAATGTGTGATAGGCAAACATAGGCTTGAATATGATTGAATCACTTACTGTCCAATCTTATTTATGAAACTTTGGTATTGTCTCTATTGATTTTGCTAATTTTGTGACAAGATAACAGAACTGACAGCTTTGGATGAGAGGTAAGGCAGCGGGTGGGTGAGTTTAACAGATTTAGTGTCATTTCTCAGACGGTGGGCTAAGATAACGTATTTACCATCTCAATCCTCTCATCCCTCCTCTCATTTCATTCCTCTAAGCCTCTGTTTCCCACCATCTTACTGCAGTCTGCCATCATATAGCTATTCTCTCCTCTCTTCTGCTCTATCCAGATTAGACTTAATGCCTGTGTTTGTGTGCTTGTTTTGAGGGTTTCACAGTCAAACTCAGACACTGTCACCAGACAGAGTTAAAAAAGCCCACTAATGCAGACAAAACACAACCAAATGCACCACAACATCAACGTCTTTTACCATTCTGTGTAACCGTTTATCTGTTAGCATTGGCTCATTTTCCTTATTTGGAAGTTGTCCATGTGGTTTAGATGTGTCACACAATATACTGCGATATTAAAAACCAAGATTAACAATATTGTGTTAATTGTACACATATCGTAATATTGTAAACTCAGCATCCATTGCTTTAAGAGTTACAGTGGTCACAAACTCTCTCTCTCTCTCTCTCTCTCTCTCTCTGCCTCTGTACACTTGTATTATGAGTGTGATTTGTTGACCAAATAACAGACAAAACACAAAATAAACAAAAGATGAAGTTTATTGATGAAATCATTAATTTAAAAAAAAAAACATGCAATAAATACCGTGATACGGTGTTGCCACGATAACCGTGCAGTGAAACAGTGAAATCGTGACATGTTTAAAAAATATATTGTATACAGTAGACAGTGGTCGTGAATTTCTGCTCTGACATTTGCAAAGTCAGAATTGGACATAAACAACATGAACAACTATATTTATTTATTTATTTATTACTGCAATTTAATTATTACAGTAAAAGTTGGATGTTGATTATCAAATGTTCATTATTGAATAAATAGTGTTTATTATATCATTTATTTTTAAATATCTGAACTTTGATTTGTATTTCTGCAGTGACATTTTTACATATAAGAATAAATATAATTGAAAAATAAATGTCATACAAAATGTTGCAATGCAAACAAATTTACTGCATAATGAGAATTCTGATATTGAATTTCTGTGCAGAGTTCATATTATATCGATCCAGATTATAATGTAAACAGATATTCCCAAGCACACATATCGCTTCGTATATTGTGGTAGGCTTGCTGAGACCAGTTTTATTGCACTTATGTATTGTTGTCCTTGTGTTTGTGTGGATAAAAGCATCTGCTAAATGACTAAATGTAAAATCTAGAATCTTGTTTGCCCATTAGGCAAGTAGACAAACTATTGTTTTTTACGTATGAAAAATGCAAACAGCATGTTTTACATTATAAAATAGGTCAGATTCTGTTCTTTATGAGAATTTATGGGTAACTATGGTTACCAAGATTTATATCCTTTAAGATTTCTCTAAATTCCCTTTGCATTAACTGACAGCCAAACTGATATGTTCAGTTCCATTTCAAAGCTGCAGATTATTGGATGCATTAGCAGTAAATAACAGAAGTACTGCATGTTTTCAGAAGAAATATTTTATTGTCTTTGCCTGAGGAGGGGGGGGAGTCGTGTCTACATTACAGACAGTTAACCAAAGCATTCATATCTGCTAATCTGACACAAGATTACCGTGGTACAATCAGTCTTTTAATCCAATGAGCAGCCCAATAATCACACACAGACATGCATGTTCCACACACACATTCATACACTGTACAAACACATCAACCAAAACAACTGACATAAAGAAATAAATACATAAATAAAAGGGAATTTGTCATTAAATTATAAATTGATCATTATAGAGGTATGGTGGCAAATTCTGCACACTTTAAGAGGACAGAAAATATGCAAGCTATAATATTTGCTATTTTTACAGAAAAACAATAATTTAAATACTCTCTAACATAGAAATCTGTGTCAAATTTACAGTGTGGCATTGTTATTATTCACAAATTATTTTAAAGACTGTCCTATATTAATCTATAGGCAAATATCTATTTTGAGGGGTTTTTTGATAGATGGTTATTGAAATTATATTTGAATACGTATAAGCATCACTATAAAGGTAAATGTACATGTTAATCCATTAAATTGTTTGAATACTCATGACAACATTATGACAACACATAACAAAACACCGGTTGTCTGATCTGAAATCCCCATCAAATGGATTCAATATAATTGACACATTACTAAAGTGATCCGAGCATACTGTAAGGGTCGGGGGGGACTGGGGGGGCTTGAGGCAGGGTGGCTGGATGAGATGGTTAATCTGTAGCTTGTGTCAGAGTTAGTGTGGATTAGGACATGTATCTGTATAGGATCAGATGGGGGGTGTTTGGGGGGCTTGTTGCTCACTTTGAAGATTGTATTAAAATACATCATCCTAGAGCTTCTGTCTGTTAAAACAGCTGTCATTCAACAGAAGAACTTCTGCTACACCGTCTCGCCTCAACACGCGGCTTAAACTTCACACCTCTGAGGTTTGTGATGAGGTCATGTTGGGGTAAACTTTGAGGGCAAGATAAATATTGCTCTCTTCTCTCTCTCTCTCTCTCTCTCTCTATATATATATATATATATATACACACACACACACACACACACACACACACACACAGTATTTGCTATAGTTTCTTTTGTTGTTAATGACATATTTTGATTGATACACTATAAAGGTTTCGAATCGTTCTGTTGAAAACTTTTGGTTAATTTTCAATTGTTCAAAACAATTCAGAAAATGAATCTGTCTATTAAAACTGTCCATTTGTCCTCTCAAAACAAAATACTGGACTTTAAAGAAGAGGTAAACTGAAGTATGTTTAATATGTGAGGTGTGTGTGTGCGTGTCTATATTGTGTGTGTCAGAAAGATTACACATCTGACTGTATTATTCTCACAGTCTAAATCAGATTTACTTTAATTTCATCAGACAACATTACCGCATTGATTCCTCGCCGAGACATTATTATACCCTCAGATTAACAAGTTTAGCCTCTAAAGATCTTTGAAAGTGCCAGTTTGGCATTTTTTGCCTAACAATAAATCTCTCTCCATAATAACAATGTGCTTAACACACCAGCGCCAAAAACAAACGTTTCATCTCACAAAAATAAACGCATCTAAAATGCATACAGGATTCAATTCTAAATGATCTTAAAGGATTTCTTATACAAATAAATTTAATTTGATAATGATTGTCGTAATTTGTATTATTTATTTATTTGTTTATTATTTAATCATTAGTGAGTGTAAATGTGGCTGATATATGTGTGGATTTATTTAATGATTAGTAATGAGAGTACAATGGCAATTACATGCAATTGTCAACCTTAGCATGAAAAAAAAACATGTTTTTACCAAAGGTTTTTACTAGGGATGAATCGATGTATCCGTATCCGTATCATCCGTATCAATGCAGCCTTCAGTTCTCTCAGGTTGTTTGAGATATCTTATGCGCGCGCCCAGACAGTCAGAGTGCGAAATACTAAACTGAGTTCTCTTTCACGTCTTCTTACTTTGAAACGGACAAAATTACGTCAAAATTCCCATATTAGCAAATATCCTTGTAAAAGTAAAAGTGTTTTAGGGCTGTCAAAAGATTAATCGCGATTAATCGCATTCAGAATAGAAGTTTGTGTTTACATAATATATGTCTGTTTATTGTGCATATTCATTTTGTATTTATAAACACAAACACATACATGTAGGCCTATATATATTTAGGAAATATTTAGATTTATATTTACCAATAATTGAAATCATATTTAAATGTTTATAAATATTTTAAATTTTATATTTTTCTTAAATATATACATGAATGGGTTTGTTTGTATAAATACAAAATTAATATGCACAGTATACAGACATATATTATGTTAATACCCACTTTTTTATGGATGCGATTAATCGCAATTAATCGTTTGACAGCCCTAGTTTTCATGAAAATAACAGGTGTGAAACGCATGTGTCGCAGTTTAGATCCATATATCCACATTCTCGCAAAGGGGGATCGTGTAACGACACTCCTCATACCAGTTGTTAACAACAGATCAAGGAAAAAAGTAGCATACAATAATTTTAGTTTGTACGTTCTTTAAATATGGTTGAAGTGTTGAAAGAGAGTTTGTGTATTAACAATAATGATTTGTATTAATTTGTAATTATTTTATTGGTGTATTAAACACGTTTGGATGTAGTTTTAGTGTTTCTTTATTCTTGTCTCACCCCATGACTCTGGTGCTACCTAATTTACCACTACCAATGCCATCTCTCTGAAATGTTAGTCTAGAGCCCTGGTTGTATGTCTTTTGTATGTCTTTTAAATAATCCAACGTTTTGATATGAGCAAAATAAGTAAATACTTGATAAAGCAAGGTACAATATGTACAAAATATAGTTTGTCAGACATGCGTTGGGAAAGCTCTGCCGTAAATCACGTGGGTGATACCAATATCGGTATCAGAATCGGACGAAAGTTGTTTGTTAAATTCATTATCGGCCACAAAAAATCCTAACGGTGCATCCCTCGTTTTTACTATAGCGCAGATGTCAACATTTGGTGGTTCAAATACCCATGTGAGGTCTTTCTTATTTTATTTTTTAGTGCATGATTTTCCATAGTCAGGTGAGTACAATTTTTAGTATTGTCACATCCATAACGGTATACATGTGCCATGAATAACAGATGGTTCAGTGTATTGGTAACATACACTGTAAAAAAATCCTGTAAAGAAAAAGAAATTTTCTGTCAAAAATAAACCGTAAAATAACAAAATAACATCAAATTAAGTGTTTTCTCAGTTTTTCTTGTACATTTTAGGTATTTTTTGTAATTGTACGTTTCTTGACAACATTTTCAAAAATAAATTGTAAAACAAAGTAAAATGTTCCCTTTAAATTATTTTCCCCGTTTACCTTGTAAATGTTACGTTTTTTCACTTATTTAAAAAAATTACATAAAACATCAACTCCGTAAAATGACAGGATTTTATTTCTGTAAAAGAAAATAACAGAAAATTTCTGTAAAATTACAGCTTTTTTTCCAAGTGTTTATATGTCACATTCACAATGCTGGAATTGCCCATATGTGTCTTGCATATTCAGAGACAATGTCAAACTTACAACAGAAAACAGAAAACAAAAGGAAAGAAATGAATTATTCCCCATTAACTCTGAAATCAGAAGGCTTATCAATCTCTTGAATTATTCTCTTAGATCATGTTAACTAGTGTACTTAACTAATGTTCACAAATAACACCTTAATGTAAAGTGTTGCATGTGTAAATCCTCAGTGTATAGAAAACTGACTGGAATACTGGAAAATGATCCCAGTGAGGTGCATGTAAGGGGTGTTATATCAGATAACAAGAAATAACAGCACGGTTGTTGATGTGTAATGGAAGCTAAACCTTGTATTCTGAATCTGTTATTGTTAATAAAAAGATGATTTGGCCTGTTTATTTAAAGAATCCAACCCTGTTCTCATAAATGTTGTTGTGACGCTGCTGATGTGTCAGACAGTACAGCAGGTGGCAGTATATGTCATGACTCTCTGAATAAAACATGCAGGCATGTTTACTCTCTGATGTTCATAATAGATCTGTTGGACATCTGTACACATACGTATGTGTGGTTTAGATGTAGATTTGTGTAAAAAAGTGATTTTATTTTCTGCTTGTTTTATATTCTTTTTGAAATGTGTTGAAACTCTTGACAGTTTAAAGAGAGAGAGAGAGAGAGAGATGGATAGATGTAGTAGGATTTAGACATTGGGGTTGGAGAGGGGGGCTTATGAGTGACAATCGGTTCCAAAGTGGCTCACGCTCACACACACACACACACACACACACGCCAAAGACATGTTCTGACACACACACACACACACACACACACACACACACACAGTGATATAGTCACATTTGGCAGGAATCAATCTGTCAGTCAACACCTCAGGATGTGTGTGAACTGAACACAAGGTAAGAAATCAACTTCATCCTGTCTGTCTGTTTCTCCTCCTCACATGTGTAATGTCAGGGGTTTTCTCATCTTCTCTTGTATTCTCATTGTGTCACTAGAAAACAACAGAAGCAGAGCATTCTTTCAGCAATAATCTCAAACAATGCTTTAACAATCCGTTTTATGACATTATCGACAGCCACAGGCTTGACATACTAATACTGGAATTAAAATGTTTAGTGTATTTTAACAGTATTCGTAGAAGCTTGCTGTGTGCTGATGGATTGATATGATTTTACTGATATTGTAATTGGTTTATTTGATCAAATCAATAATTCTTATAGATCATTAGTTGGCTTGTGTCTCGTTTAAAAAAAAACATGTGATACAACTTGAAAAATAAGTAAATCTAAAGTAGTCAAAATCTCATTTAGGAATCCATTTAGATTGATTGATTTTGTTTATGTAGTGTATCTGTGAGCCATTTGAATGTTCGTATGGAGCAGATAAGATTATAGGATGGGATTTAGGCTTTTGAAACTCAAAATAAATGTTTTATAAAAACTATGCACTTCAGATAGGATGTGGGAAGCATTATTGTTTTATATTTTCATTATTTTTAAGTACTGTGGAGTTGTATTTTTAGATCAGTATTCTGTCTAATGTGAAATTCCTCATTATCGACACATTTACTGCTATATTACAGTAGTTTCTATTATGAATGAAGCCTGAAGATTCGATTTCACAGATAAAAATGATTGTGTGAGGTGAAAAATGTTGCTTTGTGTTGATATTATTTGTGTAATTGTGCTGCCACGCCAGTGACGGTCCACCTTTAACATCAATACATAAATTTAATCTGAAATACTTTTAGATTCCGTCGCCAGACTGGAGACAGCATTTATATAAATGTATTTTTATAATAGTTCATTATATTATTAGAAAATCTTTGTTAAATGGTGCTTAATTGTCATTAAAATAATACAATTAATCCTAAAATAGGCTGGAAGTGTTTTGTGAAATATGATCAGGATGTATTCGAACAGGTTTTATGAAACAGGACAGCACTGTTGAACTCCGGCCTTACAGAGTTTAGCTTCAACCCTAAACCAGAATGAAATACCACCAGATCATCTGAAAATGACACGTCTGTTAGATTAGTGTTGATGTAAACTCTTGTCCGCTTCTATAGATGTTTCTATAGCTCAGCTGAGTTCAGGAAACACACATACGGATAAAAATGTTTACTTTGAACACCTTGTTTAGGTGTCCAAATAATAATACACAAAAAAATGGGATTATGTGCAGGTTTTAGGTGCACAGCTACCCAGGACCCACTTTTTACAATCATTTGAATGTTAAATGTAAAGTTACAATTTAGGTTCCAATGTTAATTATTACAGTTGTATACCAATATTATTTCATTTGATGTTCATTTTTATTTGTTTATGTGTTGGGTTGCATATTGTTTGACCAGAGTGGGTACCTCCCATGTATCCATATCTTTAATCTCTGGAGATCCCGGTTTGAGACTCGAATTCATATGTATTCATGTATAATGTTGACAAGTATTGATGGAGATTGCTGTCTGCTGCTTACCACTTTATCGTCTTTTAGTTTCAGATGATAAAACGAGAAACTTTCAACACAGAGAGACATTAAGTGTCACTCAGAGACGTTGGATTTGGCCGATCGGAGCTCTGGGACATTGCAGATTCTCTTCAGGAGCCCGTGTTTCCGTGTGCCTTAAACTGAACAGGAGGACAACGGCCTCCCTATTTCCCATCGACACAACAATGTCATCTTCATCTCTTCCACTGGCCTCTCTTCCCCCAAGTCCTCTGGCCATGGAGTATCTCAACGACTTCGACCTGCTGAAGTTTGAAGTGAAGCCCGACACCCCCCCGCCTCCTTCAACCTGCCTAACAAACCTCCGTCCGGAGACCAGCGGTTCTCCGTACGTTCCTCGCCCTCCAGCCGACTCCAGTGTCGGCTCCAGCCCCTACACCTCTCTTCCCCCGTCGCCGACGCTCAGCGACGGACACCCACCCCCGTCCGCCTCCTCCTCTTCCTCCTCTCTCTCTTTCCCACTGTCTGTATCCACAGGATACATGTCGGGCCAGAGCTCCGGCTCTCAGGGGAACCCGGACGGGAGCCCGGCCACAGGAGGCCCCGTGCCGTGTTCGAACCCCACCTCTCTGGAAGACCTGCTGTGGTTAGCCGCCCTGCAGCAACAGTTCGGGGGGGAGCCCGGAGGGGCCGCGTCTCTGCTGGGAGCTCTGGGCAGCGTGCCGGAGCGCCTGGACCGCGAGAGAGGAGGGTTTCTGGGATGTGAGGATGCAGTTGAGGCTCTGCTGAACTCCGCCGCAGCCGCTGTGAGCTCGCAGGTATGATCTCAGCTCTGGAAATGCTATGTGTTGGTTTGTGTATCAGAATGTTGCGTCATAAAAAGTGTGCTGTTTTTAACAAACCCACCAATGGCCCTCAAATTCTCCTTTTTTTTTTTCAGTTCCCGGTGTTGTCTCAGAGCGCGAGCAGCAGTCACATGGGCGACTCCGGCAGTGACAGCAGTACTGATGTTATTCTTAATAAGCCGTCAGACATGTGTCATCGGCCTGTGCTGGTCGTTTCCTCCACCGCTCCATCTCATTCCAACATGAACACAGTGGCTGGTCCCTATCCACAAGCCCTCAGCCCACAGAGCCGACTTCATCATCCACATCATCCAATGCATGGCCATTACCATCATCATCATCACCATCATCATTTGCAAGTCACTCAGGTTAATATAGCAACACAACCTTTACATTCCCATGTGTGACCCAACACAGTACTAATAAAATGATATGCTGAGTATTTAGCATAAGAATACGAATAAAGGAATGATCTCTCTATTGTTTGGTCAAACTTTTTAATGAAACTTAATCAAGTTTCTATGAGTTTGTCTTGCTGGGTTGTGATGGGGTTATGTTGAAGTAAAGCATGTGGATGGACATGAGCGTTTAAATGTGGAGCAGCGCTGTGAGATTATGTTAATATCTGCTATTATTGTGATGTAATCCTGATAACTGTCACTTGCAGTAAATCAGATTATGATACTGTATATGTGCTGTCAAAAACAAACACATGAACACAGTCTGAAGCACGACAAATATACACAACCTTCAAACCTAATACCTTAACTAAACGCTGTGGAACAGTTGGTAGATGCCAGTGTAGAAAAACTATTTTTGGTTCCCCAAAGAACCTTTCCGTCAAAAGACTTATAAGAATCACTTATTTCATAGCCCGTGGAACCTTTATCCACTCTAAAGAACATTTTGTAGTTTGTAAATGTTAAAGATACCTTATAGAAGCATAGAGCCACAAGTAGTTTTTGAGAGTATAGATTATTGTTTATTAAAATATACTTGAGGTACTCATTTCGATTTTGACATTACATTAGCTGTTTTGCTCTGTACATTGCCTTGATTTTGTAAAAGTGTTTGAAGAATCTGATCATATTTTTTGACATTTTCATGATCTCTCTCTCTCTCTCTCTCTCTCTCTCTCTCTCTCTCTCTCTGTCAGTGTGGTGTGGATGAGCGTTTCTCAGATGAGCAGTTAGTAAATCTGTCGGTGAGGGAGCTGAACAGACATTTGCGTGGGGTGAGCAAAGATGAGGTGGTCCGTTTGAAACAGAAGAGACGGACGCTGAAGAATCGAGGCTATGCTCAGTCCTGCCGTTACAAACGTCTCCAGCACCGACACGCACTCGAGTCTGAGAAACACATTCTCACACAGCAGGTATTACACAAACAGCTCTGATCCAAACTGCCCACCTTCTGAAGCCAGAAGCATGTGTATACTTCACAGAGTTTTTAATAAAAACTGCACTTTTTTTGCGTCTAACTAAATTTATCCGAGAAGTACATAAAAAGCACATAGAACATATAATAACCCTATTTTTTTTGTTTAATACAAAGATAATAGCACAATTAAAAGTAACTGCAAACAGTAGTCAGTGACTAGGTTTTGAAACCGAGCTCATGTTTTAAGTTAAATCATGTTTTCTTCCCTAAACTGACAAACACCTAAAATCTAAACTATCATCTTTGTTTATTCTTTTAGCTGGAGCAACTGCAGTGCGAGCTGACTCGTGTGTTGAGAGAACGAGACACTTACAAAGCTCGATACGAGAAGCTCATCAGTTCAAAGGAATCTCAGCTTCCTCATCCCAACTCCTCATCTTCTCCTCCCGCTGCGGATTACTTCTTGTGACAAAATGAACAATGAACTGAAGGGAATGGAATGGAGGAAAGAGGGGATTCAAGTGATCAATAAAAACTTCAACTGAACTACACAATAAGCTATTTAACCAAAGCAGGTTGATTCTGAGATGGACGGCTGACCTGTGACTTTGACCAATGTGAGCTTCTGTAGCATAAATGTGGTCTCATTTGTAGATATTCACAGGTGAAGTATGAGTCTAGCACTTTCAATTTCATGTGTTTAGATCAAAAATCAAATAAAAAATATTGACAGCATCTGAACTTTCTGTGTATGAACTTTAGAGACATACAAATGTTTACAAATCCTTTGGGGTTCATAAAATATTACATTTACAGGTTGATTTTATTGTGTTTATTATCATGATATTCAATTAATATGTGTACAGGCTTTACATTTCTAAATGTATTCAATTCAATAATTACACTGATTTATGCTTTTATTCTGTACTGTGTGATTTCTGTGTGATAACATATGTTAATGCAATATCGCATAGTATATTACATTTAATTGTAGTCGTGTGATGTTGCTCTATATCAGCACGGCTGTGATGTAGAGCAACATAAAACGACTACGAGTGCGATATTACATTTATACAACAGTTCGACGGCACAAGTGTGTAGATAAATCAAAAACGTCGGAGTGTCTTCATTTATTCATTCTCATGTGGTTGTATGTGAGTCTTTCTTTAGTGGAACACAAAAAAAGGTATTTTGTGAAATGTCTCAAAAAAGGTTTTGTGTTCATACTGTGGAAGTCAAAAGGGTTCAGTGTTGTTTGATTACCAACATTCTTCAAAATATCTTCTGTTGTGTTCTGCAGAAGAAAGAAACTCATACAGGTTTGACTTGACATGAGAGGGAATGAACAATGACAGAATTTTCATTTTTGGGATAACTTTTCCATTAAAGTTAACCATTAACTCTGAACATGACTTTACTCTTATGCATCCCAAATGGATTCTTTTGTAAATAATCAATCATTAAAACTCTTTCTCAAAGTGTCGAGAGTCATGTCATGGCATTGAGTGATGTGAGTATTGTCCAGCAAATGCAATTTTCTTGTCTGTTTGCACAAGATCTGTGCACATAAGAAGCTTTAGATGTCTGAATTGAAATTGCAGCATTCACAATCTAAACACACACACACAACCATACGTGTACGCTTTATGTACAAATACGATTGAGATCACTCTTGCGGTCTGACTGCTGAACTGTTCTCAAGAGGTTCCTACGACCAACATAATACAGAACTGCTGACATTCCCTTTAAAAAATGCTGGGTTGTGGTCAAAAACGGGACGAAAATTAACCTTGAATTGTTTCACCCCAAAATGCTGCATTGTTTTAACCCATTGTTGGGTCAGATATAAGCAGTTTATGGGTTAATTTAACCCAACGGCCAAGGTTGTCTCTTTTTGACCCAACGATGGGTTGAAAATAACTGCGCGTTAAAGAAAGAAAAGCATATAATACTTGTAAGATGTTTAAGTCATTTGTGTGATTTGTGGAATGAGAGGTTTAAAGCAGTTTCTGCTTAACACAATGTGAAAAACCAACAAAACACAAACAGCATCGCCGTCAAACACGGTCCATGTGCAGTGATGTGAGTCTAGTGAAAATCATTACACAACTTTAAGTGAACAAGCCTTTGGAAGTTATGTTATAGTTAATTTAACGTGCGGTTAAAACACAATGACATAACCTGGTCGCTGTGGTTGACCTAAAGCAGATGCTTATTTACAATATTGTTAACCAACAGGAGATTTACTTATGAAATACAAATCCATCTTGTTTTTATTAATAACTGTATTCATTGTTTGCAATGTGTTTTCATTTGCTAAGAGTGTAAAAAATCTTTTTTTTTTGTAAATAAATGACAAAACATTCATGATAAAAGCTACTTTTCGATTTATGCCATTCATAGCGGTTTCCTATCAAAAAATAAACATACTTCTAACATTGTAAAACGATTGTGAAGTGTTATGCACTGACTCATTGGCTATGTTCCCAGAGAAACATTTGGTTTCTCTTTCATAGCTCATGAGATTTGCTGGAATTCTCAGTTGTTTCAGTGGAGCAGCAACTTGAAAACAATTGTTTGGGAGAAATAAAAACAGGAAAAAAGCAACACACAAAAAAACTCTTCTGAACACCTAAGCATCCAGGTATAAATATCACACAATCCACCCATAATCTTGCACTCCTACACTTTAACTGAAATATGCAATAACTTCTTCCATTGCACTGTTACTTAGATAGCTTCTGTCCATAATTTATTTGCACTACTTTATATCCATTGCACTGCTGCTCTCCATAGCCTAACTTATTGTATACATCCACCTGTAAATTTCTGTCTATAGTAATAGACATCTGTATTTTATGTTCATAGTATATATCCATCTGTTAATTTCTGTCTATAGTTAGAGACATCTGTAAATCATGGTCATAGTATATATCCATCTGTAAATTACCTCTGTAATATTTATTTATGTAACTTATGCAACCACTGTATATCCTGCACTTGCTGCTATTGCACTTCTGGTTAGACCTCAACTGCATTTCGTTGCCTTGTACTTGTACATGTGTAATGACAATAAAGTTGAATCTAATCTAATCTAACACCCTGACATCATGTCGGTGAGTTTTGAATGGGCCAGCATCAGTCAGAGTTAAAAGTATACGCTTTCTTTCATTTCAAACATGATCTGTTCCTGTGTCTCTCTCTCTCTCTCTCTCTCTCTCTCTCTCTCTCTCTTTTTGTGTGTCTGACCCTGGATGAAAGTTGTTTAGGGTGACCTCACATGTGTCTCTCCTCCCTCTCTCTTTCTGTCTCTCTCGCTTTCTCTCTCGCCAGAGCACAAAGGCGAGGGGATTATGGGTATAATAGAACGAGGGCCGCTCGCTGCCGGGTCTCATTGTCAGTGAGAGAGCTACTATTGTAAACTGGACCAACACACACTCACCCCACTGCTATGCCACACACACACACACACACACACACACACACACACACACACACACACACACACACACACACACAAAACAAATTACATTTCAAAAATGACATTTATACATGACATGACCATAAGAGATCTGACACAATCTGCTACTCTAGAATCTAAAAGTATGACACCACACTGGAATATTCTTTCTTTTTTTTCTTTTTTAGTTTTGAACTTGAAAAAATATTTAGATTCTGCACTAGGTCACTCATTGACAGATATATCATATGTTAATAAAAGACTTAATCTGATTTTCATTTTTTACTCAAACTGCTCTGATGATAATATCTAAAATGTTTCCAAAAAAACTAACACAACACACAGAAAGATTATCACAACCACATTCAGGTGATTTCACACGGAACCATTTGTTTCACTGTATTAGTAAAGATATCTAAAGGATGTTTAACTTCATAGCTTTCATACCCAGCTGATATTTTCCACCCTATAACACCTATTAATATTTTTGAAAAAGAAAACACATGATCCTAGTGGTTTATTGAAGCTATAAAAAGTAGCGTTGCAGGTTACTTATATAATGTTGAGATACAAGGAACAACACAATGCAATGCTTTCTCCAATAATCCTGAAACCCTATTAAATGACCCTATATTAGTGAAATTATTTGAGAAAAAGTGTAGCTTTACTGTCTTTAGGTATGTTGTTGTTACCTGTAGCTCATTCATATAAGCTCAGAGAGTTCAGGAACATTATTAGGATCATGGGTTTGAGGAACATCTCTGCTGCCCCCTGCTGTGAAACAGCACATCTCACACCCTGACCTAGACCTAAACCTGCTAGAAAGCCAGTTAGTGTTTAACCTTTTTTCTTATACATATAACATATATACTATGTGGAATGATCGGTGTTGTGTGATCAATCTGTGTTGACGCTGTATTATAATATTGGGTATAATCTTGTTCTTTGAATCAGTAAACAAACATTACAATGTAACGTATATACACCATGACACAACATGTATTTTGCAAATCAAATTGACTTTTCCTTCCATCTCAACAATACTTAAATTCACAATTCAATTCACCCAGAAATGAAAATGCTCTTATCATTTATTCCCCATGATGCCATGGCAGCTGTATATGGTGACACACAAAGATAAGAAGTGTCTCTGTGAATGCTGAAACATACATAAACATTCACTTCCGGTAACAGGAAGTTATTATTATTATTATTATTATTATTATAATTTGTGCTTTGACCAATTCCAGCATGTGCTTGCAGAGAAAACACATCTTCAGCTGTTATATGTTTTATAATGGTCTCACCAGACAGGTGTGTGTCTAGGTTAGGTAAAGTGTATTTACATTGATTTGTTTAGCACCAAAGTGAGACTTAAAAATGAGCCTGACGCATTAAACATCATTTCATCACAGAAGATACAAGGAAAGTGAATAAACTGAAAAGTCTGCTTGTGCCTTCATACAGTACAGCACTTGCTCACCATCCACAGAAAAGAAGTGGACATGAACCTTAAAAGTTTCATTTCAAATAATTGACTCACCCTCCAGTCATTCCAAACCTGTATGAGTTTCGTTCATCTGCAAAAGAAGATATTTTGAAGAATATTTTGAACAACTTGACTTACATTGTATGGACACTTTTTTGATTAGCGATATCTGTTTGTATAATCATGGTTTACCATTCATTTGGTCGGTAGCAAAACTTGGTTAATTTGTGCCTACCATGGTTTTACTACAAATAAAAGGTTAGCCTACTACATTTATTTTTGTTTGGCTGATGCCGGAAGTGACGCAGATGTGCCTCAACAGCGCCTCGTGCTGCAGAATAACAACTCTAAACAAGCACAGAGTTTATCCTAAAATCTCCCAAAATCTCCCGTCTTACTAAATGCATTTATTATGACACACTGATGCATACATCACCTTTATAAATAAATTCACATAATACATAGCGTATATCGTCGCAGTTAGACGCATATATTGAGTTTATGACAGAGTTCAGCGGGATTAATGTTCATCTGGACTGAAGATGGACTGAAGAACACAAAGCGACTCATTTGACATTTCATTCAGATTGAAATATAGAACCATGTAGTCAAATGTAAAGGATGTGACATATGAAAGTGTTTAACGCACATGCGAAGTCGAGTGAGTTAAGTTTAAACTCGTCTGAGGTTATGGATGATAATGGATCATAAGAAGAGTCTGTTTATTAAAGGTAAGCCACTTTCACGTGTGTCTATTGGGTTTTTATTGCGTTTTGAAATATGTATAAGTGTTAGTACCTAGTGTTTCTTGTGGTTGTGTTTAAGTGTCTTTATATTTTCCATTAGTTTTCATCGCTTGTATTAACTCATGTGCTAACCATGCAGCCCCCACACACAAATACATTCAAATCTGAAGTAAATAAACAAGACATATGCATAAAGTAATAAAGTACCCGTGGTTATATTTATATATGTGTGTGCATTTGAAAGTTTTGCTCTTGTTTATGCATTAGTTTTATCACCAGAGCTCGGATGTGATAACAGACGCAGGCCTTCGTGCTAATATGCTAACGTTATATGACGATACAAACACACGCTAAAAATACGATTTAATCAACATTATAATACGTGTACACACCAGCAGTGTTTATTATTCATTCTGTATTGCAGTCGTCACATTAACACACATTAACAGTGTTCACATTTCTTTTTTATTCAATGCGTTAGTGGTAAAGTTCCGTTAGCTGTAGCTCGGGCCCTTTAATCTCGTGCTCGAATATAACATAAAATATAGACATTCATGTTATGTTTTCTTTGTATTTATTAATATGAGAGGCGTTTTATTGAACAATGTATGCAGATGGTTTTATTATAAGGGGTTATGAATGTATAGGGGTTGGTCTGAAACACTATTATGATGTTGCAGAGATTTACTCATAACTGATATCTGAAATGCTAGATAGAAATATTATGTAAATTGCATTTGCTTTATATGAAAGTGGTGATATTAGTTTGAGGTTTTGATAATGGTCATGTAGTTTGAAGTGTGTATTTCTCTATGAGACTGTCCTCCTGTTGTTCAGAATAAAGATACATGTTGTTAATCTAATATTTTACCCACATAACATTGTGCAAACTGAAACTTATTGCTGCTATAATGCACACTGTATGTTAAAAGCTACACTTGCTAAATATCCTAGTTCAGATAAAAATAGTGAATAGTTTTATGCAAATTGAAGTGTGTATTGAGAACATGACTGTAGGCTTGAGGACTCATATCATACATTCATTAAAATTCATTTCCATGAGATCTACTTGATGTTATTTGGTTTAGATAGTCGTCTAGAAATAAACTGGATATTTGTTTTGCTTACTGTATTTTTAGGATGCTTAATATCTTCACATTTGCTATACTTACACATGGGATGTGGTTTTTCTGTGATGTTTCATATAGCTTTCGACTGTCAAATTCAACAACAATATCGATTCTGTTGTGACTGATTCAACAATTTGTTCACTGTGCAATATTTGTATCTTTCATTCTTACATTCTCATGACTTTTTGGTGACGGTGGACAGAGCAATAGGCCAGATTGACATGTAAATGCAGTTTACTATACATGATCTTTTTAAGTTGAGTTCTGAAAGTTGCTGTTTGCGTTTTAATCATAGAAACTGTGATTTGTCATGATGACGTGGGTGCTGTATTGGATGTGTTCTGATGTGAATGTCCTTTGTTTGCTAGCTCTGGATAGATGTGAGGACAGGAGAGATGGGGGATATAAGCTGACGTGGAGATGTTCTCTCTCAAGTGATAGTGAAGACGACAGCAGAAATGAGTAAGATCATTTCAGCACAGAGCAGCTTACAGCCCATTCAAACATCTCTGCACGAACGCTTAATGCACGCTAACAGAAAACATTCTTCATGGCATAATCTGTTATTATCATGCTAGACAGATAAACAGGAGAAATACCCTTGTCCCACATGCTTAATTTTACTGCAAATTCTGCTTAAACTAAAGATGCTTGATCAGCATGTGATGATGTCAGAAGTATCAAAGCATGATGAAATATCAGCTAGAGGTTGTGGGACATTGAGCGGTTTATCAGAGAAGGCGGGGGGAGGTGTGTTAAATATTAAAAGATTGTGTAACCCTTATATTTGCTATCTCATTTGAACATTACTAGTGATAAACTGACACATTGACTAGGCTATGTCTAAGATTAAAATAAAAAAATGTTTCATGCCAACTTTCAGTATTTTTTGTAAACATAGTGCCAATAAAATCATTTGCAAATGATTAATTTTTGTTTTATAAAGAAACATTTGAATACTGTATCTTGAAGTGATTACCACACATTACCTATTTTCATAATTGTATGGTCTCATAATTAAGATCTAAAATCATATCTAGGTTTTACAGACAGGGTCATGTATTTTCTAATATGTACATTTCAATTACAATCATTAATTGTATTAGTGTACATCACATTACCAGTTTTTTTTTAAACAAGATTGTGTGCACAATATTTAGATAATAAATGCAAATTAGGTCCATGTTTTGGATAAGAGGCAGAATATAAGAGCTGTGTTCCAGGTCTTGTGTAAAGTTATGTAGTAGGATGAGGAGCAGACTGCAGTAGCTCATGATCATTCATGCTGTACATCATTTGTTCGTCTGGTTTGATTAAACGTGTATATTGGCAGGATTATTGTATGCCAATGTTAATAGAAAAATAAGAGACGAGAGCTACAGCAGAGAGGTAATCCATTTTAATATGGATTAAAAATTCCTCATAGCTGCTTAATAAAGTCTTAATAAATCGTAAAATTGCTTTTAGCGAGCAGCTCATGTTTGTCTTGTGTTTTGTTCTTGAAAAGGTTTTGTGGTAAATCCAAAGGTAGTTCAGGTTTTATCTCCCCTGCTAACATATTCGCAGCAGAAATATGCAATGTGTGCATAGTCATAAAAGATGGGAAACGTTAATGGTTGTTTTGTAATTTTCACTCATTTTTACTGTTGATTCTAACATCTTATACAAGTGATTATTGACATTTTGTCTATGTTAGCCAGCTAGATGTTACCTGTGCGACAGACAAAGTCTGGTGTATAGACCAAGTGTGAACACATCTCAATCTCTCTCTCGTGTTGTGTTGTTCTCTAGCGCCACCCTTGTGACCATGGAGCCAGCAGGTGGCCAGCAGGATCTGTCCCCGGAGGGAATGAAGGTTTGTCTCACTGTCAATATTTACATTTTTGTTGGGATTTCGGTGGCAGTTTCTAACTTGACCTTTTTATTTTTTCATGACATTTATTTTAGTCCATTTTAATCATACTTTATTAAAATTGCAGATATTTTTGTCAGTCTGCAACAGACCAATATATAACACAATCAGTATTTAACACAAAGTGTATAAACATTTAAATGTAAGCTGTAAACATTATTTATGATGTTATTAAAACACATCACATGAATGAACATAAAAAAGCTGTTATTTGTCTCCTAAAATAGTATCGCAATACACGTGAATTTGTTCACTAAGCTGATAGAACCGGCGAATGCAGAAACATTGTTTGGAAACCATATGACACTCTTCCGCTAACAGGGGATGGGCGGGCTGTGTGTGTACCGACCCGAACACTTACAGAGTTTGGTTTTTGCCGCTAGGAGGCTGCTTAGGTAGCAGTGGCAGTAAAATTCGTCCAGTTAAGAGTTGTTCTACCACTGAAATAATTTTAGAGACATTATTTTAAGGTCGAAAAACTACATAGTGTCGCTTTAATGATTTATGGCAAACATCAGGGATATGAGTTTACTGAAGTAACCCCTCTGAGCCTCTAACCTGATCACCATGATTTCTCTCTTTCAGTCTCCAGCTGTTAAATGCTTCAGTCCCAGTCAGTCTGTGATGGTTCATGAAAGACATTCAAATCAATTACGGCCACTCAACAGAACCGGCAAGCTCGGGTATTTAAAGGAATCAACAAATTAAACTCTGTGACCTGATGTTGATTCCTGTATATCGAAATAACAGGTTTTTATACCTTATATTGTTGTTTGTGGTCTCACAGTGAAGCGGCACACAGCTATCTGATCATGAGTCCAGCGCCGTCACAAGGAGTCATGGTTCAGGGGCGGATCTTCCAGCACGCACAAATCTCTGCTCCAGTCAGGAAGTTTGAACAAAGGTATGTCACCAGACCCACCTCAAGTCAATTAAATTACCCTGATGGGTATGGAAGCATATTGGTAGCAATATTCCATTTGAAATGCAATGGGCGAAATGGCAATGCATTTATGTATCTAAATATACATTTTAAATAACATATGTGCAACACAAAATTTTATAATATAGTTTACATTTTGAAGTTCCTACATTAGTTTTAATATACAATTTAAATAGCTATTTTAACGATAATTTAATTGCAAAATTAAAATGGAAATGCATTTCCCGGATTTATTATATATGTTTAAGATAGCCAAGCAAAACTGTAGCAAAATAATCATTCAAATGTCATTTTCCTTAAACGCATTTCACTACCAAATCAAAATTTCTCCATGTTTTACACACCCCCAAGGCATCCTAACTGAATATGTTTTTCTTCTGAAGCATAATGCAGTCGGAGTTATAATTCCACGTATCATTTTACTTCCAAGCAGTAGAATGGGAGTGAATGGATGTTTACTTTTTGAAGCCTTCAAAAAGTTTCCGTAACTTCAGGAATCGAGTTACAGTGGATCTGTCACAGCCCAAACTGCAGTATCCGGATGAATAAGAAACCAAGGTTAATTGGAAATGGAAATATACTTTATTGTCCTTAGTAAGGAAATTTGCAGTGGACTTCAATAGCTGTATTTTGACTCTAACCTGATACAATAAACATGAGTAAATGTGGACATACTCATAAAATTTGTCTTCAGAGGTGTATAAAGACCTTACATAAAGCGTTATGTTTGTAATACCTGAGTATCTACATACATGATGTTGTTTCTATAATATCCCTAACCTGCTCTATACGTTAAGTTAATAATCAGCAAAGAAGCAAAAACGTGACGGGATGCAGTTGCATTTCATTTTCATTTTGAACATTGCTACGAATATGCTTCCATAGTAGTATGGGCACTAACAAAACAATTCTCTTCTCTCTTTCAAAGCAACCATGACCTGAAGGAAAGGTGAGAGGATTTCTTTACCCAAACTTATAACAGCATCTGTGTGTCTGGCTTCATACATTATGAATATTACATAATATTCTTGTGTGTGATGTCTTTCTTCTGCAGATCAGATATGATCCAGGAGATGGACAGCATTGTTCTCACCTGTCCTGACATTTCAGGTAAGCACTATATAAAAACTACCAGATGCAATGTAATGTCCAGTGTTTGCGGAAAGGTTTAGTGTTTGATGCTTGAGATCGTGTTTTCATGGCTTTTCTGTGTCACCAGATTCAGGAGACATCACTGTTAAGAGGCGTGTCCAGCAGAAACGACGGCCAATGATTGACAGTCCTGTTCCTGCGGTCAAACCAATGGAGGTGAGGCCTTCTATATTCACCACATTCTCTTCCACTCAGTTCAGTAGTCAATGTGTCAGTTTTCACAAAAATGCCTTAAATGATGCTTGAGCGTTGTCTGTGCCTCCATTCACCCAGCATCCCCTTCGACCTGATGAATACGTCACCGTGTGTGGTAAATGTGGCCAGTCCAGTGAGGATCATGTCAGGTGTGATCACTGTGGATATCAGCTGCCTGCCGAGAGTCCGCCCGTTCCTGACGTTACATCCACTCTCACCCCTCGCCCTTCCATTCGCTCTCAGTCCTCGTCTGCTCCGGCCAGTCTTCTCATCAGTAAGAACTTCTATGGTCCTGCCTCCGGGGGGCGTGCTCAACACCTAAACATCGTAGTGAATCCAGCTGTGCGAATCGCTCGCGGAAATATGCTGGTCTCGTACAATGGAAGGCCTTTTTCCGGTCCTGGGAGCTTGGCGTCGAACGGACACAAGCAAGCTGTAGGCAAGAAACAGCAGATTACCAAGCCATGTGAATTAAATGACCCCAGTGAGTACACTAGACTATCAATGCCTCCAAAAACATTTCATTGACCGAAATGCATTTACTGTGTTCTGGTGAATTTCAGTTGTTCTGTCGAGCGACGAGGAAGAGGAAAGCGATAACAGCAGCAGCACGGGGACCATCAACCGCCTGGACAGCGTCTCGCCGCGGCCCGCCGACTCTGCTCACTCGTCTCCAGCGCCCTCTGGTGGTCGGGTGGAGGCTGCGGTTAAAGATGCCAGTGAACAGGAGGACAATATCTGTGAGTTTTTCACAGAGAAGAATCACAGAACCCTGCAGCCCAGGAGGAATCGCATGAGGGATCCAGTAAGCACGCTTGAAGACGTTCACTATCGCTTTGTTATAGTGATGTTTTATGTTTTAATTTGTGTGTGTTTTTCCCTCATGCTAGTTTGGGTTAGTGTGTGAAGATCCATCTCCGTTCAAGAAGAGGAAAGTGTGCCAGCAGCAGAAGTGGGACAGTATTATTCTGGAGTGCAGGAGTGTGAGAATCGGCACGCTGCGCAGGATGGTCACCAAACCCGTTGTTGTAAGATTACAGCATCCGATCTTTATTGCGAGTCTGTCGTGATGATACTTTCCATTTCTGAATCTTATTTTTTCTTTTGTAGTTTACAGTGGATCACATAGAGTTTGAGACAGAAGGTAACGTTCTGCCATATATACATGTATTATATATACTGTAGAATTCACTTGTCAGTCATGATTTAAACTGAGCCTGGTTGTGTTCGCAGGTCGTGAGGTGGACGTCATGGAGAGCGTTTGTCTGAGGTCATCAGAGCTGATCAGCTGCGAGTGGTGTAACGTGAAGAAGCTTCCGGTTCTCTTCCTACAGACCACGGATGAGGAGTGTCAGCGCTTACGAGATCAGCTGCAGATGTGCCAGGACAGAGACGGGGAATGGTACGACTGCGGAGGCAACAGTGAGTATCAACACCATGTGTCACCAAAAGTGTTTCTTACAGATTCTCAGACCTGGCAGTGATTTTGTCTGCTCTACGTTTGTGTCTGTTTGGTTAATTTCACTGTCTGTCTTCCACTTTCTGTTGTGCTTCTGCAGGCGATGAGAAGTATATTGTGTTGATTTTTGAGAACGGGCCTCAGTTACAAGAGCAGATCATTCTAGAGGACATTCTGGACGAGATCGGCAGAAGAAACAAACTGAAAGATTTTCCTTTAAAGATCAACTTTGATAAGGCAAACAGTCGACTGGTTGAGTACAATAAAGCTTCCAAAGAGAAAGAAAAGGTGATGTTTTACAATCACTCACAGGAATTGTTTTCTTTGACAGACATTCATTTTTTATTTTCAGAATATATATAATATTGTTATTTACTCAATACAATACCACTACATATTAAACTGAATGTAGCCAATATTTGTCTGTTTTAGGCAAAGGAAGAGAAACCTGTCGCATCAGCAAAAACATCATGTTCAACAGTATCAGCCCCAGCATCCCTCTCGGTAATGACGGTTACCGTGGAAACAGCAACCGCGGCCGCAACGGCCCCAGTCATGTCCGCTGTGGCGAGCGTCCGAACACGCACGTCTGCTCGGCACCAAGCTGTCTGTGAAGAGGATGATGATGAGGACATGTCAGAAATTCACCCAACATTCACTGGCCCAGTCATCAAGTAAGACCAGAAATATACACACTGAACACATGAAATACTAAACTGATACTGGTGTGAATTGAAGTTGTTTTTCTCTGCAGGTTGATGGTTTACCCCCCGCCTCCTGCTAAAGGAGGAATCTCTGTAACCAATGAAGACCTCCACTGTCTGAACGACGGGGAGTTTCTCAACGACGTCATCATTGACTTCTATTTAAAGTCAGTCTCTTATTTCTGTCAGTATTGAGTGTATGATATCAGAATGTGACCCTGACATGATTTTTATTAGTAACATTTGAAGTCAGCTTGAGGGGACATATTAAATCAAACTACACAACCCCACCACACAGTTATCATGCCTTTACTTCAGCATCACAGACTTTAGTATTAATATTTCAACAAGCGCTGTATAATTTGGTCAATCCTGTGTGCCGCTAGATATGTGTTTCTGGAGAAGCTGAAGAAGGAGGATGCCGCCCGCAGTCACGTCTTCAGCTCTTTCTTTTATAAGCGACTCAATCAGAGAGAGAGGAGAAACGCTCCTGACACATCCAACCTACCGTGAGCTCACAACAGAGACCCACACATGTGATGTTACTCTTGACTCAGGTTAGAAATCAACATTCATTCATGTGTTTCAGGATACAGAAGAGGAAACACAACAGAGTGAAGACGTGGACACGTCACGTGGATCTCTTTCAGAAAGACTTTATCTTTGTGCCCATCAATGAGTCGTGAGTGTTTCACTGTGTAGAGGCCACACATTATATTTTATACTTTTAATTCTCGAAGATTTTTAAATAGAGAAACGTTTCTCTGTGTCCAGCGCACACTGGTATCTCGCCATCATCTGTTTTCCTGGTCTTGACAAAGTTCACATTGAGCCGAACCTGTTGTACAAGCCACCGACTCCAGCCAAAAGCTCATCTGTCTCCCCCGTACCGCCCGCGGAAGAGGAGGAGCGAGAGACGGTTCAACAAGCAGTCGCCGTGACAGCCCAGCCCGATGAGGCCGGCCAGCAGTACACAGGTGAGCGCAGGTGACGTGAGAGCATGCCGACGGCATCTTAAGCTTGTCAAGCATGTCTGGGCTTAATTCGGCTCTGCTCTTTATTTCAGATGGTTTACACAGAATAATGTCGTGTTACGGGACCGACGACTCGTGTCACTTCTCTGATGACCAAAGCTCATGTCCGGTAACTCATTTCAGTGTGTGTTCATGTGTGTATGTGTACAGCGGAAATGTTTTACAAACCAGAGCTATAGATTATATAAGAAGTATATAAGTCAGGTTCAGTACCCAGTGGACACACACACACAAATCCATAACTGCAAATTACATTTCGACGACGTCTTAAAAATTTTCTTTAAAATGTAGCAAATGCTGTAATATATTATAGTAAAGACATTTGACTGGTCAGATCTCTCTGTGCCACACATCACACGTTTGTGTTGTTATCTGTGTGTTTTAGGATGATTGTAGTGAAGACGGCACTTTTCTTGATGACTGTGCGAACTTTGACAGAGTGCAGTGGACATCCAAACCCACCATCTGCAGACAGTAAGAGCAAATATCACTCACCTGTACCTCCACATGAGAACAGTGTAATGCTAACATGAGGAACTCTAGGGTCATTACACCTGCTTTTCAATTTATGTTATTAATCCTCAGGCCTTGCATACTGATCATGGATTCCCTGCGTGGGCCGACCCGGTCGACTGTCGTAAAAACGCTGCGAGAGTAAGTTGCTACTTCAGCACAACATTAATGTGTATAAATATTGTGTTATAGACACAGTTTGTTTTACATAAATCAGTTGCAGCACTGCTGGCCGGCAGCTTAAACCAGCATCAGTCTTTTACGGTGAAATGTGTTTCTTATCCCAGTCACTGAGACAACCGTATGTGAACCAATCGTAGTTTAAAATCCTTGGAAGTGTTAACTCGATATGAAAGCTGTCTGCGGTTTGGTTATAGACATCAAACTTGATGGTTTTGTGAAATGTCCGGCTTGTTTATGCTCTTGCAGTTTGCTAATGCATTCTGTGTTGGGATTTGTGCAGGTATCTGGAGGTGGAGTGGGAGGTCAGAAAAGGATCACAGAGAAGTTTTGGGAAAGATGTGATGAAGGGTTCGAGTCCTCGTGTACCCCAGCAGGATAACTTCAGTGATTGTGGAGTTTATGTGCTGCAGTATGTGGAGAGCTTCTTCGAGGTGAGATCTGAAAAACACTGATTCCTCTGTAGTAATAATCATAAACTACTTTATATGGTGCGGCACATGAAGGCGGAGTAACAGATAAACAATATTGAACAGATGAATTTGTGTAATGTGATATCACTGAAACAAGTTTTAGAAAGTAATTTTTGAGTTTAAATAAAAATTACTTTTCCTGGTTAATAATAATTATAATTAATATTAGTAAACTAGGGCTGTCAAATGATTAATCGCATCCAGAATAAAAGTTTGTGTTTACATAATATATGTCTGTGTACTGTACATATTAATTTTGTATTTATAAAAACAAACCCATAGATATATGGGTATATATATATATATAGATATATTTAAGAAAAATATCAATTAAATAAACATTTAAATATAATTTTAATTATTGGTAAATATAAATAAATACATCTAAATATTTCCTAAATATATATATATAGGCCTGCATGTATGTTTGTGTTCATAAATACAAAATGAATATGCATAGTAAACAGACATCTATTATGTAAACACAAACTTTTATTCTGAATGCGATTAATCGCGATTAATCTTTTGACAGCTCTAAAATAAACACAGCTAATTTTCAGAATGTAACAATTTATGTGAGTCACAAAATAAACTTAATCGTGTAAAACCCTAACCCAACCCTAAACTGCCACGTTGAAATAATATCAAAAGCACATCTATGATCATCTATGATCTCATGTTCTGAAAATCTTGATATTTAATTATTGGTGTATAAAATATTGATGTTGTTTCCTTAGAATCCAATTCCAAGCTTTCATCTGCCTATGACTTTAATGGACTGGTTTCCCCAGCAACGGATGAAAACCAAGCGTGAGGAGATCAAGGATGTCATTCTGAAGATTCAGAGTCAGCAGCAGGTGAACGCGGAGAGCGCCGAACCGACGGATGGCTGTCAGAGTCCGAGCGAGGACTCATCTGATCTAATCCCACCAATCAGCTCCTGAGCTTTGCCCACGCTGCTACGCTTCATCGTCACATACAGTGCAAACACCAGGAGCCAATCAGGGCCTTGTGTGATTATACGCTGCTGGACAACTCCATGATTCCTAATAAAACTGTTCCAATGACATGAATATTAAAAGAAAAAGTTTTTTATTTGTATTAAAACAAATTGTGTACATAAGCTAGGCTTTCTTTATTTTGCCACGTTTTTTGCTGCCTTTTGAGTATTAGTTTGTTTATTGGTCACGTCTTCTGCAACATATGTGAAATAAAGGTTCATGTGTTCATCTTTGGTAATGTTCAGTGTTGGTAATGATGGCTGTTTTCTGGTCAGTTAGTATGTGAGCAAACATTGTTAGAGCGCAGCAACATGGAAATCATTTTCATTGTACTACATGCTGTTCAAGACTGCTTTACTGCGCTGGTACAGTCTAATACAATGACTTGAAGCATCAATGAGCCTTTACCTTTTTTTAATATATAAAAATGTTTACAGATTGTTTGGACTGTGGTGGTTCATTGGCAACATTTAACAACTTTTCTGAAATACATCATCTTGTGCAGTCCAGTGTTTTACATTTGGCAGACGCTTTTATCCAATGCATTACACATTTGTTTTTTTGAGCGCCATGCTCTAACCACTAAGCTACAGGAAAGCGCTTTTTTTTATGACACTAGCATACTTTCATTCACTTCTACTCTGAAGTCAGGTCGGGCAAAAATGCTCTGACAACCATTCATTTCACTTAGAATGCCATGGTTTCATTATTATGAAATGATTAATAAACACTGAAGACAAAACAACACACAAGGTTGAACATGTTCACGGGGTTTGAAACGTCACATTTAATGCTTTTTAAACTAAGACTCCAAAATACATCATGTGTCTCAGATTCTTTTACTTGGAGACACATTCCATCCACTTTATTGATGCTGATCATCAACAATACAGGGTATCTGCCAGTTTAAAATGCTAAATAAAAAACAAAATATGAAAATCAGTGTTACATTTATTAAAGAACAGAAATATGTGTTGGTTATACTTGAGGCAACAATCCTAGAACCTGTAAGTAATCTGGAATTGATTTCAGACCTGCTTTGTTAGCATTTGCAACTGAACAACAGGTGAAGTTTATAACTGTGTCTTGTTTTCATATCACATTCATTCTTTAACAGGGATGTGCAAACTAAACCTATTCACTAATAAGAAATGACTATTAATCCAAACCTCTATCAGAATGAAAGAGTCCAGCATCTCTGTTCTCATCTTGGGATTAGGAATGATTTTTTTTGCCATTTTAATAACCATGCAAATGGTAACTTGCCCTAATTGATTTAACAACATTAAAGAATGGTAGCCTGTAGAGATCAGTGTGTCCCCGCCCCGGTCGAGAGACTGATGATGATGATGATGAAAATGAACTTGCTTCTTTTTCTATAGGCCTAGTTTAACAGCATGAATTTATGTAGCACACTCATATGTTGTTTATTGCTTGTTTTTGAATATCTTATAACTTTCAAAGCATCTATATGTGTTTGCTGAATGAAGAATAACAATGGTTCCTTTTCTAAGGATGCTTGGAGCATGATCAATCACATCCATCTGCATGCACTGTGAAAAGCAAAACACTAGAGTTCGCTATCGTCTATTTTTCCATCCCTCTATTGTCATTATTTAGCAAACGATGCATTCCAGATACACTGTAATACCATTATACACGCACAAGTGTAAAATTATCCGGCATGTTCAATAAGGAAACGGCATTCCTATCACGCATGTGACATCATATGGGGTGAACTCTGCGCCTGTAAGGAGGCGGACCCTTCCATGCATAGATATACATTAAACGCCGCATTGAGCGTTTCGGTCTGTTGCTGCCATACGCCAAGGGCGACGCCATATTTGACCAGTCAATACTGCTACATAAAACACACAAATCAAATCCATTTCTTGACAAGCGTACGGTTTTCTTTATGAATGAATGAATAAATCATCATTTCTCGGTTTAACGATCGAAATTCTAAATTAGTTGAAACAAAACTTTTTGTCCTCTATGAACATAATAAAAACAGGAAATACAAACGTTTTTGTGCTTTTACCTCACAAAAACGCAGCTTTCCCGTAGCCTATGTGCTTACCAGTGTTGGGCAAGTTACTTCTAAAATGTAATCAATTACTAGCTACTGTCATTTAAAAGTAGGCTAGTTATATTAAAATATTACTGTCTCTGAATTGTAATGCGTAACTACTTTTGAATTACTTTTATCAAAATAACTACATGGCTGCTGAAAAAAACGCCACAGTAATTTTAATGGTTTCTATGAAACTCTATTGGGAACGATTAGATTTGATTAAATTTCTTTTTGTAGTGTGTTTTGGGCATTGGGTATGATTTAATGGTCTCATAAATTAAACAACTCCTCCCAGAGACTCACAGAGGCCTTTGCATTACAATACAATTCCTATCATAACCATTAAATCAAGTAGAATTTATGTAATGGTTTCTATTGCTTTTTCAGCTTCTTAAATGCTAAAATGTAGTTTATGGTATTTTCATTATACATCCAGTGGAGAGCGATGTGTTATAGCGTAATGATACTTGTGATTAATGATTAATGTCACTTACTCGGCCGTCCAATCACAGCGCAGGAGGGGCGGGACAAATACCGCATCAAATCGGCGCACACCTGTACAACCTGTTTACAGTGCCTATAATAAACAATTCAGGATTTATATTATAGGATTCGAGTTTGTATCAGATAATTTCCCTGGACTACCATAATATAAAATGTTAATTACAAACTATCTGCGAAACTACTTTGACAATAGTTCGGCGGACATTCCACCTAAAGCAAACAATTCGCCGTGTTGTCAAGCGCCCACAGTCAGCGTTTTCAGACGCGTTTAAATACTTGATGGAACTAATATAAAAGGCACAAGGCTATAAGTAGCCTAACAATAATCGCTGTGAGAATCGCAAAAGTTGACAAACGATCATCCGGTGAATTATTGAGGTGGAGGCCACTATGCAATCTGACATGGTAAAACGAAGAACCTACTGTCGTTTTGTTTCTATTCTTTTGTACAATACGTTGCATTATCTCAATCGTATTCCAGTAACAGGATATAACAGTATAATATTACCCACATTTTATTAGTTAATGCGTTATATTACTGTAATAGTGCTACTTTTGTAATGCCTTACTCCCAACACTGGTGTTTACAGTGCAGTCTTGCCCGTTCCAATATGGCGCCGGTATTGCCGTACGCTTGAGCGGCGAACGCGCGCCTCCCGATGCTTCCATGGACGCGCGTGACGTCACAATGGAGCGTGGACTTCATCCCGGGAGTCGAAGGCTGATCAACATCCGGGACACTGGGACCGGGAGTCAGTTCATGTGAATGCCCACACATACAGTATATACACGCACATTGGCGACAGACTGTACGGGCGGAGAGCGCGACGCAGGTGAGTTTCTGGACGTCACTTGTACCTGTTTTCACCTTTACGCTCAGGTCATTCGAACACGGACTTGGCTCATTGTTAGCTTCGCAAAGGAAAGCGGTGCAGGTTGGGTATGAAAATCATCAATATGTTCTTTAAATATGTGCTGTTTGTATGACTGTGCGCGTGTTAAGTGTGTCTGTGTGCTTGTGTGACTGACGCATGTAACGTTATGCATGTATTGCTGTCATCAGCTGATGCTCGAGCTTTGCATGTCAAGCCGTTGAATCGCATCTTTCTAGTCTGTTCTCTTATGTTAGCTTAAAGTGAAACTCCTCATTGGGCCTTTACATGAGAAATGCATTCAGCATATATTTCTCGTTCTCTCAGACCTTATTTACCTTGCAAATGTTGGGGCTGTGTGCTTGTGTAAGGCATTCAAATGTCAACTCGAGGTAAACTTTTACTTGCAGACTTCTCTTTAGCATACTACTCTATGCCGTTACGTTCATGTGGAATGATCAGAGATGTTCAGATGCATTATGGACACGTTTAGTAGCCATCATTTTATTCTGCTGTGTCACAAGAAGCTGTAAAAGTTCCCATAGAGCAAAGGGCATTTATACACACTCGTCCTAAAACGGGTTCACAGTCACACACCTGCTGATATCTCGGGATAACATCAGTTGACCACAAATGAAAGCAAGCAGATATTTATTCTGCTCTGTGTCTGTCTATTATAAGAGAAACATGAGAAGAACACAGCCACACATTGTGTGTGTGTGTGTGTGTGTGTGTGTGTGTGTGTGTGTGTGTGTGTGTGTGTGTGTGTGTGTGTGTGTGTGTGTGTCAGAGAAACCACAATGACACACCTAACCAGGTGGGGCTGTCAGGCAACCGTGACTCAACCCTGATGCCTTTAAATATATTTCTAAACTTTCAGCTTTAATGAGTGTGTAGGCATGCAGTTATATTGACGTTCAGTTTTCCAGACCATTCACATTTGAAATGTCTAAATGTGCTTTATGTATTTCAACGTATACCTGTATGCATTTATTGAGATGCCATAAAGTTTATGTGACTGATCATCTACAGAGATAATCATATATGCAAAATTCTGTTCCAAGCATATTCTCTGTTCCATGATCTGTTTTTGGTTTCCCACATTCTTGGTGATGACCCCGAACACATTCTGTACCTTTTACAATCTCACAGGTGTAGTTAGAAAATGAATTCTTGTTACACAGACCTTTAAAGCCTTGTATTCCAGATGAATATGTGGAAACGGTTGCACTGGTGTAGCACACTTCTGTGGCAGTAATACTGCAGCTTTCTTCATTTGAAATAAACATCTGATAGTATTGATTTTAAGATGGAATGCAGTAATGCGTTGAAATAAAGTTAACACCTCATAAAATATGCTTACACAGTTCATAGACTCAGTCACCGGGGACAAAGTGAAAGAAGTGAAACAGAACAGAAGGAAAAATCTGATTCAGAATCTCGATGCAGAGTTCAGGTCCAGGCTTTAAATCTCAGGAGTTGTTTTGTTTGTTTTTAAATTCATTTTAGTTTTAACTAAAACTATAAGAACATTACTATTAATTGACATCAAATGAAATGTAGGCGTAAATATTATTTATAACAAAAATTCAATTCAAATAGCTGCCTCAGCAAAACAATGAAGTAAGTTGATCAAATTAATGAATGGAATGAGTGAATTACACTTAAACAGCACTGTTAAAAATAAATAATAAAATGACAAAAGCATAGAACAAAATAGCTTAAAAATAAACAAAAAGTTTTATATTATTGTTTTACCATTTTTCTATGCAGTTCCAAAATAAAAGCTTATTCAAAACATGAATACAACTACAATAAAACTAGTAGTTTTATTGAGAATATTTCATCATTTTTGAGAGACCTCGGTGCTAAATTCAAATGGCTCGTGTGGTCTGTGTGATTGTAATGAAATACATGCACCTGCTCTGCGTTCTTGTCACTCTGTCCTCATCATGGGCCGTACAAATAATAGTAGGGGCTGTGTGATGCCGAGATGAACATTTTTGGTTAAAGCAAAACCAAAATTTCATAACAAAAAACTTCTCTTATCATTGAACCTCAGACTCTTTTTAAGCCATAATTGAAGACAAGAAACAACAATTACATAACTCACAATATGAATTCCTATGAATGATGTCAGATTTGAATGTTTTGTACATTTTTTGTTCAAATAAAGGATTTGTGCAGCGGTGCATTAGTGCACTCCCTACTGAGTGGGCGGAGCTTATGGGCTGTCAGTAAAGACCGAGGCAGTCCCAAAGCAAAAGTGGTGCATTAAATCAGTCCCTTCATTAAATGCACACTGTTGTCTATATAGTTTAATGAACAAGGCCTCTTAGACTTCCAGTTCTTTGTGCCATTGGCTGTATTTATTCAGCTCTGACAGCATTCAAATGTTTTCACCCCGGGTGGATGAATGTCATGGCAACTCTGCATCGCTCGCTCGTTGCTGTTGCTCGCAGTGGTTTTGAGATTTTCATGACACAGCTTTCACACACCTGTTCACAGAACTTCACTAAAGCTTCAGGGTTCAAACCACATTATGGGCTGGATAATCATTAAAACGGCAGGTCATTCAGGAAACAGCCATGAGTTAGACTGCTCTGTAGTATAATGTAGTCAGTCAGTAGTGGTCATAAAAGCACAAGACCTTAATGTGTGCTTTTTGTCTAATAATCATACTATGATACTAATCATATGATCCACAATTCCACATCATACAAATGTATAATTGCCACCTTGTAGTTTCATTTTTCTACTGGCTTTCACATTGTTTCATGCTCATGTGACTTCTTTAGTGCTCTTTTGTTCTCTGTTTTGTGTCCAATTCTGCTAAATGTGATTTATTTGTGACATATTGTTTAGTGCTCTTTTGTTCTTTGGATTATTGGTTGTGTGTGTGTGTGTGTGTGTGTGTGTGTGTGTGTGTGTAATATAGATCAACTGGACCTCAGACAGTCATGATTTGCTTCTCAATGGATTATTAGTGTTAGTGTAGTTTCAGGTCGTGTCGTCGTTGAGCGTTATGAGAACATTTTTAGTTTTATACATGTTGTTTATACACTGTAATACCTGTAGTCATTTACAAATGAAACCTTTAAGCATTCTTCACCTCCTTACAAAGCCGGCACAAATGTAGTAAAGTGAGTTTCTGGTCATTTGTGTGTCACGTGTGTTATAATGTAGAAACGTCTGGCACTGATTAACTTTATACCAGTCAGAGAGTTTAACCTGTGAATGTGGTCAATGTTTAAGCTCAGAAAAATCTCCCAGAATGCTCGTCTCCTCATATTGATCTAATATGGAGGCAGGTGTAATGTTTCATGAATGTGTGTCTTATAGTGAAATCCACCTGTTGTTATAATACAGCTGACTGCACCTACAGTCCTCTGACTCACCCATATCTGTGCTTCTCTTTCAACATTTTTCTTTTACTTCTACAATAGAAAGTAGTGCTATTTGTGGCTCTCCTGTGTCATGTGTTATGTAAATAAAGAGACAGCAGCAAGGATCATCCTTCTTTCCTCTAGGCCTGGTGTAGTTTGGGTGTAGTTTGGATTTATTGGTCTGTAATCACAGTCACAAAGACGAGTTGTCGAATGTGTCATTATTGTTAAGTATTAATAACAGAATATGATTATATAATAAAGAAAAAACTATTTTTGTTCTTTTCATTGGTCCTATGATGCGTTCTGCTCATTTGATGACGATCATACAATATCATTTAAAAAAAAAGCACATTTACTACATACAGTATACATTCAATATCAAAACACGGGACCGCACGCTAACAATATGGAGTGTAGACAAAACTTTTCATTACAGTTTATTTCACATATGAAGTAACTCATGTGTCTGAGATTTGAGTGTATTTTGACACATTAAACTGACCTTCTACTGTGAGAGAGAGAGAGAGAGAGAGAGAGAGAGAGAGAGAGAGAGAGAGAGAGAGAGAGAGAGAGAGAGGGAGAGAGAGCAACTCCTTTTATTCTTGTTTCTTCTAGCTCACTCTTCTTGAGGAGAGAAAGTGAGAAATAGAGATTTAGAGCAGAAAGAGAGGGTGAGTGAGAGAGAGAAGCGAGAGTAAAAGGATCTACTATGAGTTGAGATGTGAACAGCAGAAAGTTTTGTGTTGAGTTTGAGTTATTCGACTGCAGGCCCACGTCTCTCTCCCACCCGCACAGATCTGAGCTCACTGTCACAGCACATGAGATCATGAAAGGACTTTGTATTGACTGAACAGAAAGGGTTGTAAAAAAAGTCAAGCAAATGTTCAGAGTGAATACCGGTACATGATCAGAACTCAAGTCATATAAAACTCTTTACACATGATTTATTGACCGTTTGGTTAAGAAATCAGAAGAAGATCAGACAGAGACGGATGTGGGTGTTATAGCCCTTTAAACAAATGTATTGCCGGCAGTCAATGGGAGAGACTTTCATGCTTCTAGAAGACTGAGTAAAGTCAGGTATATGCATCTTATTTCAGTCGTGAAATCAAAGGAAGCTGTTTATTCCGCCCTTTTCTAGTTTACATATGTAAATCTTTTTGCTTGTTAACCAAATTGTCTGCTTCTAGTACACATAGTTTACCTAGAGCAGCGGTTTTCAAACTTCTTTGTCAGCCGAACCTCTTATTTGAAGTACACCCTGAGAGGTACTTCCCCTGATGAGAGGAAGTCAATATTTCAGTAATTTACTAGCATGTTTGCATTGTTATTTATTTCTGAACATTTCTTTTTAATATACATTTTTTCAAAGTAATGGAACAGCTATATGTCACTGGTAGACACAGTTATCGGTATCGGTGCCGATACCAAAAACCGATACCTCATGTAACATAACGGACTGAAATTTGTGCTTTTAAAGTTTATGAGGTGTAGTTGTAATTATAAGGTTTTTATTTATCTATTTATCTTTATTCTTTATTAGAAAAAATATAGGTAAAGGGATCACTATTGGTATCGGCGAGTACTAGAAATAATGTATCGGAACTCGTACTCGGCCTTTATAAAATGGATCCCTACCTGCAGTTCCCTCAAAAACCCCAGTTTGGAAAAAGATCGTGTTCAGTCATGTTCAATGATAAATCTATATATTCAGATCATTTATCAAATCATTTATTTCAGCCTCATGTGGTTGTAAATCTGTACAGTGTGTGACTCTTTCATCTGTGGACCACAAAAGAAGATATTTTGAGAATTGAGAAATGTCTCAGTGGTTTTGTGTTCAAAGGGGTTTAGTGTTGTTTGGTTATCAACATTCTTCAAAATATCTTTTGTGATCTGAAGAAGACATAAAGTCAAATAAAATCAGGTTTGCAATGACATGAGGATGAATAAATAATGTTTTTTTATACTTTTTAACTATGCCTTTAATAGTTTGACAGGACTGTAATTTAAACATGTGCTTTTTCTTCAGTTTTATGTGTGACTGCATGAAATATTTGTGCATGCGTAAAGTGTTTATAACGGGAAATGATGATACAGCAGCACTCGGACGCAATGATGGGCTGTTTGCACAGATCCAGTAATGCTCAATAAACTTTACAGTTGTGACAATAAGTTACTTGGTGAACTTTGGCCTTCTTGCCCTTTTCTGGGCTTCAATCCTGAAGGAAACGTTTGCTGTAAATCCACGGCAGTCATTGAGATCATTGTGTGTAAGAGAGAGAAGATGTGTCAAAGTCAGAGATATCAGCAGAGTTGTGTTGTCACGATACCAAATTTTTGACTTCTATACAATACCTAAGAAAAATATTTCGATACCAATACTGAATCGATACCATGCAAAAACAACAGGAAATAATAAATGATGAAACATAAATAACTTAAATTCTGTTATAAAGTTTTATAAACTCTGACAACTCCAGTATGTTCCTGTCTTGATTTTTGAGCATGTCCTCCCCCTTATTTAAAAGTAACTGTCACCACACAGATCTACATATGAGTGTCAGGTATCAATACAGTCTTACAGGTGTACCTGTCTCAGTGTTTGCTGTCTGCTAAGGTAAAACGGAAAGTAAACTGTTTAAACTTAAAATAATCTACATAAATACTTGCTTTAGACTTTAAAACATGGTTAAGTGTATTTATTTAAATACATTACAATTCATTAAAAACATTACATAATGCATTCTGACATGAACCGGAACACAAATACAGCATTTATTCATATTTTGTGTTGTTACTTACATATCCAGTTGTTTATTTATATTATTTCATTGAGAAATGTTAACAAATACAACTGTTAATATTTCAAATGGATTGAAACATGTATTAAATAGCTCGTTGAAATGAACCATTAAGATGAATAAATGCTGTAGGAATATTGCCTATTATTAATTCAAATCATGTTAGCTAACTATTAAGAAATGGAACATTGTTGTAAAGAGCTGGTAAGCTGCATGTTCGCATGTCACAAAACAAATCATAAATAAGCATAATTCAGGCTATTGTTATCATTCACATTCGCTATCTGTCGCTTTTAAACTTCTTTTAACGGGTGGAGATGTCTGTCGGTGAAATGCTTTGCCAAGCTGGTCATGTTGGCGCAGATTTTGATCTGACGGACATCATCTGTACTTTTGCTGCATGCTTGATTTAACTCTCGGCTATAATGTCTCTTTGCGCATCTCATACGCCGTAAAAAGACGGAAAATGAACTTCTGTTTGCCGCCATGACTTTCATTTCGTCACCCCGAAAGCTGCAGCGCATATCCGAGGAAAGTTGTATGCATCCACTGACTGAAGAGAGCGCGCACACATTCTGGTCGGCTGTCGCAAATGGATGCATTTTAGTACCGGTACCAAATAAACGAGAAATCGCATCGTTTTTTACAGTAGGGTATCGCGCTACGTTTTTACAACCAGTGTATCGTGCAACACTACAGCAGAGTAAAGGTTCTTCTAATGTTTTTTAAAGCTTGTTCATATAATGTTGTCTTAGTGTTGTGTTGTAAACATCAGCTCTTTTCACTGTCAGACTGGTTTTGGCAAGCGATAGACGTGAACTGCATTCAAAACATCAGTCAGAAACAAAACCAGCAGCGTGATGTCTAGTCATCTAACACACCATCAAATAATCTCTAATAATCTAGAGCAAATTTATATTCAAACCACAAAACCTCATGCACAGCATTGTGGGGTATGAGAGGTTGCTTTTTCACAGCTCAGGAGATTTGATGGAGTTTTCAGTTGTGTCTCATTTAAATATCATCTTAGTCTCACATTTACATTTACATTTATTCATTTGGCAGACGCTTTTATCCAAAGCGACTTACAATTGAGGAAAACAGCAAGCGATTCGTCTAAGTAAGCAATATTCACGAGAGGTGCTAGTAATACAAGGTTTCAAATACAACGTCAAGATAGTATAAGCAAGTATATAGAGAACATTAGAAAAGGAAAAATAGGGGTAAAAAGAATTTTTTTTTTTTTTTTATGAGACAGTTAAGTGCTCATGGAAGAGGTGGGTCTTCAGCTGTTTTTTGAATTGTGAAATTGATCCAGCAGTCCTGATGGAAACAGGAAGATCATTCCACCAGCCGGGAACGGAGAAAGAAAATGTCCTTGAGATGGATCTCATGCCTCTCTGTGAAGGAACAATGAGGCGCCGCTCGTTTTCAGACCGCAGACTTCTGGAGGGGATGTAGGTCTGTAAGAGAGAGTTGAGGTAGATGGGTGCTGTGTTAGTGGCTGTTCTGTAAGCAAGCACCAGTGCCTTGAACTTAATGCGTGCCGCTACTGGGAGCCAGTGTAGAGAGATGAGCAGAGGTGTGACATGTGCTCTCTTGGGCTCATTGAAGACCAGGCATGCAGCAGCATTCTGGATCATTTGCAGAGGTTTGAAGGCACAGGCTGGGAGACCAGCCAGAAGAGCATTACAATAATCCAGTCTAGAAATGACAAGTGCCTGGACGAGAAGCTGTGTTGCATGTTCTGTTAAGAACGGTCTGATCTTTCTAATGTTGTACAATGCAAACCTGCATGACCGAGTTGTTTTAGTAACGTGATCCTTAAAAGTCAGCTGATCATCCATGATTACCCCAAGATTCCTGACTGAAGTCGATGGGGTTATCTTAGATGGACCAAGTTGGATGGTAAGCTGGGGCTGTTCTGACGGGGTGGCAGGAATGACGAGGAGCTCAGTCTTGGCCAGGTTGAGTTGTAGGTGATGATCTTTCATCCAAGAAGAGATGTCAGCCAGGCAGTCGGAGACTCGTGTGGCTAGCATGGAATCGTCTGGATGAAATGAGAGGTGAAGTTGAGTGTCATCAGCATAACAATGGTAGGAGAATCCATGTGCTTGTATGATGGAACCCAGTGATGTGGTGTATATGGAGAAGAGCAGAGGTCCAAGAACCGATCCTTGTGGGACCCCGGTGACTAGTTGGTGTGATTTGGACACTTCACCTCCCCAAGCTACCTTGAACGACCTATCTGCGAGGTAGGATTTAAACCAGGAGAGTGAAGTTCCAGTGATGTCCAGTGACGATAGGGTAGACAGAAGAATGTGATGGTTAACCGTGTCGAAGGCTGCAGAAAGGTCTAAGAGAATGAGAACAGATGATTTGGACTCAGCTCTTGCCCTCCTTAGGGCTTCTGTAACTGTTAGTAGGGCAGTTTCGGTTGAGTGACCGCTCTTAAAGCCTGACTGGTTGGTGTCCAGCCTGTTGTTTTGGGTGAGGAAGGTAGACACCTGATTGAAAACAACCCGTTCAAGTGCTTTAGCTATGAACGGAAGGAGAGAAATGGGTCTATAATTCTCCAGTAGGGAAGTGTCATGTGTGGGTTTCTTAAGCAGCAGGGTTACCCGGGCCTGCTTGAATGCAGTGGGGAAAATTCCTGTATTAAGAGATGTGTTAATGATATGAGTGAGCGATGGTAGGAGTGTGGGTGAGATGGCTTGTAGTAGATGTGAGGGGATGGGGTCTAACGGGCAGGTGGTTGGGTGAGTAGAGAGCAGAAGTTTAGAGACATCATCCTCTTTAAGAGGAGAGAAAGAGGAGAGAAGATGGTCTGCTGTGTGTATGTGCGATGTGAGATCATTGATGGGTGGAGCTGAAAATTGTCTGCTGATAGACCTAGTTTTGTCTGTGAAGTAGCTGGCAAAGTCATTAGCCGTTAGGGAGTTAGACGGAGGTGGTGGAGGGGGACAGAGGAGAGTTTTAAATGTTTTGAAAAGCTTGTGGGAGTCTGAGGCGCTGCTAATTTTTTCATGGAAGAATGCAGATTTAGCAGTGTGAATGTCTGCAGAGAAGATAGAGAGTGAAGCTTGATACTTACAGAGGTCAGCGATGTCTTTTGTTTTGCGCCATTTCCTTTCAGTCGCTCTGAGTTTAGCCCGGTGTTCCCGGAGGGTATCGGACAACCAGGGACTGGAAGGAGTAGCACGTGCTGGCCTGGAGGAAATAGGACAGATAGTGTCTAGACACGAGGTTAGTGTTGTGAGAAGTGTGTCTGTGGCAGAATTAACATCTAGTGATGCAAAGTGTGTGAAGGATGGAAGGGAGGTTTCTATGACAGATGAAAGATGGACAGGAGAAAGGGAGCGCAGATTCCGCCTAAATGAGACTGGCAGCGGAGTTGGTGAGTTGCGGGAATGCAGTATTAAATTAAAAGTGATGAAAAAGTGATCAGAGACGTGCAGAGGTGTAATCAAGGTGTTCTCTGTATCACAGCTGCGTGTGTAGATAAGATCAAGTTGGTTACCTGACTTATGGGTACCTGTGGTGGGGACTAGTTGGAGATTGAAGGAGGTAAGCAGTGAGTGGAAGTCTGAGGCATAAGGCTTCTCTAGGTGGATGTTGAAATCCCCAAAGACAAGAAGCGGCGAGTCGTCCTCAGGGAAAGACGAGAGCAGCATGTCTAGTTCTTCTAGAAATTCGCCCAGTTGACCTGGAGGGCGATAAATAACTACAATGTGGAGTTTTAATGGAGAAGTAATAGTTACGGCATGGAATTCAAAAGAATTGGTGTTGACTACGGAGGGGTAGGTGGAGAACTTCCAGTCTTTGGAGATGAGAAGACCGGTGCCACCACCTCTCCCATGCTGGCGGGGAGTGTGAGAGAAAGAGAAATTACTAGAGAGAGCTGCAGGGGTTGCTGTGTTCTCAGAAGTAATCCAGGTTTCAGTTAATCCTACAATACTAAGAGCAGAGTGGGAAGCAAATGCAGGGATGAAGTCGGATTTATTAACAGCAGATTGACAATTCCAGAGACCAATGGAAAGAGAGAGTGGAAGAGTAGAAGAGGTACAGATAGTGCGAAGGTTGGCGGGATTGCTCCGCCTTCCTCTGGTGAGAGAGTGTCGTGGGCGAGAGACCACAGGAATGAATTGGAAACACATGCTGTGCGAGTGAGTATAGAAAAGGCGAAAAAGAAAGTGAGAGAAAACAGTAAAAAAGGATTTTTAGATAAGATACTACTGTGCGTTGTCGGTTTCGTTGCTCGGTTGAGTCGCGCAGGACGAGTCGAATGGTCTTTACCTCGTCGGTCTTGAGTCGCGCAGGACGAGTCGAATGGTCTTTACCTCGTCGGTCTTCACGCGAGGAGGGCTGAACGCTTCCGCTGACGCTTCCGCGCCAGCGCCTCCACGTAGTCTCAGATGTTTAAGTCTCAGAACTAAGTGAAAGTGTAATTGTTGAAACGCAAGAGTATGGAGGTGTTTAATGAATGTAGATTGTTGGTAAAATAATCTGGATTTGAGTCAATTTAATGAGTTCATATTGAGATCTTCAATAATATTGACTTTTCTGAGACAAATCTGAGCTCAGTTTGAGACATTGTTGATATCTATTCTCTACTGAAACTCTCGTGGAGACTTGTGAGATTTCTGACTCTCTATCTCAGGAGAAAGTTGTGCTTTTGAACAAATCTGTCCAGAAAAAGGTACACGTAGAGACTTAAGATTCAGTCTTAAAGGTGAATTTACAGAAATTGAGATTTTTACATAATGCTTTCTATTGATATATGGTTTGTTAGGATAGGACAATATTTATGGCAGGAAACTTATAAAATATTTCCATGGTACATGATCTTTACTTAATATCCTAATGACTTTGGCATAAAAGAAAAATGTTGACTCATACAATGTATTTTTGGTTATTACTAAAATGTTCTCTCATGCTACTTAAGGTTTTGTGGTCTTAATAGATCTTGTCAGGCAGGTCACACCTATCACATATAACAAAACCCAACCTTAAACCTGAAATGACAAGAATGTCAGATTGGCATTGCTCAGGTGAGAGTAAATGTAATGATTTTATTATGTTTTTTTGTTGTAGGACTGGGCGGTATGACGGAATATGCCGTTACCGCAGAATAAAATGTCAACCGTAAGAGATTTTTCAATTCCGTGTATTCCGTGGAATGGTAGTTGGGCGTTATGATGAAAAAATGTGTGAATTAATCCACCCATAACAAGTGAACAAATCAATATTCTTTGAACCTTCTTTTAGTTTGTAGATTCGTGATCCGCTCCAGTGTGGGGCTTTCTCTCTCACCTGCGATGCTCGTGCAGGGGTGCATGGATCTGCACGTGCATATAAAGAAGGTCATTCTCACGTATTTCAGAAGTCAGATCACTTTGTAAAGCTGTTAATAGTTGTAAAGGTTAACTTTAGGTGAGGCGATTTACAACTAGTTGGAAACATTTGAGCTATTGTAAGTACTCAGCTGAACAAAATATATAACACTGGCCTAGTGGTTTTTGGATATTTTGCAAACTGTAGCTTTAAAGGAATTGTAATAAATAAATAAATAAATTAACAAATTAAATCTTTCTAAGAAAAATGAGGCAGGGCTCGAAATTGCTATATGCGTATATGCTTCCGAAATGTAACCTGTGCGACCTCAAAATATATTTAGGAGCAGTTGAGCGAGTGCCCATGTTGTTCGTTTTGCGACCTGTTTTCATTACTATACGTTTATGTAGTTTTAACTTTCTCTGTATGCTTTGATGAAAACTAAGGGTTCAGTCAGTGATGAAAGGATATAATCACTTTCCTCTCACATATCTAATTTAAGCGTTAGCGTATAACATGCTGGGTGTTTGTTGTTTTAAGATTAAAAACGAGATTGCAGGAAAGTCATATATGTAAAACACAGCAGACATCACATGCGTGTTTTAGTGGTAAAATTGTTACTATTTTGTATTCAGAGTTAGACAGATCATGGTATTCTTAATTTTTGGGTGGGTGCTCCTTAATTTTTGCTGGTGCTCCTAACTCTTTGAAGTTGCTCCCAAGTAAAAAAAAGACCTGTGAGTTATAAGATATAGACTTATTAATTAAAATGGGAGATTGTTACTGTGAAATATAATTTTTCATTTCGGCGTGAAATAGATTTTTGGTCATTCTGTCCATCCCAACATTGTAGTATAAAACAAGACTTTATCCGCTCAAACGTGCAATTTGCAATTTTATAAATAAATGGGCACAAATAACAATTTTCTGGACATATGGACATATGATAAAGTTGTATGTCATGTTTTTGCAGAAGCTGCATTCCTTAAAAAGCATGAAATAATGTTTCAGTATTTGCTTTGTCCTGGTTGTAAATGGAAAGGCCCATTTAACACAGATTCTTCTTGGACCTGCTCTGAGGACTAAAGATATTATTGTATCAGTCGTGTTCTGGACTCATGTCATGCTGATTTAGAGTCTCTGTTCTCTTCCCTCAGAAGTGATTCATATATATATATATATATATATATATAGTAATCAATCATCTTAAAACAAACACCTCTCAGAAAGCATAAGTTTTAAGCTAAGAAATGAAAAGTTGAAAATACTGACGACATATTTTCTGACGGTTAATATAAACATGAACTGAAGCTCATGATGATTAAGAATTTCTGTATTACACTTCTGCCACGCATTAGGCCAAATAAACACATAAATTAATTGTACAGATATTTCTAATAAAGTGCTCACTCAGTGTATAATGTTTTATAATGTTCATATAACGTTATTTTCTTTTGATAAAATCACCAATTCTATTGACAGTTGTTTTCAAACATTTCCTTTTCATTGCCAGGCTCTTTCTTCTTCAGTCTGTGTTGTTCTTTACAAATAATAATGACATTTTGTTTCTGTCATCAGCAGTGAAATGGATGATGGGAAGCCGGTGTGGGCGCCCCACCCTACAGATGGGTTTCAGCTGGGCAGGATTACAGACATCAGTACTGACAGTTTGACCATTGAGCCTCTCAACCAGAGAGGAAAGGTAAGAAACATCAGAAAAAACACACACATATGCTACCCAAGGGATTTCTATGGCAAAGCCACAGTTTGGGAACAATCTTGTTGAGCAAGTTAGTTAAAAAATAAACTGTTCTAGGAATCCAGGTTAATGACATTAACAATGGCCAGTCAGTCTGACTGCTGGAGGTCCACTGTCCTGTTTAAAGTCTTGAAGATTACTTGAAAAATGATGAGCAGATATGTTGAATTAGGATTGGAATTGAACTTGGCTACTCATGACATAAAAATGTCCTTCAGTGCCAAAGTTAGCAAGAACACACAAATATTGTTTAACTATAGTAGTTATAGTAGTTTTTTGGTTTCATTCGTAGTAAAACTGTGGTAATGCCAAAAAACATAATCACACACTTTTCTCTACACTGTTTTCCATTGACATTTTATTCCTTTTTAATGTATTTATTTTATTCCAATTTAATTATATTTCATTTCTTGTATTTCACTCCTTACATTTTCTACCTCATTTATTAGTTTGATCTTATTTTATTTCACTACGTTATATACATGTATAACTGTGACTTATACTAAGATACAAAAATCTTTTATTATATATAAAGCAGGCTGTGATATGTGCAGTCAGACATCAGATGATTTTCAACTGTGGAAACAATGAATAAGTTATATGGACGTTTGTATATTATCAGACATTTTACTGCAGTCTTTATTTTTTAATATCACCCCTGTCATTTATCATATCACTTTAATACTTTGTATCGAAATCACTAACTTCACATTCTTCTTCTGTTTTCTCTTGTATTGAAACGACAGTCAGCAGGATGAGTTTAAATGTTCGGATGAATGCTTGTGTTTTCAGATGTGCTGCAGAAACATCATGTTCCTCATATGAAGTCTGACGCTCTGTGGAGTTTTACAAACATTACAGGAGATATAACCCTGTGTGTGTGTGTGTGTGTGTGTGTGTGTGTGTTTGAGAAACTACAGGACAGTGTTGTGTAGTATTACATCTAACCCATGTGATGTGTATGCGCTGTGATGTCGCCAGGCTGTCATGGCACAATGGGCTGTCTGTTCACACGCTACCACTGGATGTGTGTGTGTGTGTGTGTGTGTGTGTGTGTGTGTACACACTTCTGTCTCATATCAGGATTGAAATATGAAGATAAAACACATCAAGAGGAACTTTAACCGTATTAAAAAGCCACTTTCTGTAGCATTAATTAAATTAGCAAACACTATTATTTTATTCTGCTATTGAGAAAAGCAGCTTACACAATTACAATAAGATTGTAAAAACATTCTGCTCGAGTACATGATTCCAGACACACGTACCTAAACAAGCTGGACAACACATCATTGATCAGATTAAACATCTAGCAATGCTCTAGCAACCAGTCAGAGAGCTGCATGTGTGTGTGTGCATGAACACGTTTGGGAATCCGTCACATATGAGATTGAACTCATTAACACCAGCTATCTTGTGTTTCCTGTGTTGTATGTTTAATGTTGAGATGTTCGCTGTGATTTCCAGGTGTTTCCGGCTCCTGTCAGTCAAGTGTTCCCCGCTGAGGATGATGTCAACAAACACGTGGAGGATAACTGTGAGTATCCGTAGGAAATAAACCAACATCTCACACAAACGTCAGCTGTGATGTGTCATGTTTATTGATGTGCTGTCTGTGTCACAGGCTCATTGATGTATTTAAATGAAGCCACACTTCTTAATAACGTCCGTGTGCGCTACAGTAAAGATAAGATATATGTAAGTATATTCTTTTACTCACAACACCCTAGCAACTACAGTTGGTTTTCATCTTAATTTTTGTTTTATTTTTATTGTTTTTTATTAGTTTTCCAAAAATAATACTTAGGCCTATGTTGATTTGATTTCAATTACCAGAAATGCTTTTGTTGTAGTTATTGATAATGATTGGTCAATCATTTCAACTCTGTGTGTATATTTTGTGTTCCAGACATTTGTTGCTAACATCCTGATCGCTGTGAATCCATATTTTGAGATTCCTAAGCTGTATTCTCCAGAGACTATTAAACAGTACCGGGGTCGGTCACTGGGCACTCTTCCACCTCACGTCTATGCAATTGGTAAGCGTCACATGTTTACCAGCTGAAGCTGGTATATGCGTTCATAAAACACGTAGAAACCCGCATGTAAATTTGTGTTCATTTATACTCTGCATGTACTGCTGAGCACATTTTCCTAGTTGGTTTTTGCATACACCTGTTTGCAAATCTCTCTACATATACTGCTCAAATAATTCAGTCTGACTAAATTCATAATTCATTTCTAACTAAAATATGACTTTATGTACACAAAAACTGTGCTCCAGTTGGTCGCCATTTTATTTTTTCGAACTCGACTCCGAAGGCTTTCGGACGCATCCATAGTCTGGACACTTCGTATTCATGAATGACTGTTTACCGCACACACGTCACACATTACCATACAGTACTTCAGACGTGTAGATTGTGTATTTTATTGTGTGTGTGTCCAGCGGATAAAGCCTATCGTGACATGAAAGTGTTAAAGATGAGTCAGTCCATCATCGTGTCTGGAGAATCAGGAGCAGGAAAAACTGAAAATACTAAGTTTGTTCTCAGGTATAGACATTTATATACAGTACTGTATCTATCAAAGAAGTATAACATTTACATACATACAACATTTCATCATGGAAGGACTGGTTACATATATTTTAGAAAGAAATTGAGGTTATTCTTTCCTTTCTAGGTACTTAACAACATCTTATGGTACAGGTCAAGACATCGATGAGAGGATAGTGGAAGGTTTGTTTCATGACTCTACTATTGTCTAAGTTCACAATTATTGAAAATACTATTCTCTTATGTTAACACTTGGTCACGAAAGACAAACTAACCATGAGCGATGTTTTAATAGCATTTAGTGAAATTATAAATATACATGTGTTAGTCGATAATGTACAGTGCACAAATTGTGCATGTCAAAATGAACATGAACCAATTCATAAATGTTTTAATAGCTGTAAATGTATTGTCTATTGTTAGGCAATGTTAAACATTATATACTGTACACTCCATTGTCTATATGACCTTGAAAATATAATATTGTTTGGTAACACTTTATTTACATGTTACATGTACTTCCTATAGTATTTATTATAAATTAGGCATAATTACATGCAACTAACCTAAAACCACACCCTCATCCTAACCCTATAGTAAGTACATGTAGTTAAATATTATTACTCCGTACTTAAATGTATAAGTACACTGTAACACGGACGCCTTAAAATAAAGTGTAACCGATTGTTTACTCTTTCTTGTGTCATTTCAGCAAACCCACTGCTCGAGGCTTTCGGGAACGCCAAAACCGTCCGAAATAACAACAGCAGTCGCTTTGGAAAGTTTGTGGAGATTCATTTTAATCAAAAGGTGTGTAGCACAAACAACTCAACAAGAGCACATTTATGATAATGAGATTAGTTAACACGTGCCGGGTTGTTTCCCAGAATGCAGTGGTAGGTGGTTTTGTGTCTCATTACCTGTTGGAGAAGTCGCGTATCTGCACGCAGGGTCAGGAGGAGAGAAACTATCACATCTTCTACAGACTGTGTGCTGGAGCGTCTGAAGATATCCAACAGAAGTTTCATCTCAGCTCTCCGGACTCTTTCAGGGTGTGTGAATATCACAATCCACGTCAACCTGACAGATACAGCACGCTTTATTTATTTATATATATATATATATATGCTAATACTTTTTATTAGTTAGATTTTTGCAAAACCCAGTGGCAAACACAAAGGGTGATTTCAAACGTTTTTAAAAATATATTAAGTGCCCAATAAAACTGTTCTTGAATGTCTGCTTAGTTCTGTCAAATACTTTTTATGCTTTTAAATAATGTATACATTTTGTAAAATGAATGCCATATTGTTATTATTCTAGTATCTAAATCGAGGATGCACACGGTATTTTTCTACAAAGGATTCAGAGAAGCGGATTCCTCAAAACCGCAAGAGTCCAGAGGTAATCATTTATTTCTAGTTCAGTGTGACAATACAAATAAATCGTGTTTCACGGTTTATGAACGTGCCAACTTACTGAAATCTGCTTGTAATGTAAATGTGCATTAAAAACTGTCTATAGCAATAGTCATTTAATACAAAAGCGACTTCAGCATTTTAGACTACGGCAGTGTGTTGGTGACTATATAAACACAATACAAAGTCATAATATTTAGGACCAAATGCATAATTTTGAATTAGGAAAATTCCGCATTGCTATAAATGTATTCTTGTATATTTGACTTTATTCACAAAATTTTGACTATAATTCACTTGTATGAAATTAAACTGACATAAAAATACATTAGTTTAACCAATCTTAAGTTAGCATTGATCAACACTGGATCAGGGTCAGGCTTCTAAGGAAGATATTCTTTAGATCAAGGGTTCGATCTGTGATGATGGGTTTTGGATATGGGGGAAAAGATATGTGCATTTCTCACACACATGTTAACACTTCCATATTTCACAGGATGATTGCCATGTGTGTCTAAAGTCGTGTTTGTTCATTGCTGCATGATATCGATGTAGATCATTTGTTAATGTCTTTATGTATTCAATTGTTATTGTTTTGTGCATGTGTTGTGTATTCACACTAATCTAATCATTTGTCATTTCTAACATCATTGTTTGTCTGTGGTTGTGTGTCAATGATCAGTCACAGGAAGAGAAGGTGATTATGTGTGGTGTGTATGATCAGGGCTGCTGTTATTCATTTACTACATGACCTGCGTCCAATGTATATCTACACTAACATGCCCTCAGTCTGAGCCAAATCAGAGTATGGATGGATAGACACATACTGTTCCTTCGGTTAATAATGGATATACAGATGGAAATACCACATACATTTGACCCAGGTCTTGCAAATGAAGGGTTGCCTGTAATCTTGAGCTGCTGTTTCTTTGCTCTTTGGTGGCTTGTTTTAGTTTTAGGGTGAAGGTATTCTTCTTGTAATATTTCATGTTCGCAGTTTAACACAGAATGTCACAGTACAGCAGTGAGCAACTCCATCCAAGGCATCCAGCGACCAATGAGAATGTCAGACGGGTCAAACATCCAATGCGTTTATTTGCTTTGCCAAATTCCCATCTTCATCCACACCCTTGAAACGAATCGTATGCACTTAAATCCATAAAACACTCTGACAGCACTTTCTTTCTCTTATGAGTGAATTGATTTTGCCAAGTTCTGCATGTTCTCCTGGGAATACGTTCCTGACAGCCAATCAGATTTTAGGGTCTGTGTCGAGCCCAAAATGACAAAACATTAAGCTCTTAATGGTCTCAACCACAAACCGTTGGTCTGGAAATTAGAAAGAATTGACAAGATTGTTGTTTCGGGACAAAGAAAAGTGATTTTCACAGGTCTCTGGGTCAGTGGGGTTGTATGTTAGTGTACTGTGACATTCTGGATGCAGCTTCTCGTTCCGTGTGCATTTCTATCAATAAAGTCTCCATCTCTTGTGCATCAAACAAAGTTCATCAGGCTTCTCAAATGTATTTTTGAACAGAAATGAATGAAAACACCAATACAAAAGGCCAGTAACTTATCAACTGATTAAAGATGGTTTACAGTTCAGCGGTTTTATCATGTGTCGGGTGAACAGGCTGAGGAGTATTCAATAAACGTTTTTTAAAATATATTTAAAAACACATGGGCAAAGACATCCATCTACATGTGTACATAAACAAAAAAAATGTATTAGCTTCTCAAAGTGGATTTCAGGACAATATACATTGTGTGGACAGATATCACATTCTCTCTAAAATAAAATGAGTTGTTTTAACCGATGCTTGGGTATTCTCCAAAAGTTGGGTAGTAAACAATACTGCGTTTTTTCATAAAGTAGTGAGTAGATGAAGCACATGTAGTCGATCTCATAGAGCTCTTTGACCATCATAACCCATGGTGGTCAGTTTATACCTGCAGTGAGTACAGGATTAAGTGATGCTTTTATTCTCTGGATAGATTTAAATGACCAAACATATGATGATACCTTCTTATGAACATCTTTAACAATTTCAGCTGCACGCGATACCAACAAACAGCGTCACGGGTAACATGTTACAAATAACAGCTATGTCAAAACAAATTACTTTTCTGAAGTACACATTTACACAATTATCTGGTAAAGTCATACAAATTTCTATTCATTATGTTGTATTTTTACAATTCTAAAATATAATCTTGTTTGATGAAAATTTAGCTGAACAGTACTTTAATGAAATATGGTAATATTTTACACTTTAAAAAAGATCTGTTTTTTATGAACTTGTGTCACAAAAGTCCTCTGAAGGTGAGTATGTAAATCCCATGTGCAGTTTATTCCCAAACAATCACACGGAAACAAAAACTTGTTGATTAAACATGACACTCGCCTCACAACAAACAAAACACGACAAGACCCAACGGCAAACACCGGTGTATATATATATATATATACATACACACACACACGCATGATAATCTGGAACACACCTGAACACAGTCAGGACAGAGTAACATAAAAGACTACAAGGACCACAGACAAGGACTACAAAACTAAACTTGACAAAACAGCAACATTACACTACAAGACGATGATCTCATTTCAGAATGACTTTATGAAGCCTGTATAACAATCTTTATTTACTTTGTCATTTCTTTTTCTAATAAACCTCCAAATTGCAATCTCTAGGCCATAGCTTACTCACACAAAGCAACAAAACAAGTTTTTACAGTTAAGAAAATGGAAGTATCTGTTGTTGAATGCATTCAAGTGTTAAACGTTCACAATAAGCAAAACAAAAGGAAGGCCTGGAAGAGAGTCAGCGTTAACAATATATTGCATTACTTTTTGGGTGTCCACGTAAGTTTGGTCATGTAATATGAATGATCTGATGTGTTTGTTCTTATCTGTGTCTCAGATTAGATTAATTTTACTGTCATTCCTCAGCATCTGAAGGCCGGCTCACTGAAGGATCCTCTGCTGGACGATCACGCAGACTTCAACAGAATGTGTGAAGCCATGAAGAAGATCGGTCTGGATGACACTGAGAAACTGGATCTGTTCAGGGTGGTGGCAGGAGTTTTACACCTTGGGAACATTGATTTTGAGGAGGCCGGCAGCACTTCAGGTAAACACGCAGAGAGTTTACAAGATTTTACAGCATCTGACTGCAAGGACTCGGTTAGCTGGGTCGTTCTTATTTTGATCAACTTTTAAAGTGCAACACATATGGACTAAAAGACAAAACAAATAGATATGTTAAATGTTTTTAACATCACTGCTTAAATATTTTATATATATAAATATATATATATATATATATATTTTTTTTTTTTGACAGTGTTTAACCTTAAGTTAGAGTTAATTCTTGCTATGACGCTAGGATAAAAATCTGAAATCACATTCATTGTGGTAATCAAAAAACATGAAATAAAAGAAAAAGGTTTAGGTTGATATTGATGTCTATTATTTATTTAGGTTTTAGTAAATGTTGAGGACAAAATTCTTAAAGCAAATGAAATGATAGAAGATAGAAGAGTAATTTTCATAAAAATAAGGTGTAAATAGTTTCACTGTCCCATTAAAGTTACATTGATTATAAAGTTAGAATAGATTTTTAATCACATATTTATTTACAGTAGCAGTGTCTCAACTATTATTCTTTTCAGTCTTTCTGCTTGTCACTTTATAATGACATAAGTAGTGCGTAGTGTTAAATGTGTTTATATTCACGTGTGCGTGTTGACAGGTGGCTGTAACATAAAGAAGGCATGCAGTCAATCTCTGGAGTTCTGTGCTGAGCTCTTGGGTCTGGATGAAGAAGATCTGAGGGTCAGTCTGACCACCAGGGTCATGCAGACAACAGCAGGGGGCGCTAAAGGCACAGCCATCAAGTGAGAACTGCTTAAATCATTCTCATGCAACAATCCTCTATTAAACTTTTAGGAGTAGTTGATATTTAACAGCTTGAAATGCCAAGAAAAACGTAAGCTTTGTTGTGGATTTTAAAGCATTTTTTATTCATCATGATTTGTGGATTAGATGACGTATGATACTGAACTCATGTGTGATGCTGCAGCAGTATATGAATGAGCAGATGTTTGTGATGTTGTGCAGGGTTCCTCTGAAGGTGGAGCAGGCCAGCAGTGGTCGTGACGCTCTGGCTAAAGCCATCTACAGTCGACTCTTTGATCATGTGGTCACCAGAATCAACCAGTGCTTCCCATTCGACTCATCCTCTCACTTCATTGGCGTACTGGACATCGCTGGATTCGGTACGACATCATGAGCATTATTCTCCATTAAACTCTTCATTCTCTTCTTGTGTCACAGGAATTTAGTTGAGAATTAGTGTATCATTTATTTTCAAGAGTTTATTAAAAATACATATTTTGAGTGAAAAGTCATTGTTCATTTACTAATGTAACATTGTAACAACTTTTTTCACTTTTGCAGCAGCTAAATGACTAAATGTAAATTGTGAGAAAATGCCGACAAATGCTATTAAAATATATTTTTTGAAATAAAACGGCGATGTTAAATATATAGTTAGTTTTTTACATAGAATATTTCACTTAAACATACCTGTCCTGGTGGCTTTAAATAAATTACATTTTTCTCATTTACGTTCTCATTTGAGCTAAAAAAGAAAGAAAAATAAGAATTCTGATACAAATAAAACAAAAAAGTGTGTTAAATGTGATGTTTTTTGTTCCTGCAGAGTATTTTGAACACAACAGCTTTGAGCAGTTCTGCATTAACTACTGTAATGAGAAACTCCAGCAGTTCTTCAATGAGCGCATTCTCAAAGAGGTAAGACACAGACCTCAAAACCAGCCTGATAAGCAATCAAAACCAGCCTGATAAGCAATCAAAACCAGCCTGATAAGCAATCAAAACCAGCCTGATAAGCAATCAAAACCAGCCTGATAAGCAATCAAAACCAGCCTGATAACCAATCAAAACCAGCCTGATAAGCAATCAAAACCAACCTGATAACCAATCAAAACCAACCTGATAACCAATCAAAACCAAACTGATAACCAATCAAAACCAGCCTGATAACCAATCAAAACCAGCCTGATAACCAATCAAAACCAGCCTGATAACCAATCAAAACCAACCTGATAACCAATCAAAACCAGCCTGATAACCAATCAAAACCAAACTGATAACCAATCAAAACCAGCCTGATAACCAATCAAAACCAGCCTGATAACCAATCAAAACCAGCCTGATAACCAATCAAAACCAGCCTGATAACCAATCAAAACCAGCCTGATAAGCAATCAAAACCAACCTGATAACCAATTAAAACCAACCTGATAACCAATCAAAGCCAACCTGATAACCAATCAAAACCAACCTGATAACCAATCAAAGCCAACCTGATAACCAATCAAAACCAACCTGATAACCAATCAAAACCAACCTGATAACCAATCAAAGCCAACCTGATAACCAATCAAAGCCAACCTGATAACCAATCAAAACCAGCCTGATAACCAATCAAAACCAGCCTGATAACCAATCAAAACCAGCCTGATAACCAATCAAAACCAGCCTGATAACCAATCAAAACCAGCCTGATAAGCAATCAAAACCAGTCTGATAACCAATCAAAACCAGTCTGATAACCAATCAAAACCAAACTGATAACCAATCAAAACCTAACTGATAACCAATCAAAACCTAACTGATAACCAATCAAAACCAGCCTGATAACCAATCAAAACCAGCCTGATAACCAATCAAAACCAGCCTGATAACCAATCAAAACCAACCTGATAACCAATCAAAACCAGCCTGATAACCAATCAAAACCAACCTGATAACCAATCAAAACAAGGCTTTTAAGCTCAAACAATGAATATGTGGAGAGCAGGGCTGTGCTAAATTCAGAATTTTAGAATTTAACTCAATTAAATGAATGAATTTGAATTTAAATTGAATCCACCCTACAGGATGTTGAATTGAATTGGAATTGGAATTACAGGAAGTGGAATTAAATTCATTGCAATTCAGAGAAATTCATTCTTATCACATATCAGTGAGAATGTGATACTTTTAACATACATTTTGCTTCCTAACCATTTTGAAGACTTGGATACAGCAAGGTATTCTGGGAAATTAAGTGCTATTCTATCATTTTCCCCAATGTGAAAGTTATTACATTTTTAATTATCTGTTTTATAGAGTATGTCTTTAATGTTAATTAGTGGTATAAAATAGGCCTTTTTACTATAATAAAGTATTGTGTACATACAATAATATCTGTATGAAATTCATGTTGTAATCACATGTAATATATACTGTAAAGCTTCATTGTTAAATACACCTTAATTATGTATCATGAATTTATTGGAATTTTATGGAATTCCAATTCTACTTCCTGCAATTTGAATTGCAATTCAGCTTCCTGTTTGCAATCTCAATTCAAATTTAAATTCATGAATTGAATTGGAATTTAGGGGTCATTCTCAATTCAATTCTGAATTTTGTACAACCCTGGTGGAGAGTGGAGAGAATATTGCAGATTCATTTGTAGGTCTATAGGATGTCACCGCATTAAACACTTTTGTAAGGTCAAATTTACAGATTCAGCAAACTACTGCTTGTACTTTATACATGATAATACTCTTGACATGTTGCTAACAAAACCGTGTGTGTCCATTAAATGCAGACATTGTGTCATGAAGTAGGCTGATGTGTTGTGTGGTTGGTTCACAGGAGCAGGAGTTGTATCAGAAAGAAGGTCTGGGTGTGAATGAAGTGCATTATGTGGATAATCAGGACTGTATCGGTCTGTATCTCATACATACTGTACATAGTGCTGTAAATGCAAAACACTGTTACACTGCCTGTGTATTTATACAGAGAGTTTCTTCTGTCATTTAGATCTGGTGGAGTCTAAAATTGTTGGCATCTTGGATATCTTGGATGAAGAAAATCGACTACCTCAACCCAGTGACCAGCACTTCACTGACACTGTACACAACAAACACAAAGATCACTTCCGCTTGACTGTGAGTCATACATCACATCACATGTCATTTCATCATCTCTCCCTCTTTGCTTTAGAAGTTAAATGTCTCTTGTCCTGCAGGTTCCCAGAAAGTCCAAACTGACAGTGCACAGAAACGTCAGAGATGATGAGGGTTTCATCATAAGACACTTCGCTGGAGCCGTCTGCTATGAGACGGTACACACACACACACATGCAGTGTGAATTCCATTCATTCAAACCAATACTGTATAGCATTATACGGAAAATATTCACAAAAAGAGATGAGCCATGCATATGATGACTGAGGTTGAATGCACCAATTTGTATTTCAAATTTTCAGTGATTTAGAGTTTGTGATGTTTGTCTTTCAGACTCAGTTTGTTGAGAAGAATAATGATGCTCTTCACACGTCATTGGCGTGTCTGGTGAGCGAGTCGAAGGATAAATTCATCGGTGAACTCTTTGAGAACACAAACCACTCAAAAGACAAGAAACAGAAAGCCGGAAAACTGAGCTTCATCAGCGTCGGCAACAAGTTCAAGGTCTGACATCTGCTTTCGTTCACACTTTACGATTATTACAGTATTTTACAGATTCCACAGAAAATGTCAACATTTTTTGTTGTATGTAATAACTGACTGACTGTTACAATGAGGTTTTTTGTATTGTTTATTTCTTCCAGACACAGTTGAATATTCTTCTGGAAAAACTGCGCAGTACTGTGAGTTATCAAACCCACTCATATACGTTTTGTGCTATACTGTCAGTTCAAGTTTAACACTGTGATCGTGTGACTCAATTGTTATTTAATGCTGTTGTGTTGTGTTGTGTTGTGTGTTTAAGGGTTCAAGTTTTATCCGCTGTGTGAAGCCCAATCTGAAGATGGTCAATCATAAGTTTGAGGGGGCTCAGATACTCTCACAACTCCAGTGCTCAGGTAAACACAAACACACACGCACTGTCTTAAACCTGCGCCCACACACACGTTCACACTCTTAAGCGTACACAATCACTTCAACATCATTCAGCTTCGTGTTTGTCATGTGTTTGTTTTCTCAGGGATGGTGTCAGTGTTGGATCTGATGCAGGGTGGATTCCCCTCACGAGCGCCCTTCCACGAGCTCTACAACATGTACAAGGAGTACATGCCCTCCAAACTGACCCGCCTGGACCCGCGACTCTTCTGTAAGGTGTGTGAAAGCTTTCATGGAATCATCGCATGTTGTGTTACATGAACGGTGAATCTTTAGCTGGTGAAACATCTCACTCTGTTGTTTCTCTGCAGGCTTTGTTCAAAGCTCTCGGCTTGAATGAAAAGGATTATAAATTTGGTTTGACAAAAGTTTTCTTCAGACCTGGAAAGGTAAAATATCGCTCTGTTTACTTGAATAATACTCCACACTTCTAACCAGGTCATCTGGCCCAGTTTATTTCACCAAAATATATACTGTAGTATTTTATTAATTCATTACATTGAAATGTGACTCGGGACTCGTCGCCCGGCCGTTGTTTCTCTGCCACACAGGAATGAGATTATTCCTCTTATAGTTCTGCAGGCAGATGAGATTGACAGTGCCGATTGTGTGCATGAGTCTGAACGGTGCGTGTTGTGTCAGTTTGCAGAGTTTGATCAGATTATGAAGTCTGATCCGGATCATCTGGCTGAACTGGTCAAGCGTGTGAATAAATGGCTCATCTGCAGTCGCTGGAAGAAAGTTCAGTGGTGTGCGCTCTCTGTTATCAAATGTACGTAGCAGAACGCGTTCAAACACATACATGTAGGCCTATATATATATATATTTAGGAAATATTTAAATGTATTTGTTTATAAATTTTTATATTTGATATTTTTCTTAAATATATACATGTATGGGTTTGTTTTTATAAATACAAAATTAATATGCACAGTACACAGACATATATTATGTAAACACAAACTTTTAATCTGGATGCGATTAAACGTTTGACAGCCCTAGTTATTAAACATTATTTTTTCATTTTGCAATTTGCATTGAAATGTCTGTAATTGCCAAACCTGTTTATTACAAGAAACTGTTTAGTTGTATGTTTGAATACGAAAGCCACATTACTTATTATAATATAAGGCCACTTCTCAACAAGCACAAGTCTAAGATGAGGAAAGTCATTGTATGTTTTGTGTGTGTTCCTCTCTCAGTGAAGAATAAGATGTTGTATCGAAGCCAAGCATGTGTCCAGATGCAGAAGACCGTCCGCATGTGGCTGTGCAAGAGAAAACACAAACCACGGTATCAACACGCATCACGCCGCAACATAAGAAAAGCTGTTCCACCTTAAAAAGATGATTTACAGCTTAAATATTACACACCTTTAGTAATGAGTTTATATTAGCTCTTTAAACACAGATATTAGAATAAAAGCTGGATTTATTAACTGTGTGTGTGTGTGTGTGTTAGTATTGAAGGGCTGGTGAAGGCTCGTAATCTGAAGAAGAGGATGGAGAAGTTGAATGAGGTGGTGTCCGGATTAAAGGAGGGCAAACAGGAGATGAGCAAACACATGCAGGAACTCGATTTTTCTATTGACAGCCACATAGTCAAACTAAAGGTGTGTGAAAAACTCATACACACAACCTTTAATATGCACAATGAACAATACATTTCACAATATCTGCCATTACATGTCTGTATTTAAAAGTAATGCATTTGTCTTTTTGTATGATGGAAACGATGGGCACCCTGTACTTCAGTAACTCGAGTCTCTCTCTCTCTTCAGACGAGCGTCATGAGCCGCTTGGACATTGATCATGAGCATCAGGCTCTGGTGACGAGATCTCAGGAACTGCTCAGCACCATGCAGAAGAAGAAACAGGAGGAGGAGGAGATGGAGCGTCTGAAACACATCCAAGAGGAGATGGAGAAAGAGAAGAAGAGACGTGAGGAGGAGGAAGAGAGACGTAAAAAAGAGGGGGAGGAAAGACGGCTGTGAGTCACGAGAACCAATAGCATTGCACCGTTTGATGACATTTAATGCATATAAATTCAGAAAAGATTTTTAGGTTTTGTTTCTCATATGAAGTTATAACGTATCAAACATTAGTCAAATGGATGACATTTGAGAACTTTTTAATGTTGTTTACGACTTCGTGGCAAGTGAAACTCACGACAGACAAGATCCGTCTTGTATGCGTGTCTATGGATTATTGAAACTGTGCGAATACCTGTCTCTCAGGAAAGCAGAGATGGAGCTGAAGAGGAAACAGGAAGAGGAAGAGCGTAAGAAACGTGAGGAAGAAGAGAAGAGACTGCAGGTCAGCTCACCTCTACACTTTTCCTCTTCTTTTTTTCTCAAACGAAATAATAGGACGTTAATCTCAACACATATTCCAAACCGTATTCATTTTTCAGGTGTGATCACTAAACTGTTCATGTTCTGATGATTGTGTTGTGTGATGTCATCAGGAGGAGATGGATCGGCAGCTGGAGGAGGAGAGAGAGCAGCAGACGGCCCGGCAGGTTGTGCTGGAGCAGGAGCGTCGGGACAGAGAGCTCGCCCTGCGCATCGCTCAGAGTGAGGCCGAGCTGATCCCGGAGGAGACGCCCGCAGACGCTGGACCGCGCAGGTACACTCGGAGCACGTGCATTCTGCGAACCGTCAGCTGTTTGTTTCATTTGAGCGCAGGGTAACACCCTCCTGAACCTGAGCTTGAACCTGAAACTGCACAACACAGCAATACAAATCTCATACACATGCACATGTTAGTTTGCATGCACAGCTTACACAAACCACATCTGTGACATCACACAGAATCATTTCTTATCCCTAAATATTCTGTTCTAAGTCTATGGGGCAAGACTGTTACTGTGCATATATCACCTACAGTTTTTTACAGGTTAAACAATGCACATTTATTTCTAAAGGATTTCATATTGCTTTCACAACAATACAAGCTTCACACAAACAGTCTGGTGCCTTGCCCCATTGACTTCCGTTCTGAAAACATTACTGTAAACTGGATTGTAAGAGAACCACTTATAATGTGTGATAATGGACCACAGATGCGGTCGACAGAGCGTCACATGAACATGGCTTTAAGCTTTACTGGTGGTGGGATTGTAAATCTTATAGTTTAATAACTGATGCAGATGTTTAATGTTTTTACTCTGTGTTTTTACAGTGTTGCACCACCACAAAAGCTCAAGAGTTTGACCATGTAGGTTACAGTCTCAGTATGTTTCTCATATCAAATCAGATGTGATTTAGTTACTTAGTTTAGCACATTATACATGACATTAGTAAAAAATCAGATGCAGTGTTTAGGATTTCTTTCAAGTCTTTTTTTATTTAGCTACCGTTGAAGCTTTTTCATATACCAAACCGATTTCAATGACAAGACACTAAAAATGATCTCAGCAGCATTTGCAGAGGTCACAGTTAGAGATTCTTGGGCCATTTGGCTCCAGAAAACTTGTGCGAATTGACAGTACAGACACAAACTAGTGTCTGCTGTCCCAGTTCATTCTCATTCTTAATCATTCATGTCACAGTAAATATTTATCAATTTATTGGGAATGGCTTTTAAATCCAAAACTGAAGGAAATATTCTTTTTACTAATACTAATAATGTTTTGTGATGTACTAATGTGTATGTGGTGGATCATCATGTTCTTTAGGGAAGAAATGGCGCAGGAAATGTCTGATCTTCTGGCTCGGTGGGTTGAGGGGTTTGTTTTTATCTGTCTAATCCCTTTTATTTCATCTTATGGTTGATTATCTCTTCTATTCATTTTGTTACTGAAAGTGATTGTGGGTAACCGGTGGACGGTCGATCTGCTTTTTCTAGCTCTTTTTGACAGCAAACTCTCACAAACACTTTTGTTTGTTTTGTTGTTAATTGTTTTTAAATGTTTACTGCTAGTTTTCATAGTTTTCTTTAACTGTACAAAAGAAAAACCCAAGCTGCTTTTCTCACATAACAAAATACATATTTGGTTAGCAGTCATTAAAATTGAATAACAGAGTAATATAAATATATATATAATCCTTTTGAGTTCTATATGCTAATATAATTACTGGAATTATTTGTTGTGAACATTTATATTTAGTGAACATTTATGTCATAAATTGTTTTTGCTTTTTTTAAGAATAGCTGGACTATTGTTAAACACTTTTTGGCTTTAATCAGAATTTAGACACATCAAGCGTCTTCTGAAATCGCTCTAGATGCTCTTGCTTTGCATATTTCTCTTTTGATTTCTGATCTCTTGGTTTGGTTTTATTTTTTGTTTTGTTGTTTTGAATTCAGAGCTCCACAGGTGACGGCCACAAACACTGCAGCTGATGTTAAGAAATATGAACTCAGCAAGTGGAAATATGCCGAGTTACGAGATGCCATCAATACGTCCTGCGGTGAGAATTAAACCCTTGTGTTATGAGTCTCTCCTCTGGAAATGGCAACAAAATAAATGAAGTAAATAAATATATTCTGCATGTCAATAGAAACGCAGTTACACAAAAAAACTTTCGCGTTTATTTTAGGTTCATCTTAGTTAGTTCAGGAAATGTTCAGTACGCTCCTATCTAAGTACTAGTCGTTGACTTCTATTTCAATACTACTTGGGACTGACCTCATCCGCTTTTTAGTTTATAAAGTAAACTTTCTTTGTACTTCAATTTGTAGAAATGTCCTATTTCTGTATTGTTTCTCTGTAGATATTGAGCTGCTGGCTGCGTGTCGTGAGGAGTTTCACCGCAGACTGAAGGTTTATCACGCGTGGAAGTCAAAGAACAAGAAACGCAATGCTCAGGATGAACAGCGAGCACCGAAGGCTGTCACGGAATACGGTAAGACATCACACTGCTGACACGCCGGACACAAGTGTCTTCCTTCTGTCCCGCTTGAGGATTAAATGTTTTCTGTTTTATTTTGGAATAGTTGATAGCAAATGCTTCAGAGGTAAGACCAAAATAATAACCCAACAGCTAAAACCAAACTAAAGGAGCTGTGAAAAAGCACAATAACTCGCTAACTAACCCAAACCAAACCAAAGCAATATTTCCAGTATACTAGAAGTTTACTAGAAATATGTACAGTTTACAGAGAATCACTGACAAATCATTATTTTATGAATGGGTTTTATTCAAGCTTCTACGTGTGTTAATGCTTGTGATGTATCCGTCACAATTCACTTCCATGGTAAACAGAAAAGCAAAACACGGCAAGACAAAAATGTTTTTTTTAAAAGTAAAAATTCTTTTTTATGTGAACTAACCCTTTAAAAGGTAAAACATGATTCAAACCGTCATGTTTGTGAGACGAGATTTGTCTCATTTTATAATACCACGTGCATACACGTTATATGTGTGATTCAGTGTTCATGAGAGATTTCTTGTCCTCCAGCACAACAGAACCCGGTTCCGGCCGTCGTGCCTCGGCAGCATGAAATTGTCATGAACAGACAGCAGCGCTTCTTCCGTATTCCCTTCATCCGACCCGGAGATCAGTTCAAAGATCCTCAGAACACAAAGAAAGGCTGGTGGTACGCTCACTTCGATGGACCCTGGATAGCTCGACAGATGGAGCTTCACCCGGATAAACATCCCATTCTGCTGGTGGCAGGTCTGAATCTCCCCTCAAGTCTCTCTTTACTCATGTAATCAAGTCTCTGTTCCCTAATATTTGTCCTTTTTGTTTCTTTGGTTTTGTTATCTGTCAAATACTGAATTTAGACAAGTAGGGCTACAGTTGCAATATCCCAAAGCTGCATATTAGAGTGGTTTGCCATAACTAAAAGATGATAGTTAAGTTAAGTGTAGTTAAAGTTCAGTGAGTATTTCTCTGTTCATGTGTAGTTTACAGTAACTGAATGTGTAGCGTTTCTTCACTGTTTGTGTTCGCAGGTAAAGACGATATGGAGATGTGTGAGTTGAGTTTGGACGAGACGGGTTTGACACGGAAGCGCGGCGCTGAGATTCTGGCCCGCCAGTTTGAGGAGTTCTGGGAGCGCTGTGGAGGAATTCAGTACCTCAGAAACGCCATCGAGAGCAGACAAGCCCGACCCACATACGCCACTGCCATGCTGCAGAGCCTGCTGAAATAAACACACACACACACACACACACAATAAACAACAACACACACATGCTGCAGAGCCTGCTGAAATAAACACACACACACACACACACACAATAAACAACAACACACACATGCTGCAGAGCCTGCTGAAATAAACACACACACACACACACATACAATAAACAACAACACACACATGCTGCAGAGCCTGCTGAAATACACACACACACACACACACACAATAAACAACAACACACACATGCTGCAGAGCCTGCTGAAATAAACACACACACACACACACAATAAACAACAACACACACATGCTGCAGAGCCTGCTGAAATAAACACACACACACACACACATACAATAAACAACAACACACACATGCTGCAGAGCCTGCTGAAATACACACACACACACACACACAATAAACAACAACACACACATGCTGCAGAGCCTGCTGAAATAAACACACACACACACACACATACAATAAACAACAACACACACATGCTGCAGAGCCTGCTGAAATAACACACACACACACACACACATACAATAAACAACAACACACACATGCTGCAGAGCCTGCTGAAATACACACACACACACACATACAATAAACAACAACACACACATGCTGCAGAGCCTGCTGAAATAACACACACACACACATACAATAAACAACAACACACACATGCTGCAGAGCCTGCTGAAATAAACACACACACACACATACAATAAACAACAACACACACATGCTGCAGAGCCTGCTGAAATAAACACACACATACAATAAACAACAACACACACATGCTGCAGAGCCTGCTGAAATAAACACACACACACATACAATAAACAACAACACACACATGCTGCAGAGCCTGCTGAAATAAACACACACACACACACAATAGACTTGCAGCAGAGTTTATCACACACACACACACACTCGTGTTGCGGTCGATACACACATACATGACGTCGCTCTTCGGTTTTATTTTGACAATAGACTGCCAGATCTCACATGACCAGCATCACTCCTACAGTTGTTCATTTTAGTTTTTCGTTTTTACTTACAGTAGTGTTTTAGTGATCTGTTTGAAGCTTCTGTTCTAGTTTTCTCATATTTGAATTTCTGCTCAATTGAATGGTCGTGTTGATTTGACGTCATTTACTGTTCTTGACAGTGTAATTGCCTTGAAACTGCCTCTCTTAATGGGATTCCTGTAATATTTTCTGTATATGATGAACTGCATTAATCCACCAATACTTCACTGGCAGTGTTCCCGTGGAGAAGTTTAAAACGTGTGTTTTCCTTTCATAACATGCCGATGTAAATACTGATAGTCAGCACTTTACACTATTCCCAGTTTTGTTATTCAAGTTTAACTGCTTGCAAGTCTTTACAAAAACTACAAAACGGTCAGAAATGCAATGACTCTGGTAAGTAATGACAACTAAATTATGACTTTTGAATGAAAAACATTTAATAAAAATAATGATTTTAATAACATCATTCTTATGATATCGTGATTATTTAAGCATTGTAACACTAGAATCAAGACACAAAATCAAGGACGACTCTGAGCAAATTATGCAATGAAATACATCAAGTGTGTCGTGTCTTTGTGATATTGGACCAAATGTGTATAACAGCAATATACAAATGACATAGCAGATGTGTACAAACATAAACAAGCTTGTTAGCATGACATCTACTAAATAAAGTTGTTTTTCAAAGTTCTTTTCAACTGGTGCGATGTGTGAAGCAAACAGTTATTGATATATTTACAATAAAACAACACGTTTGTGTAGTTTATGTCACGTCACTTAAAATAAACCCTTACAGAAAAACACGAGATCACACGATAAACGTGTCAACACGTGGATAACATCGCCGCATGTGATGTCGTGGGTTTTTACATAATAATAAGAATATATGTACATACATACACACATACACAAAGGTGAACGTGCCTTAATACCCAAATATTGGAAAATCTTTTTGCTTCCTGTCAAAATCTTTTTCTAAATAGCTTAATCTAGACTGCGAAAGGATTCACTTCTTCAATAAAACTATTCCTGTTAAAATAACATTACAAAATCATCTTAGTCTGAGTTTTACATTAACCAACTGTAAATTGACATTTGCTAAAAATATGAGTTTCTGAATGTTCTCATGAGAATGAATGCTACTTATAACATGAATAAACAGCATCTGGACTTTATTATCTGTTTGGGATGTTTGGCCGCTTGTTCTGCAGTCTTCATGGTTTGTAGGATTATGGGATTATGCTCATCTAAACTTCTCTTCATGGCTCAACAAGTAATGTGACATCATGGCGCTTCTCATCTCTGTAAACAAAGAAAATAAAAGAAACGTTTTAATCTTTGCAATATTTACTTATTTGTTATTTTAAGAGGTGGAGTCATAGTTTGGAGTTTCAATTCTACAACTAGCGCAAAGATAAAGTAAGATCTGATACCTCAATAAAAGATCAATGTAGAAATCTTCTGAGATTAACTTGTCAGGCCTGGTATGGTGGTCTGATCTCGCTCTCTAGAAAACAAAAGACAAAACATATGAACTGAGTGAAGGTCAAACATCAAACAATAAAGACAAACATCAACACCAGCTAAAGAGAGAAAACCAAACATGTTATATATATCACAAAGACTACATGAGGATTGAAGTATCACTGTAAATAAAGAGAAATGAAGTCAAAGCTTCTTGATTTGTGCTGAAAATGATGTTCCTCAAGTCCTGTTTTGGGGCAAAATGTCTTTCTATTACAAATGCTTGAATTACGATTAATTAAAGACTTAAGACATTTCTTAAAAGTGCTTGCAAAAGGCACCAAAAACAGTAATGAAGTATTCTGGTAAGATGACCATCTGCCCAGACATTTAAATCAGATGCAGATATGTTTCTTTCATAGTTTTTTAAGGAGAGACATTAGGAGATACCACTACATTACACTTGAATGGTTCTTAATGGGATATGCTTCAGGTGATAGGTTAAGACATGAACAACAAAAGAGAGATTAGGGAAAAATCTGGGCAATTTTGTTAGAATTTTCTATTAACCTGCTGTTACTATAAATGTTAAATATGGAAAATGATATCTACAAAGGGAGGTACAGTATTGTTGTAAGGATGACTTTCAGGGTCAAAACTTGATTATGAATTATGAAAGTATTATGATATAATAAAATGACATCTCCAGGTACCTGAATTTCATTAGGTCATCAGATGTCGTTATGACATCATAAGCTATCTAAGTGTCATGAAAAAGGGCCGTCCACATTAAACATCCTTATGATGATGATTTTAGTGTTTTGAAAGTTTAGCCTTTTCTTTATGTGTTCTGCTCACAAGAGATGTCTGCTGGTTTTTGATACAAGACCCGTGTCTGTGAATGAAATACTGCTACAAGAATTACTCGCTTAATAATTCTACTGGTGGAAAGTGGACATCTCCTTCATCCTGTCCAAGAAAAAAAACTGCTCAAAAGAAAAAAGGCACAGAATAACAAAGAAATGAAATGTGTCTTATGATAGTTGGCTTAATAAACTTTTTAAAGAGATAATTCACCCAAAAATCAAAGAACATCCACATATAAATACAGTGATATCAAATCTGGTTCATGTGTGTCTTGTGACTAAACATCAACACGGTGACAGACGCTGAACCCTGTTATTGTACATTTTTATATTTTGTGTTCAAAATCTTTGGAATTTACTTGTGAGCAATTCATAACAAAATGTTTATTTTTAAGTGAACTATCCCATTACAGTATGCAAACATTACTTTCAGTCCAAAGAATTTCATCTGCATGCTTCTGCTTAAATACACTATGCCAAGAAGATACTGTCCCAGATGTAATAATACACATTTAGCTCCATGGTAATATGCTGTTGCAAACTTACAATTCATGCTTTGTAAGTTTCCGTACTGAATCACAAACAGATAAACAGCCTGGCTATTTCTATCATACTTAAATCAAAATATTGTTGTGTAAATTGTTTAGATGCGAATACCTCTTTGAATTTTGAGAGATACCAAACGTAACATTTATCTTTACAAACACAAGAAATGATCTAAGCGCAAAGATTTCAAACACTCGGACGAAGAAAGATCGGCTTACACTAGAGTTAGTGTCTTTCTGGTCCGTACACATTTCCTGCACAAAGATAACAAGAGAGTAATGATGGCATATTGAAAGGCCAGAGCCCCCACGAGGAACACTAGAGAAAGAAAAGGGTCTAGAGGCACGGAGACCAGCTCTGAACATCTCTCCCCGAGAAAGTGCCAGAATTTACCTACGGGACATCTAAAAGGGTCGAGAGACACAGTTAGAACAAGTACAGTAGGTTTATTTATTTTTTTTCAAGATTTTCTTGCACTTCTATGTCCAGTACACTGTAATATCCCATTTTACAATTGTCTAAACTATTAAGGATAATGTATGTACTATGTAGCACAACCCAAAATACTGACACGTCAAACAAATCTTAAAACTTCATATTCCCTCTCCATGTGTTCAGACATTAACAGTTTTGTACAGCGAAGTTAGCATTCAAGCTAAACTCACGCCTCACATAGCTAGGTGTTTTTAGATCCCACATACAGTATAGTGGAATCTTTGCTCCACTATATTTCCCCATGTCTGCCAACAATTCTGGACCTCTATTAAAATGTAATTCAACTTGAATTCATTAGCATTTAGCCATTATATCTTTTTAATAAACTTGCCGCAATGCATTCTGGGATTCCTTACAAATGACACATACAAATGCCTTAGAACTTGGCTAACTTGTTGATTTCAAGACAAGAACATTTCATTCTAACTGTTCACAGCTATCTTGAGTTGTTTGCTGAGGTACCTGCAAGCGGCACCATGCCCTGGAACAATCTCACACTCTCCTCCATTGAGACAGAAATCGGGCTGGACAACACAGAGGCTCTGGCAGGGCAATCCGTCCAACGTCACATAGCCCGGATCACACAAACACTGCGCTTCCTTTGTCCAGAGGTTCACCGCACATTTGGAAAACTCATTGCAGGCAAGAAACTTGCAAGGGTCTGCCTCATCCGCTACAATGAAAGAACAAAATGAATCTCATTTGTACTCATATGTGAGAAATTCGTTTGAAGCGAAACGATTCGAAATGAACAGACGTGGTCTCATGTGCCTGTGACTCTCACCTGGTTCTATATCTAAAGAATGACTGTCGATCTTTATGTCCAAGCGTCGAGCTGCAGCATTACAGAACTCCTCCAGGACGCACTGGACAGCCTGAGTGATGTTGTATGGCACAGACTTGGTGAATTTCATCTTGCTGTTGACCACCACGCTTCCATTTCTGAAGTTCAGGATCTCTAACTGCTTAAAGCCTGTTAGGTTAGACTGTAGATATGGGAGCAGCTGTCCACAGAGAAAACAAAAGCTTACATGATGTGTGTACACCTTGGGAGAACAAAGTTTTGTAAACAGGATCAAGAAACCAACATCTGAAACAGTTGAACTCACCAGTTCAATGAATCGGTTTTCCAGCGATCTGTATTCCGAAGAGCTCTTGTTGAAAAGATCATCCGAGAACATCATATTTGTGACACGCAAGCTAAAAAATACGACAAGCTCTTTGCCGTTGCTAGCTGTGGTCATTGAGGGAGTTGTCATGTACTTGAGTGATGGTGGCCTTGTTGTCATCAAGGGATGTCCTTCATCTGAAAAAGAATATCTACTGTCATAACTTAACCAGTCAATGGTCTCTGTGCTTACTACATCCAAGTCAGCCACTAAGTCTTTCAAATGAATAGACGGGTCCTCAGTTTCCACATTGTGCACATTGTCCAGCTCTATAGGTACAGTGGCCTGGACAACAGGTGATTGTATTTTTTCAGTTGGCGAATCATATTCCTCTTTCACAGGTGTTGAAGCGATCACAGATTCATCTGTAAAAACTTCTTCAAGAAGTCCTGGGTCTTCAGTTAAAGTTGTCAATGATGGATGGGTTACAGGTGACACAGTCTCTTCCGTATGGTCTGCAGGGTTTGTGTCTGTTTTAGTGTCATCCTCTGGAAAATCAATAATGACATTCAGTTAAATTGCATTCATATTCATACTCGACTCTCCTGTTCTGGTTTACATGTACCTTTACCACAAACCTTGTTCCTTCTCAACTCTGCTGTATTTTCATATAAATTAAACACTGTAGAGTATTTTACAGTACAGATTGGCGGTTTGGAACTATAAACATCTATTACTGGGATCTATTTAGTGTCTGGATCCTGACACTCCAAGTAACTTTGTTTTCAATGTCTCAGTGCTTGTGAATCAAACCCTCACCTGTATGCGAGACCTCTGGCTCCTCACTTTCTCCTGATGGTAGGTCTTTATGTTTCTCTGAATCTGGTTCAGTTATCATTTCAAGTAGAGAGTCTGTTGCAGTTGATACGGTAGATTGAACATCATCTGCAGTCTCCTCTGGTTCTACTGTCTTGTCCCCTGTACCTATAAATGGTATCTCTGGAGCTTCTTCAATAACCCCAGGTTCAGGTTTACTGATGTCTACCTTTGGTTGAGTACTGACAGGTGGCACAAAAGGCAGATTAGGAGTTTCTTCAGGTTGGTAATAGTCAATGGGGTATGTTTCTGTCACAGAAATCCTTGGTGATTCTATTTTAATCATCTCCACAGGAGGTTCTGCCGGACCTTCAGTAGATTTGGGTACTTTACTTTTCGTCCCCATATTAGGCTCTTCAGTGTTGATCTTTTCCTCATAATCTGATACACCAGAAGATTCTGATCCATCAACCTCTGTCTGAAGTTCATCCCCTTCTTTAGGTTCTATTAAATGTAGTTGCGGTACTTCAGTTACTCCAGTTGGATCAGTTACCTGAACAGCATCTTTTACATCTTCATTGGTCTTATGTTCCTTACTTTCTTTTGATTGTTCTTTGTCTGGTTCTGCTACCTCATCCACTGGTACCCCTTTATCTGGTTCCACCACAGCTGGTTGTAATGTGTCATACTCAACTGGAAACTCAATTGCTACAGTCACTTCTTCTGGTGCCACTGTATCTTCTTCAGGTCCAGTAACCTTTACAGGCTCAACCTTGAGTATATCAGCTTCAGATGAAGTCTCAACTTCTGGTTCAGTCAACAGCACATCAGTTTCCTCTTCCTTCTCTACTACCATCCCAGTATTCACTGGTTGAAGCTCTGGAATTTCATTAGAGTCTGTCACATCAGATGTGAAATCATTTGGCTCAGTTGACGGTTGTAGGGTAATGCCAGCGTCAGTCGTGACAGCCAAAGTGGGTTCCTCAGTCCTCAGACTAACCATTGTTGCAGTGGTGAACAAAATGTGGGTGGTGGTTATCGGGTTAAATATAACATCATGTTCTGGTATGGTGTTTATATTAAAATCACTGTCTGGTGAGGGGTTTGGCGTTGTTTCAAGCACTTCATCACTTGGGGCCAGTGAGAGATTATCTGAAGCTGATGGAGTCAGATTGTTGTCTTCATCTGTAGTGAGAATTGTTTTGCTGTCATTGTCATTAGCAGCTCCCTCTACGGGTGGAACCGGAAAATATTCGGTTATGAGCTCGCTTGTTTCACCTTGAACAGTTTCAAGCATGTGTATAATGACCGCTTCATTCTCAGGTTCCATTGATGGTTTCACTGTTGAATCAAAAGCATTGTCATCACCATCCGATGAAACAAGAATCTCAACTTTGGTTTCTTGTGTTGGAGAACTAAGATCCTTGTGTGAATCTTGATCTGAGGACTACAAATGAACAGAATTATTTTGTTGGTTCGCTTTATACTATTGTGTAACAATAAATAAATCAAATGTGCTCATGTTAAAGCTAGTGTACTAGCAAAGTTACCTCAGTTAGGACGTCTTCAGAAAGCTTGGTAATAGACGTCACTGTTGTGGTAGGTTTCCTGCCTGATAAGAGAAACGTACACGTACACAATAGACAAAGTTCTACATGCTAATGAAACAAGACTTACTCTGGAATCGTGTGAAATGTCTGTTTTCTTTACCTGTGTCAAATGTCAGCGAGTTCAGATCAAGAAGAGATGCTTTTTCACTCAGAGCTTTAACTATCGCATCTTTCACACTCGGCCCCGCAGAGAAAACAACTGTGTTCGAACTTTCCTCACCAATGTTTGGTGCAATGGCCTCAAAAACCACTGTATAGGCCACTGATATTCTTCCAACCCTGACGAGACAGAAACTTACCATGATTCAAATCATCAGGATTGAGCTCCAAAACAGAACTGGGTGTCAGATAAGTACAGTGCTATGGGTCCGCAGGATCAGAGTTAAGAACCACTGATCTAGACAATACTGTATATCTTTCCTAAGTGTACTCTTGGTACATATAGCTTTGGTGATGTTTGTTAACACAATCGAAACCAAAAGAAAAGTCAAATCAATGTGGGAACTCTATACAGTGCAGTAAACGTGTAACTATATTACCTCTCAGAAGCTTCAGTCTCACTTGTATGTAAAATAGGAAGCAAAAGAAACAATGAAATTAGACCAGAGTTAATGTGCTTCCATGCATAAACAGTAAAGGTGTTTTGCCATTTTATAGAGAGAAACAGTAGAAAAGAAACAAGAAACCACAGTGACAGAGAAAATCTGGATGAAAACAAGGCTTGAACCTCAGTTAATGAAATCTGTTGGTGAATAGACAAACCTAATCCTTAACACCTGTACATCAATAAATCCAGGAAGGCCTTCAAAAGCATGTTGCATCTGTCAAACACAGAGACATATTATATATCTATATCTATGTCCCATTCTTTACTGTGAGCTGCACCATGTTAAACATGCAGTTTAGTACCTGCTCCTGGAGATGTCGTGATAGATCGTGATACTGAGGTGAATCTGTGTCTCTCAGTATCTCTTGGTACCCAGAATCCATCAGCATGATGCTGAACTCTATGACCTGATGAACTGGCTGCTCGTGAACGACATTCGGAAGCTCGGGCTCCTGCACAAGCAACAGAGGAACCATGAAACAAATATGCAGGTAGTTTTACAATCTCCGGCCTGATTGTTTGCTAGCCTTCTATTCTTCTATTTATACTGTATTATATGAATAATTCAAAACATGAGGCTTTTCCTCATGTACCTGTGATGCAGTAGTGGCGTCAGCTGATTCAGTAGATTCAGTTGGTTCAATAGCTGATTCTGAAGGTTCAGATGTAGAATCAGTAGGTTCAGTAGGTTCATTAGCAGGTTTAGGAATAGATTCAATAGGTTCAGCAGTAGAATCAGCTGTTGGAACAGATTCATCTACTTCTGTTTCAGTCTGGTCTGTCTTTGGACCTGAATAACAAAGATTTAGGTTACCTGAAAGACTAAGACTTATCCAAAAAAAAAGAAATCTGCGTACCTTTTATACTTTGTGCTTCATCTGTTACTGGCTTTTCAGTTACTGTTCTACAAGTGAAGTAAAAAATAACACTTTTGATATAAATAAAATAGTAAAACATAGAATTAGTGATTCGATGAGCAATCTTACTGTTCTTTCACTTTTTCATTGTTAAGATTCACCCTCTGTAAAGGGAAAGGAACCTCATTACAAAACAAAACTCAAACTATGTTTTAGTCATCAAATCACCTTAATAACACAGTGATGTTGAGCTATTGTGAATGATGTGCTCCAAAACGACAGTATGTTTACCCTGTAGACCATGTCTATGTGTTCCTGAGAATTGCTGAAGTTCACGGCCAGATCAGAAATACACAAGGACTCGTGCTGGCATGTTTGAACCCATTTCTGATACTCGGAACTGCTGGGAATTCTGTCCAGAAAGATCCGGAAGGCCTCCCATACGGCCTCCTGACAAACTGAGAAAGATGATGAGTAAATGTGTTTAGTTTCACTGCATTGTGTTTAGGCTACGTTATTCTTAAGTTGCTATGTGTAAGAAATCAATGATATAATGAAAACTGAATATTTATAGTATTTGCAGATGATCAGAAACCTCAAGTACAGGCAGAAATGCTTGGACTAATCTTTCTTGAGGCAGTTTTGTTTCAGGTGTTTGTTTACCTCTTAGTGTGTAGTATGCTTGGTGACTTGCTATGACATCTCTCACTGATTCTTGAGGACAAACTTTCACCTCAGAATGGAAGAACTCTGACCGTTTGATTCGTCTATGCTCCATTTCAAGCAAACTCCTCATCCCCGAATTCTGTTTCGGTGGGCTCGGCAGGTTTGTCGAGCCGAGTACATCTGATGAAAAAAAGAATTTAACATGAAAATCATTTCCAGTTATGAAAAAAGCAGAGATCAACTATTATAGCTAATACTCTCGTCATCAGGATGTTGATCTTTTTCAGCGTTTCAAAGCCCTGTGAGCTTCCATTACACAACAGATTTGTGTCTGGGATCGTCTTTAAAGATCTTCAATCATTCTGCACTTGAGCTTCTCATCCAATCAAATTCTATCATTATAAAAGTACAAGTACGAATACTCTGAAGTTTCTAAAGATTTTTGGTTAAAACTGATGTGGCATTCACATCACATATGACCAGCAATTTCTGTAGCTGATTTTTTGAAAATTGTCCACACATGTCGCTTCAAACAAATGTGGATCACAATATTATTAATAAAACCACAATGTTAAATGAGTCATATAGGTATACTCTCAATGTTAAAGTTACAGTATGCATGCTGGGTACTGTCAAGTTCAGGTGCAACTTTTCTTGTTCGTGAAAGAAATGATGTATTAAACTCGGAACCTTTTTATAAGCTAAGCTTAAACTGTACCTCTCAACGAACACATCACATATAGAAATCAATGTTGTCTAATCTCACTTGGCATATTTAAACAACCAGGACAACACAAGTCCTCTTTAAAAAAAAATGCAAGTATAGATGAATGTCTTACCTTTAATGCCTATGACAGGCAGAATGAAAAGAAATATTGTGAAGAGTCCACATTTCAAAGACATGGTGAACTGAAGCCGTACATCTAACCCCATACTGTATATACACAGCACAAGAAGATCAGGTTCTCAGTCCGTTTTTACGAATACATCCGTCCGAAGCCGGAAAAGCCATGACGTTCCCAGATTTGAGAGGTCAATACCAAGACCTGTAAAAAAAAAAAGGACAACTAAGGAAATGTTGAGTGTCACAGAGCAGAATACATTAAATCTGGTGAAGGTACAGTAGTGGTGGAGTGTCATTGTGTGACAGATTACGTTGAGGTAGTTAAAAAAGCAAACTCTGTTTCGGGAATAATCTGATTATCTGATGCTCAGACATAATCCCGCTTTACCCCGTGGATCCACCCACCTCATCCAATTACTGGCTTTTCCATTCAAGCATCTGTCGGTCTCAATGCCAGTCACGGCTTCAGTGGCCACAACACACCCTCTGACCCGCTGTCCTCAGCCTTCACCCTCAACAACTCATAAGAGCCGTATGAACATCCACACAACCTTTCTGTCTTCAAATTAAACTCCGAAATCCCACAAATGTCTCTGTCATTGGAGTTTCAGAAGAGATGTCATCAATGTCTCAAAATGACCTCAGATTTGTCAAGTCTGCATTCAAAAGTCAATATGAACTCCCAGATTATTTAACCTATTCAATCTACATTCATTTACACCTCCATACTCTTTCAACTGTTACACTCTCTCTCTTTTATTTCTCTTTTTGCTGAAATACTCTGTAGTAAAGTCTGTTGAACTGTGAACTCTGCGATCAAGATGAGTAGAAAGTTTGAAGTATTTCCAGCCGCCATTGACGGTCCAAAGGCTTGAACTATAAATACTAAAGCCTCATTGGCATCACATGAATTAAACGTACAGTGCAGTTTTTCACATGTGACATCTCGTCTTACTGATCAAAGCAAACTATTTTCACAGTTTAAATGACAATAACATATTTTATAATAATAGACATACACACTACAGTTAGTTGTGGTGCTGCAAATTACGTCATAAGATCAGGATTTCAACGTGACTCAGACTCTATTGACTTTAAGGCTCATTTGTCCACTTCCATCAACACATCCCTCTGTTCATCTCACTGACATACACCTCATATTTTAATTTGTTTAATTCAACCTGAGGGGTCATTAAAAGCAAATATTGTGCAAACTTGCCCCCTGAACATCACTTTTTGTACTATGTAGCTCAGTCAAAGGTTTTTTTGTTGTTGTGAGGAAATCTAATCCAATTAAAATATCTTGTTTTTATGTAAAAACAAAACAAAAGATGTGTTAAATAATAAACACATTTTCTGTGTTTCGACACAAAATGAGTCTTTGTTGTGTTGATTTTGTGTTAAATAAATAGAAGGGACAACACAAGGTGAATTCGTATGATCTCTGTCAGTCGTACGTTTTAGTGCGGTTTGCTTTTGCACCAGTGATGTTAGGTTTAGGGGCGGGCGTTCAGTATTACTTAATCGTACGTTTTTGTACAACTCACCAGGTATGAATTCATATAAATTAGCCACCTCGTAAAATACTTACAACTTCCTGTGAGAGCAGGCTGGTTATTGATATAACGTGTATATTTATCAGTTGGAATACATAACATGTAACATTAATGTAACATTACACAGCACAGAAATATTTGTGGTATAGATTTAAACAGATTTGAAGCTCATGTTTCTAAAAAACAAATGATGCATTTATTAATGTGTCAGACTGAAGGCTGAAAGTAAATAACATCATGATGTCTAAAACTCCTAAATATGTGAATGTACAAGCTCAGGTGGATTCACACCGACAATAAAACAGAAGAAAAATGCTTTTAATATACATTACTGTACAAGAGTTTAGGGTCACTTGAGTGAAATGTGTCTCTTTACCTTAAAACCCTTTTGAATTTGATAGTGTCGTCTTAAATATCGAAGATTGTAAGCAAAAATATAAACATGTAATAATCTCACCACTGAAATAGCCAATAAACATGACACATACAGTATGTGACAACAGAAATATTTTACAGTTCAGAATGAAAAAAGAAAAGCATGCTTCATTTTTCATCAGGGCTCAATGCCATTTAAATGCATATATGTTCATATAAGAGTTTCATCTTATTTATTATACGTACTTACTTATCTATAATTCAGTATGGATAGTGCAACATATCCTATTATTTTCAAACATTCATTGAAATTTCTTTAAGTGAATGAAAAATGAATAGGACAATATACATGTACCTTCTTCAGATCAGGTCTTGTATTTTATAAATCAATTCACAAATCAGATGCATTAAAATAACACCTTTAATACGGAAAAAAAAAACATAATCTGAGATGTTTCATAATAAAAAAGATAACAGAGAGAAAGTGAAAAATGTATCTCAATAATGTACACTTATGTACAAAGCATAAGTGATCTGAAGACAACAAAAAAACACTCAACAGGCAAATCTGAACTACTGGCTTGCTTAAAAACTGGACAGAAAGTGCAAATATTCATCTGAATAAATCTCTACACCAGAGGCTCTCAACCGGTGACATAAAATATAAAACAAGAATACAGTGCACAGTAAGGACTGCAAAATAAACACATTAACTTGCATACAAAAATATTTTGGCACAAATATATCTATCACTTAAACAAATAATAACATTGACACACACCCAGATTAAACCTGGAATAAAACACAAGAGTAAAACATTAAACATGAGAAAGGATAAACATGGTTTGTGCTCATCAAAGCATTACAAAAAAACACCTAATGAATAAACTTTGCTGTATTTTGAGGGCATTATGGTACTTTTGTATAATATATATTGTATTTTCATCCTTTCAAATGTTCAATATACAGTCCTGATGTAAAACCAGTTGAGAGCCACTGATCAGATCTAAACTTCATGCTACATGAATCTCTTTAAAAACTATCTTGACCCCTTTAGGTTGGACAATTTGACGTAATGCCATGCCGAACAAAGACTGCGAATGTGAAGCTTCACATGCCAACTTCCACAGTGCAGGATTTCTGGGTAATGAAGTTTAGTGCATTTCACTGCTTCTACAACTACATGAATGTTTACATGTACAGCGCAGTGACTGACAGCAGAAAAGAACAAACGAAATGAACGAGACAAGTGAAATATACTGCATTTACATGACATTACAGGTATAGTTCACCCAAAAATAAAAAACCATACAGTGGAAGTCAATGGGGTTGAATGTTGTTTGGTTACCAACGTTCTTCAAAATATCTACTTTTGTATTTTGAAACTGGAAAAACATCGGAAAGAGCTTTCATTTCGGGTGACAATGCTGTACAGCTTATATGACAAATAAAGGCCAGATATGTTTCCAAACATCTATACAGAGAGATACAAACAAGAGTAACTGTATACGAGTAATAAATCAGATTGTACAGAGTTAGTTATAAATATTTTACAGTCTATCATCATTGGAAAACAAGAAGACAATACACTTTACATGAATACCTCATTCAGAGATTACATCCGACGAGTGTCGTTTGAAATAAAAAATTCGGATCTTTGATCTGAGCTCCTCTCAGATGTTTTGCATAGCAGGTGTGAATGAACATGCCTGTTATAGGGTGAGCAGGTGTCCCGATTGATCTAGAACAGTCCCGCTTTCTTCAAATGGGCCGCCAATACACCTCAAAGTATCATTACGTCCTTGTTTCGGCCTCATTGAGTTAAAGTATTAAATATGTGATACAGCTCATGATTCTCAACATCATGACATTTGCCTATATGTTCATTTGAAAACCAGCAATGTGTTTGCTTGTCATGAACACTTCATGCACTTGCTGCCTTCAACTGGATTCTGCATTTTAATGTTTTGATGCTTTTGATTTCATGTTATAAATATTGAATGAAATGTGTCGGCAAGTCTGTCAAAGTCTAAAAAAACAATACTTAACAATAATCAATTAATACTTAACAATAATCAATTAATACTTAACAATAATCAATTAATACTTAACAATAATCGTTATTTATTGGGTTTTCTGCACTTCTGTTTGAAATGTAAGGAACTATGATATGCATCCATTACACTTTAAAATGGCATTTCAAAGAAGAAATGAACTGGACTACAGTTACAGTGGTCAATACATAACACAAACTGCAGGGTCCAAAAGTCTCAGATCATAGTGAAATAGCATTTCAAATGTACAATTATAGTGAAATGCTTCTTCATAAGAAAAAGACTGAAATCAACATTCTTACACAATTCTTGTTTTCTGTCTTCATTTTAACTGGCTATTACAAACTTCTTGTTGTAACTTAACAAAAATATGCTGAACTTATGTACATGAGTTGATGTAAAAACATAAAAGTTGTAAAACCAATTTGATTGAACTTAAACATTTAAGGCATGTAAGGTTTTTGGTATGTATAACATTTAGCTTTAATGACTCAAAACCTGATCATTTACAAAGAAAATCTGTCCTTTAAAGTTAAAATGCTCAACGTAGAACATTTTGTGATTTAAAAAGAGCAGAATCTTTAATGTTTCATTTTTATTTTAGATCAATCATTAGTTCACTGAAAAAAAGGTTCCTTTGGAACATAACATTTAACATTTTTTTCTTAATTTGCAAGAAAAGTTATGTTAAAAAACGTAATTAAATCATGTGGAACCGATGTACATAATTAAATTGAGTCATTTGAAAAATTACTAAAACGAACCCTTTTTTCAGTGTTCCAGATTTAAAATGAAAAGGAAAAAATAATATATTTTGTATGCTCAGACTTTTGGAGCCCACTGTATATGTATTCATCCTGCTTTGACATGTTCTCTGATTCCAACACATCCATAAAATGTCCAGAAACAAGACATAAAGAACAAAAACTGCGTTTGCTAAATATATATAACCTGTTTTTTGGAAGGCTTGGTTGCTTTCATCAGAAATGTAAAGCACACTGTAGTAAAACAAGGAAAGTACAGCCATAGAGACAGAAGAGATGAGACCTGTTCACACGTCTGTGTCACATTACACTCCTTCAGTTTAAAAGTCATTCGAGATTTCCACGCGTGTCATCTCAGGTTGTCTGTTGAGCCAACAGGACACACCACAAGGACCTGTAAGAGTCTCCAGCTTCACCTCATAATGTCTCATTTTACATTAGTGGAGCGAGTCAGGTAGTCTTTGATTGATGCAGAGCTCAGACAACAAGAGAAAACTGCTCTTCAAAACCAATAATAAACAGATTATAAAAGACAAGCATATAAAACACGGAAGAGACGGAGGAAAGAAGAAGACGTAACAGTCACACAAGCAGTTCAACTGCTAGCTGCCCAGAGTAACACAACACACACACACAGATTTAGGGCTTTTAGTCGTGTCCAAAATCCTAAAACATTCCTCTGAAGGAAGGGAAAGAGTTACACGTCATTGTTCTTTGACAGTCGGGTAATTCTATGAAACGGGTGCCTGAAAAGTTTTTTTAAAAAGACATCATTTGTCTGTTAAATATGTTTATGCCTTTAGAAAATGTAATGCTAATATTTCTATAAATATTGACTTTTTAAATTTCAATTGCTTACAAATATGTCAATGGTTTCTAATAATAAACAAG
>JAOTQM010000067.1:65000-167500 GCA_026939265.1 Oreonectes daqikongensis | reverse complement strand
GAGTTGGCCGTGGCACAGGATCCTCGAGTAACAGCATCTCAACTGTGTTATGGAGCGCAGCACAGGCCCAGACGCACAGCAGGACACACAACACACACATGAACTCACAGAATGATCACAGGACTAACACTTCCAGACAGAAAGTGTTGTGTGAAGAAGAGTTCTGTGACACCAACAACACAAACTGGACTAAATACACAACTGGTTCTGATCTGATCTGAAGAGTGCACGAGTGAAATGTTTAAGTCATAAAGCGTGTACACCTCTACATTCATGTATGTTCACTCTTAAACAGAAATGTGTTTTAAACGTTCTTCACAATGATGCTGTAGAAGAACCATTTTTGGTTCCACACAGAAAGAAGCATTCTGTCAAATGTTCTTTAAAGAACTCTTTCTTATCTTCTGAAGAACCTTTTGTGAGACAGAAAGCTTCTTTATGGAATCATTTAGTTCTTCTATGGCATCGTAAAGCACCTTTATTTGTAAAAGTGTATCTTAACATTCATGTCAGGTGATAATGTATGAAAAAGAGGCTCCTTCTTTAATTCTAGTTTTTGTATCGATTCAGTTGTATTGTATCAAAGATATTATTATAACAAGATGCGCCACTGCCGTTACAATAAAAGAAAAGGAATGCGACGGACAAAATGGCCGCCCTAGCGAAGCTTTGTGCGTAGTAACTAAATCTATATGAAAAATTACGTTTTTAAGCGCAATTCTATCATAGGAAGCAAACATTATGGTACGATTTACGTCATTTTTAATGTTGTTTTAAAATATGTTGTTTAATTGGGATTTTAGCCGGCGATTGTAGAAATATCCATATTCCCATTCACTTCTTGATCGATTTAGGTAGCAACTGCCCGGCGGACCAATAGGAGCTCAGGCGGTGCGTTGCAAAGATGGCCGCCGAGTGGCAGGACTTTCCTAAATGGACTTTGATTGTATTGAATGTATTATGATACATTGTATATTTCTGTATGAATCTGATGAGGTCTCATTGAATATGATTCTGTGTTGGGTTATAAAAGTATTAAACAGATGACCGTGTTAAACAATGTTGTGCATTCTTCCACAAATGTAGTTTTAGTGACTAAAGGTGAGAAACGATTCAAATGCCACCACGTTCTGTCATGTTTAACTGCAGGTTGATAAGTGGGATTAAATATATATTTTTAATATTACACATGCATGGTTTTATTCCCTCAACAAAGCCATTCAGTGCTTTTACTTGTATCTGGTGTTTGACAAACACTCATTTTACATTCTGGGTGACGGAGCAAAACACTTTGGATGCTCTGAATAACTAATACTAACTTTGGGAATAATGATGTGACTAAACAGAATAAAAATCTGCAGTGAAATGTTTTTTTATCACTTCATCAAACATTTTCTTGAGGGTATCTATTCTGAACTACTATTGACAGAGTTTCTTCATTATTCAGTCCAAGTCATGCAGCAATTTTTTAAAAGAATTACCCTTAAAAAAAAATCAAGTTTCATTCATAGCACAATTATATTTCTTATAGCATGTCTACAAACCAAACACTTTCAGATCAAAACAAAGTCGAAGTATGAGAATGATTTCAGTTGGGTGATGGTACACATCTGAGTAACCAATCACAGGCATAAATATTAGAGAATAAACAAACTTTTATTTGAAGAGTGAAGTTACACAACGGTTGGAGCATAAAACATTACAGATCATTCAAAGCCGCTTAAAAAACAAACAATATCTAACATGAGCTGCTATACACATGATGCCTGAAGAAGATAAAGATGAGCAGAGAGGAGAATCAGCACAGGCCCTCAGGCTCAATCTACAGCCAAATCACATTTATTTCATATCTGAAGAGAGAGTATAAAGATTTAAAAGGGCCAACACACTTCATCTAAATCATAACTTTAGAGCTTAGGACAGATATATAAAAAAAGAAACCGGTTTTCTACAAATATCCGATCACTGGTGTCAGAAAACGTTTGGAAATCAAGGGTTCCAAAGAGCTGCCGAGGTTTTGTGATGTCTCATGAGAGGTAGTGAGTTACTGAAGCTCCTCCCCTCACCGGAATGTTCTGACGTTTGACTGCATAGACGAATGATTGACACTTCTGTCCACCAATCAAAACATGTGTCCTGTGCTGGTCCCTTACAAGCACATGATGACATCATAAACATGAACGTCACCGCTCCACCGTAACAAAGATAAAACCTGTCAGCTGTCACTCTTCTCATGTTCTTGGGGAATGTGAATAAAAATAACATAGATCTGGTCTTTATAAATGCTCAGGACAATATTTTGAGGAAAAGATAAAAGACTAAAAAGAATAAAATACTACAAATGTTAGTGAAGTGGTCGCTTGTGAATGATAGAGAATGAAGATGTTTGGATGCAGAATCATAAGATCAGAGGTCTTGTTAGTCCCGTCAGCATCAAGAGGACGAACGCTCTGCACTTCAGCTCTGTGAAGAAAACACAATAGAGATCTGAATACAAAGATTTGTTCACACGTTCGGTGAACCTGACATCACACACAAATGTCTGTTTAAACTTTTTTTTGCTTCTGTATGAAAAGAAAGAGTTGTTTTCTCAGTTCTATGCTAATAGTGAATGCAGACATGCTCATTTCAGCAATAACGTATAGAAATGTTTTGTAAGAATCATGTTTAATAGATGATGACTCTGGTGAAGGACTACAATCCTAAAAGGGATTTAACAATTGGAGAAGTCACTGTTCCCATGGAAACTGAAGTGAGTGACTGACCAGTCCAGTGAAGAATAATCCTACAGTATAAACCATCATGTGTTCTGCTCCTGTGGCTGTGAGATCAGGGTTTTCATGTTGTATTCATGTGTCTGGTTCTGTGACGTCACATGACCTGTAAGAGTGAACTGTAACTCTTGACTTAAACTGCAGTGTGTCATGTGATTCATCTCAGACTGACCTGCTTTTGGCTTAAAAATGTAAAAAAAGTTTGAAATAAGATGTGAGTGATTCTTGTGTAACTGGATTGTGCAGTACTGTCACATGTTTTAACACACAGTTAGTGTATCAGACGATCCACTGCGCTGAAAAACTCGTTCACCTCAAGTCAAGTCACACTTTGATGTTGTTGGACACCCTCACCCCGTACTAAAAAAACTGGATTAAAATCTTGCTCCATATTTCAATTAAAACACAAAGCAGCTTTACAGACAGTGGTGCGTGTGTGCGTGCGTACACTTTAACTTACTGCCAAACAAACGTCATAAGAGTGTTATTCATTTCTTTGTGTGGTCATTTTGTATTTGGGAAACACTGTGAGTGAGAGACTCTGGATATTATATGACCAGACCCCTAACGTTTGTGTTGTGAGTGGTGTGGTCAGCAGATCAGGAAAAAGAAAAAAAGACAAACACAAAGTGAGTGAAGATGGAAAAAAAGCAAAAGAAAAGCAGACATGAATGAAGGATAAAGGAGAAGGAAGCCGTCGGGTCGGAGCAGGAAGAGATGGTCGTCAAGAGCAGAGCTTGTTGCCCTGGAGATGGTCGCCATGTGCTTACCTGTCCTTCAGTCATCATCTTCAGCGAGCTCGGTCTCTTTGTGCACGACCACGCGTGTGACGGACATGTCAGGGTGCTGCTCTTTGGCCTCCTTTATAGCCTGGGCCAACGCCTGACCCGCCCACAGCCAAAACAACAACCAAACAAAAGATTAAAGAAAAAATAAACAACTCGACACATGAATGAATGACACACGGATGAGGCGGAAAAACACAATGAGCGCATTAAACATCTCTGACTGGTGTAAGAAACCCACTGGAAAGAACACAAATGTCACATCACTATGGAAACAAGTGTGCATGTAACTGACCAATCAGAAAAGCCCACTGTCCTATACAAGTGTGTGTCATGATATTCGGACAGAAACCGTGATCTCACCTGATCATGATCAATGTCGGAGTCTCCTGTGATGACGATGCGCTTCTCGATGCGTGTTTCTGACAGGCCTCCCTTTAGTGTCTGTCAATCATTCAAACCACATGACATGATCATGTGACCCACAATAACCTGATGATTATGTGTACAACAGATGAAACATGCTTACAAGATGAAAAGACATCGTCTGTTCTTAGAGCCAGATTCACAAAGAATTACCTAAGAATTAAGTTTATATATTAAATTATATAAAATATTTATACATTAGCTTTATTCAAATTCATAAATAACACCTTAAATTTAGAACAGCCTCACAGTTGTCTTAGCATTCAAAGGGTAACACGTGTAAGTTTATCTAGAAGTTTTAAATGTCCTAATATGAAATTCCAATATTTTTTGTGAATCCGGCCCCAGAATCCCTCTCACAGAATTATGTCAAGTCTCACACGCTGAACACAGCAGACGATCTGAAGATATGTGTGCGTGTGCCTGTGTGTGTTACCTTTGTGATGTGTGTAGTGGTGGTTGTACAGAGTGATTCAGAGGTGATAGTTTGAGCTGTCATCAGTACACCAGGATCTCCGTCTCCATTCCCATCCAACTGTCAATCACACAAAAAACACACAAATTAAACTACAGTGTGTGTGTGTGTGTGTGTGTGTGTCAGAAACTGTAGAACTGTAGAAGTATTTTGCAGGTGTAAATGATGTTAGTGGTTAAAGTATTTAAAAGAAATGTCTACATACACACTTCACACAAGAACTTTTGAGTTTTTATTTATTTATATATATATATATATTTTAAATCTTGTATGTAATTTAATCTTAAAGATAATGGTTTGACATTTGGTTTATGTTAAAAAACTGAAACAGGAAGTTGTTTCAATCATTTGAAGAGCTGTGGTCTATAAACAGATGACATGATTTAGATGTGCACAGCTCTTCTGTCTCTGAACACTAAGATGTTTGTCAAGCTGAAGTTTAATAATGTCTCGACACGTTTAAAAAGTCGTGTGTAACAAACAGTGTGTGCTGAGCGTATCGTGCTAAAGGAGGAGTGTCAGCGTTTGTGCACAATCCCTTTAAATTATTCATAGGAAATTACTAAATAATGCACATCACATGAACAGCACACATAAATACTTGCATTAAAACTGAAATGATGTGATATTCAGTCCACAGTAGACACAGCTATCAGAATAACGTCACATATTTTTTAAAAAGCATGCTTTGAGTTATGATGTGTCAGAATGTGACCTACAAAGACAGCAGAAAAGTTTCAGCGCTGACCTGAGCCGCTTCATACGTGATGGTCTTGGTTTCGGTGTGAACGATAGGAACCTCTTTAGTGGAGATCTCCGTCTTTTGAGCGGCAAACGTGTCTGAAATGGTGACCATCTCAGTCTTGACAACAGGAGGCTACACAGAGATACACAACAGTTAATAACACAACTAACACAATCTGCACTCAACAAGCACACATCTACACACAACAGCACACATACACCAGCCTTCAGGTGTTGTGCGACTACACACTAAAGATCTTTGTATTGACACATGCAGACGAAGAGAAAATAAGTCAAAAACAAGCTAAAAGAACTCGGCATGAGAAATGCTTTTGGTTTCTGTAATCTTTGGCAGTGTTGATCGAACAATCATACATCACAATTCTGCTTATTTAGGTGTTTGTGTGGAACGGTTTTCATTGAGTGTGCTGAAATGGTTTCCAGCCTTTGAAGCAGGTGGATTAAACACAAATCAGTTCATACAGATTCACTCGTGTGTGTTTGAATTGTGATGTGTGTTGTATCAGAATGAAGGCACACACGCACGCACAGCTCAGGTTGGCTGTTTCTACACCAATCCACAACATATCAGTGTAGAGAAATCCACTAAGTGTACTGTACTACACAAAGCATGCAACACATCCCCACATACAAACACATGCAATGTATGAACAATGCTTCAGCTTTACACTGACAACAGCTGACAGCACTCATTAAACTCTACACAAGTGTGTGTGTGTGTGTGTGTGTGTGTGTGTGTGTGTGTGTGTGTGTGTGTGGAGCAGTGATGGAGTATAAAATCAACTGAAAGGTGTAAGAGAATGAAACGATGGATGTAAACACGAGCACGTTTGGTTAAGGCTTCTTTAACCCCGAACAGAGAGCAAGCGAGAGCAGATCTTCATCCGGAGAGCAGGGTCGAGTGTGAAATGAGAGGAGGCAAGAGGGAAATGTCTCAACTCGAGATGGCATTTACCTCCGAACAACATATAACCTGTGGCAGACGCTCCGTTTCCACGCGTGACACGTTGCCGTTGACGATGTGAGGCTGCTCCTCCTCTGAAACAGCTTCAGGAATGGGCGGGACTTCAGGTGTGGGGGCGTGACCGTTTGGAGCGTCATCTGGTGTCATCAACACATGGTCCGATGACACTTCCTCTTCGGGATGTGCGGTTGACTCCTCCTCTGCAGCGGGGGTGAGCTCAGACGATTCGGTCACCGGCTGCGACTCAACATCAGCAGGCGGGGCTTGTTGAGTAAGCTCCACCTCCTGCTCCTCCTCTGGGTCTTCTTTGATTTGCTGAGCAGAGATGCTGGTACTGGGCGTCTGAGCGTGATACTCCGCCTCTTCCTCGCTCTCGCTGTCGGATGATAAACTCCGCTCTTCCTTCACCTCCGAAGCTTCAACGGTTTCCGCGGTAACCTCAGGAGCGGGACTTTTGGGTTTAGCTTTGACAACCTCCTCGATGACGACAGTCTCCTCGACGACCTCCACGACTTCCGGCTGGCCGTTAACATCGGGTTTGACCTCTGAACTCTACACCAGGCAATGACACACACACACACACGAGGGATGGAGAGAGAGAAGCAAAAACATAAACAACGACCACAGAAACAAACTGAAACAAATAAAGTCCAAAAGCAACATAAAGAGAAGCACAGATGATGATGATGATCTGGAGGATGATCTGCAATGAAAGAGCGTGACGTGCGCGTGTAGTGTTAGGTGCGAGTGAGCTTGGGTGATGTTAGAGGTGTCGAGCGAGGACGTTGAGCACCTTGCTAGCGTCTCTGTGGTCAGTCTCAGGGTGTGGGGAGGTTTTCTGTGAAACCTAAAGGTAAATCACAGGACACAGTCATTGACAGACAGGACTAGAGCACAAAAGCTTGTTCACATCCCGTCATATATCAACACTGATGTGAGAGGTCAGTGAATGTTCTGATGGTGTATGATGGGATGTAAACAGGGTGAGATGATAACAGATGGACATCAGCAGTGCTTTAGTCGACACACACACACACACGGTTAGAGATGTCTGATGGAAGTTCACGTCCAGTCTGGCAGTCAAATGCAGTATTTGGAAGTTTGTCATTAATGGCATGGACAAATAAATCTTTGCAGTCAGTGTTTTTCCACGCTTGCCACTGGCGTTCGACCGGGCACACGGAGTTGAAAAATGCTCAACTTGAGGCAGAATGCTTCGCTCATATGAGCCTGCCACGGGCATTTTCAGCCAAGCTTTTGCTGTTTCAAGCCGCATAAAAGCGCCTCGGTGGATCTGGAGTCTTAGTCAGATGCATAGCTACTGTAGAGTCTAACAGACACAGATGAATTCAAACAAAACTGAATGTATCTTTCCCAGATATGCGTGTTGTTTTTGTGAACTTTTAAACAAGCCCCTGTTTCTCTAAAGAGAGATAAAAGTTGTGTTGTGTGACATTGTATGATACGAAGTTTATTTTGAAGCTAATATGCATGTCATGCACAATACATGTTTGTTTTCGCTTTGTCTCTCAATTTCTGAAATGACATGATTGTTATATCAGCCTCTTGCTTTCCTAATATCTGGATACGTCATTAAAAACTCATCCGAGTCGATTAGTGTTGTAGCTTTGAGTGCAGCATCAGAACTGTTCTGTAAAACAGTGAAGTTGTACATCATGAGTCAAACCGCAGAGCGGATCTATACTGACTTCCAGAACTGGACATGAACTTTTGTTTTCACAGATGAAGTTGTGTTGATCGAGCGAGATAAAGAGAGAAACATGCGAGACCTCAGGCAGAGTCGAGACTTTACTGCCCTCTGCAGGAGCAGCAGTCATACTGCAGGTGAAACAGGCCTTACTCAAAAACAGAGAGGTTAACTCCTCCTCCAAACTCTACAGAGAGTTACAGAAGCACACAACAAACACAAGAGGTGAAATGAACAGAAAACAAAAGGGGGAGAGAGAAAAACAGAAGCATTTCAGTGCAACTACACAGTGAGAACATGCAACACGCTCAAGTTCACCCAAAAACACAAGATTGTGTCGTCATCTTGACCTAACACTGACAGAGAGGTTACTGTACGAGCTGCTCAGCTCCACACATCTCCACACATACATAACTGAAGAACACAAACATCAAGAAAGTCTCACAGGTCTCCTGAAGCACCTCAAGATGAATACAGTGTCATTATCTAAGATTATTTACAGACTTATTCATACACCATCTAGCCTGTCACCTCATGTCAGGACGAGTAAATTCATTTTAATTTTTGGGTGAACTTGATTCATAACCAGTTAAACTATTTCAACAGAGAGAGAGAGATAGAGAGAGAGCAGAAGACAGAAGGAAGAAAGAGACACGAGGTGTGTGACATCTGAGGGTGATACAGCAAATAAAATGACTCAAACACACACACACACACTCAACATGAGCAGGTGTGTGTGATAAAGAGAGCATCGGCTGAAATAAGAGCTTGTGTGAAGACGAGAGCGTAAAACTGATGCAGAAAACACATTTTCTAAAACAAAACACACACATGTGCAAGACACAAGATGAAATCAAATTACAGCTGTACAAAAGAGTAAAAAAAAAGAGCTATAAACCATAAACACAACAAATAAAACAGCATAAATAGCACACAGAAACGAAAGAAAAAAAAAAAAAAAAAAAAAAAAAAGAGGCAATGATCAGAGAACCACATCAGTGATAGCGTTGGCAAAGAGAACCAAACATTCGTGTGACAGTTGGGATTATATATATATATATATTATAGTATTTGACAATCTACTTAACATGACGCTGGTGTATTATAATCCTCATCATCTCACGCTAACTGACGAAGAGACAAATTTCCTCCACAACATCAATAGAATTCAATTAAAGAAATCAAGCTGATGCTTACTGCTGAACGTGTCGCTGTTTCACATGTCACACTACATGAAGCTTGCATTTTGAAAAGCATTCATTTGCAGTTTTTGTTGATAAAAAGCTCTCTGTCTCAGCGTGAATGAAAAGCAAATAAATGTTTTCAAACAGAAACGTGTTCTCTGAGATCCCAACGGTCACACCATACAGCAGACATATGCCAGAGGAAGTGAGCGAGAGTGACAGGAAGTGCAGGGCATGCAGTCAGGAGTCAGGTGTGAATCCTGGGGGAAAAGCACACGTACCCCTGAGGCCTGCAGGCGCAGGGTGGTGGCCGGGCTGCCCGTCAGCCGTTTGTCCCACTGACTGGGCCTGGGCTCGGGCGTAGCCTCCATAAAACTGCGCTTTAGCTCGCTAATGCTAGCCTGATGTTTCAACACATCCTCCTGGGTTTTATCCAAATCCTGAAGAGCCCACAGCAGCAGGGAGAGACAGGCACGGGTCAGGCTTAAGACACAACCAGCACATCACTCATACAAACAACTGATCCTCACCGCTCAAGCCCCAGTCACCACAAACCCTGGAGTGAGACCACTACACAGATGGCATGTTTAGCCAACACACAGCTATATGCTGCGCTCTAAAGCTCTGTGTTTGGATCAGGTATGAAGTCATCTGAATAAACTCATCATATTAAACACAAACACTCATGAGGTGACGAGTAACAGATGACATCTTTTTCTTTTCTATATTATTCTGTATTTTCTCACTGATGATCGAGTGAAACGGGGGGTCGGGGGTCAGTGACTGTGGGGCAGCAGTGAGGAAGGACTTCAGTGCTGAGATCACACCGTTTCTGAGAACACACGTCTGCCACTTTCTGCACGTTGAGAATTTTATTTCTTATCCAACATTTATGTCTTGCTTTCATAGCACAAATAGATCTTTATAAAACACTCTTAAAAAAAAAAAAGAGACAAAATACAATTTTAATAAAAGAATATCTGCCAACGAGTAAAAAACCCCAATTCTTTTCCCTTTTCTCATCCCATTGGCAGATGTTTATACACTTAATTTTAGACCTAATATATCAAGTAAAATGTTTGGATATTTGTACTGGAAAACAAGACATAAATACTAAGTCTTTCTTTATATAGAAGCACATGTATTTTCTAAGAAGTACAAAGGCTTTCTTGTAGCTCAGTGGTTATAGAGCAACATCAAGGTCATGGGTTCCTCACAGGGATTGCACATACTCAAAAAAAATATAAGTGACTTTGGATAAATTCGTCAGCCAAATGCATAAATGTACTAACAAACATCACTGTCTTGGTGTGAGTTTGTGGAAGCTTTGACCAATGGGAAGCTGTGGGAATGTTTGTAAAGGTGTAACCATGTTTAAAACAGCACGCTGGCATACTATTACTGCAGCGTGTATCATGCACAGGGGCTGGACAAAATAACGAGGGTAGTATGCATTGTTTAAGCTATGTTAAGAAAAAACAAATGTTGCAGTTTTCTTCTGTTACTATTTACTGTCTAGGCTATAGGGCAAAACAAGGCTAACCAATTGTATCAGAACATGTAGTGTTCAGCAGTGGTCAGTACAAAGTATTTACAAAGTGGATACCATCATGAGAGCCCATTTATCAGATGCATCTATAACATTAACAACCTAAATGTTAGTTTTTTAACAACATCAGTCTCCACAATGATGAGAAACTCAGTGTTTTGAACATTACACTGGATGAATGTATTGGTGATAGATTTCACCTATGTCCCTGTGTTCACATAATTTTGTCCATCCCTTGTATGCAGTGCACAGTATGCAGACTGTGTGTATGAATGAAGTGTGCAGCGCTCCATTCTCAAAACAGACCATATCTCTAATGTTAACATCATCATTACGTGTATGAAGAACATCAGTGCGCGTCTCAGAGGTCAGCGTGTCTTCAGCACTGACACACAGGGTGAGTTTCCTTAAGTTATAACATCAAACATGTGAATGAAACAATCACCACAGCAATCGAAGCAGAAAATCACCTGTCAGGTTAGAGAAATAACATTAGTGTTGTTATGAACACCATTCCCAAATCACATTCACACCGGGTTTAACATGCAGTCTATGCAAACACACGCGCACACACACACGCACGCGCACACACGCACGCACACACACGCATGCACACACAGCCTGAGAGAGAGCAGGCGAGAGACAGAGAGACAGCCCAGGGCAGAAGTCTGACCATCATCACACTTTTGCTCTTTCGTTTGGTTTTGGATTCATGGACATACAAACCTCCAACATTAAATTGCTATGTCTGACATATATATTTTCTCCCTGCACTCTCGACTTGCTCTGTGGAGTCAAAACATGAAAACACACGTTTGGAAAAGGAAAAATAAAACAAAGATGGACTTAACCGGCCCAAATCATGAATAAAAAGAAAATGAAATATTACTGTGACGTGAGCTCCAAAAGTCTGAGACCAACCGTGAAACTGCTGCAATTGAGCTTTTTTTTTTTACAAATATCTGCAAAATATCTGTTTGTGAGAATGTGAAGAACATCATATGGTCTTCTACAAAAGTGATGTAATGATTATAAAATCTTCTACATTTTACAATATTTCTTTTTCGCTGGTCTCTGACTTCTGGACATCACTGTTTGATAAATATATGACATTCCAGATGTTCTGTACATGTTGGTGATCACAACTTTAACCAGCAGGCAAATCACAATCAAATCACTGGTCATGTGACCAAATCCCCAAACCCTGATTTAGCCCGGATTGGCCAATCAATGACTGCCTGTTGATTTCTCAAAGCAAATCAATACACAAACAATTAATCACATAAAAAAAAAAAAACATCTCGCAGACAAGCAAACAAAAAATAAAAGTCACCTTTACCAAAGCAACATTTAATTTAACAATGTGAAATAAAAAACAAATACATGAATGAAAACATTTCGCATTTGAGACGAGAGTCAAAGACCTTTCTGAGAGCAGAGGAAGCCCCGTGTGTGTCAGTCTGTTCATGCCATCAAAAATAAAAGATCAGGATTAATTCAAACACATCCTACAACAACACTGGATCATCTGAATATGAGCACAGATGCATGCTGGGAAAGTTAGCAGACCTCATGGGCCGATTCAGAAGAGACGGATGTGTCCGCGCTCGGCTTCTCCACGTCAACCACCTGTAGACGCTAAGTGATGAATTATGAACACAATTGTCGAGAAGGAAGTGAAATGGACGATGGGAATACCCAATAAAAGTGCACACAGGATGTGATGTCATAAGGAGCGAGCCCTGAGCCAGACTGAAAATGGGTTGCACATGCAGGTAATAATCGAACCTCTTTTAAACACGTGACCGTGTGTGTGTGTGTGTGTGAAAGATCTACTCGAGAGTGTGTGTTAGACTTACGTTTGACTCAAATCAAACATCTGAGGAAGGGGGTTGTTATGATATTCATGTGCCTGTGTCTGTGTTGCGGGACAGAGGAAGCTTACACAGGGAAGGTGAAAAGCAAACAGCAACAGAAAGTGAGTGCAGGCAGCAGTGTTTTAGGAGGTGGGAGGGGCAGGAGGGGGGCAGGTTTAGGCAGCGGGGTCGCACTGCATTTCCTCCGTGGTGGTCGTCTTCCGCGGAGCCCTGACCTCCGTAGACCTGAAGCGGGCCAGGGCTTTGGGCTCCAGGTAGCACAGCGGGACAACCAGTAGTAACGCCAACAGGAGAGACAGCAGCACCGAGCGACAGGCGGACAGGAAGACGGCGAAGATGAGGAGGAAGGAGGGCAGAAGAGAGGGCGAGGAGAGGGGCAGGTGACGGTGCAGTCCGGCGGGCAGCAGCAGGGCGGCGCACTCCTCCGGCAGACAGGGCAGACTGATGTACCAGTCCTCATCGAGCAGCGACGGCAGACGCAGAGCCTTAAGGAACCCCAGCACGCTCACAGCCAGTCTGGGCAGTACGGAACGGGACGGCAGGGGCGACATGTGCTCTTCTGAGCCTGGGACGCCCTCCGCCAGTGAGGAGGACGGGTCGCACAAACCCTCCGCATCCGGAAGAACGCCGGACACCCAGGTGGAGGGGTCGTAGCCGGGTTCGAGGTGAAGGTCGGGGTCATCCTCGGAGATGTCGGATGGCACGTCCAGCTCGGAGATGGTGTCGAGGGTGGGTGGGAGGGAGGACAGGGTGGATGAGGACGGAGAAAATGGGAACATGAAGAGAGACTGAGGACATGCGGGAGTGAGCAGACGGAGACGAATGCGACGAGAGGAATGTGTGAGGGGACGTGAATGAGTGAGAGAGGGGAGAGAGAAACACAACATTAGTGTGAGAGTCGAGGTGAGGGGGCTGCTGTGAGGAAACACACATTAGGAAAGACTGACAGGCTCATGTGTGCGAGAGAGAGAGTGCGAGAGAGAGAGAGCGAGAGCGAGAGAGAGAGAGAGAGAGAGAGAGAGAGAGAGAGAGAGAGAGAGAGAGAGAGAGAGAGAGAGAGAGAGAGAGAGAGAGAGACTACAAACCAGAGTTCTGTCTTAAGAACAGTCAAATGACATGTTCAAACTCCAGCACTATATAAATCAGTTAGTAAACAGGTGCAAAGGCTCCAGCTAGTTGAAGTGTCAATCAGACTGTGCTGAACACTGAATTCTTGACAATATTTTAATGTACGTGCAGTGTTAACACAATGTCAATAATCTGTCAATAGCTGTATATCGTGACAGTACACTGTTCTGTGTGCAGAGTAGGTTTGGTCTCTTTTGTTCAAAAATCCTTTGTCGTCTCCTCCTGCTACAGCTCCCAAATGATGTTTATATTCAGGAGAAACTAAACTCTGGTTTGAAGCGAGAAATCTGAAAAGAACACAAAGCATCTGTGGAGGTGTTTATATCGTCACATGGTCAAACGTTTTTCATATATAACAGTGAGGGATGTGGAAAACTGAGTTTGAGGATGTGAAAGGCTCTCTGTACATCAGAGCTGTAGTGTACAAAAGAACCAGCAGCGTTCCCTCAGGACTGACAGACACAATGAATACAGCTCTTTGACGGACCCTCCGGCGGATGGAAGACACTCTGTGTATTGTTCATCAAACTCACTCTGCAGTGAGTGTGTGTCCAACAGATTCATAAAAACATGAGTCGGACATGAGCTTGGACTTCAGTATTAATACTCTTACATCACACCTCTACGATAGATCCAGAAAAATACACTCAAGATTCTGTAAGTGATGATTGCGTTACTGTATTAGAGTAAAACATCATGTGATCATAAGCAGCACGTGTCTGGGGATGTGATGGTCAGGTGTCGCTCACCTTAGAGTCAGAGTTGAGCTCCAGAGCGGGACCGTTCTCTCCAGCGCCGCCTCCGTCCACAGCACGACTGTGATCCACCACAGGAGCTGAACACACACACACACACACGCACACACGCACACACGCACACACGCACACACGCACACACACACACACACACACACATCATCTATACTATCTATTCATCTCTGCTCTGAAAAATGTACAGTCGCACTCTCCATTTATTTAAACAGTTTATAATCCAGTATCAAGATGTTATTGTTATATGTTCTGCTTGTTTTACACACTGTTTAAAGAAAATAGATGTACACATCAAATAGCATGTAAACTACTAACCCTCTCTCTCTTTCTATCAACAGGTAGTTTTCTAGCTTTTGTGGAAACTTGTAACTTGGTGTTAGCACTTATTGTATTATTGCCCCTGTATGACATATCGCTTTTTGGATAAAAGCGTCTGCTAAATGACTAAATGTAAATGTAATATGCAGTATGCACTACATTAGTGGTGACTATAATAAACTTAATGTTTAACATGTGTCTGAGGGAATCTTCTCATTTCACACAGAAAACATTCAAACGCAACTTTGAAGAATGATAGAGGGGAGCACGACAGCATCATCATGATCCCGTTTCAGTGAAAGTGGGCTAATGCGACAGCACCGCTGGGACATTCATCATCACGTCCAACACTGCTGAAGAACTGGGACGCCTGACACATCTCCCAGCATCCTCCAGGAGGCGACCTCAGAGTTATTAACGGACCATGAACTGGATTCTCAGCAGGGTTATGTGAACAAAAGTAATGTTGATCAATGCAGACCCACGCACACATGTGCTGCGCTCTATATGATGCTGCTGAGAGACTCGAGCCGTCATGTCTGAGCAGCTCTGACACATCTAACCCAACACACCGACCCGGAGACGACACGCAAACCCGCTCATTACTAAAGATGAAGACACGCCACAATCACGATACAATCTGAACACTCTCTGTTTGTTAAATTCTCCTGTCTCCAAACACAAGCGCTTCTGCTCACTGGTGAAGAGATTCTCTTAAAACAAGTGCACGATTTAAGCTATCTGGGTCGGTGTGAAACAGAACAGAGTTTAATGGTCATTAGATTTCTCTCTGTATGAGCTTGAGAGCTCACAGTGTTCATTTGTGTGAGTGTTTAAATGAAAGGATGGGCAGCTCATACACTCCTGTCCTTAATCAACAAAACGTGTGTTGTGTGTGATGTTTCCACACACACACACACACACACACACACACACACACACAATGAGCTCATCTCTACTCAGACAGGAAACAGATGTCCACTTCATTTCCTGTGTCTGTCCATCACAGCGACTGTTGCTATGTTTCCAGAATTTCTAATATAACACTGGAGCCGAATGATGATACTCCTCCTATAAACCTCTGAAGCAACAATATGAGAGATCACAAGATTCTGTCCCAAAACATCCGGTAAGAAGTGTAAGCCTGCTTATCACCCGTCAGCTACGTCTCACAGTAGATGTGCTGTCATTTGTAAGGCGTTTGTTTTGCGACACTTCTAGAGGAAGTTATTCACTTTCAAACCAAATGATGCTGTGTCTTTCTTGAAAGAAAATCTGTCTATGAAGATAACATGTGCATCATGGGAAACAATCTCAACACAAAGAGTAGGCTGTAAACCTTCTGGCTCATTCTTTCATGGAGAATGCATTGTGAAACAAAACAATGAAAAACAGTAAATGTAAGCTAACAAGCATTTCTCTGTGTCAATCCTGACTGAGCTGTCCGCGCACACACGCAGTGTTAGACGTGGCACATGAATGGACTCATTCACGACAGGCAGATTTCCAGCAGATATAAAGTTCATAACCTGGAACTGGAACACAGGCAGAGGAAGAGATGTGCTGTTTTACATCTACGGCAGAGTTTTGTTTTCTCTGATGGTGCCTGTGAGTTCTGAGTCAGTTGTTTAAAAAGAGTTCTGCCTCACAGCTTTTCAAAGTGGCGGAGGAGTTCTGGAGAAGATTTCATAGGTCTGATCACAGACAAGTTTAGATGTTCACACCTGTGGATCGATTGCTTTGTTCTGCAACCGGAGGTTAAATCGCTACAATATTGCAATTTTATTTTGGTTCGGTTCGCATTCACAAGGCAATATTTCCAAACGGATCAAACGTTGTTAATACAAGTCATGTGCGAGTAAACTCTCATTCCATTGGTCAGAGTGCATCTGTTTACTTTTCGGGATTCTGCTCAGAGTTGTCATGTCAACCGTCAAGATAGACAGACAGCAGCTTCACAGCATTAATGTGGCTTGTTCAATAACTTCAGTTATATTAATTCATTGTTTTAAGCAAGAATCAAAACGGGACAAAGCTATTTCCTTGTACCTCTTGCGAAGAAAAGCAATTAGTAGACTTTTCAAAAATAAAAGGCGCACATTTCGGGAGCCATTAGCAAACCAATCCCTTCTGCGTCACGCAACTTTACGTAATTACCCATCATACATTGCTATAGAGCCTGGTTCGTTGGTCCTTTGGGTCGGATGGCTTTCACACGTCTAGCGAACCGCTCGGGCCGATTGTTTTGGGGCGGATCCTAGCGCGATTGCCGTGTTCACATATGCCTAAACGAACCGAACCAAGAGAGAAAACACACCTGGTTCCGAAACAAACCCTTATGTGTGAAAACACCCTAAAACAACATAAACCTGTTCATATTCTGCTCTTTCATTTCTCTCTCCCTCAAACTCTTTGTGTCTCATACGGCTCACTGTGAGATGATTTTATTTACTATAACCGAGGATCTGAGCTTTTAACCATCAACAGTCTGTATGTCTTCTCTTACAACGCTTCACCATTCTGAGATGACAATGACAATGAACTAGAGGCCCTCAGAAACATGTATTTCATTGTATCTTGACATATTAGACAAGATGTCTTTAAGAGTTTTTGCCAAACCAGCTGTGATAGTGATACATGGATTCAATATCAGAATATTGTCCCAGTGAATCTGTTAGGACACAGTGTTACAGTGAGAAACAAGAAATCAAGTGAAAATCCCACAGAAGAAAACAACACTGAGCACACAAACACACACCTCCGTCAAGACTGCGGGAGATGCGTTTACTGGATGTGCGCTGAAAGTGCGGTGTGGGCCGGTCGATCAGAGAACTGGCCTGTCGCGTCTGCACCTGTGTTCTACCGCTGTAACGAAACTTAGAACCCAGAGTCAAGAACTTGGTCTTGGTGGGGGGCTCAGGGGTCATCAACCTGAAAACAGACAAACACACACATCACCGGAAAGTGAACATCAACAGTGTGTCTTTAGTGCTGTTAACACACACACGCGAGCGCACACACACACGTTGGTTTTACTATCTCGGTAGGGACAGTCCATAGGTGTAATGATTTTTATACCGTACAAACTGTATATTCTATTCCCTACCCCTACACCTAAACCTAAACCTAAAGATCAACGAAACATTTTGCATTTTTAGATTTTCAAAAATTATTTTTATGTATGATTTATAAGCTTTTGTGCCCATAGGGACCTCAATTTTGGTCCCCACAATGACACGAGTCCCCACGAGCTGTTGTGCATTCATATTTACCTTCCCACCGGCATATAAAAACCAAAAACACACACAGGTGTGTTTACCTGAAGAAGGTGTGGTGCTCAACACACACTTTCCAAACCCTTTTGGCAGCACGATGGTTGGGTAACTTGAATCCGACGGTGCTCTCGAACTGCTCTGCCTGAAACACAGAGATCTCATGAAACACACTGATGCTGATGCTATTCATCGCAGACTTCTGTGCTTCACACATCACCTCACAGACATGACGAGAGGATTCAATTCGAATGTATTTCTACAGAGCTTTTCACAAAGTACAGACCAAGGAAAAAACATGTAAACAGAATATGTGCTGATGATTGTCTGTAGGCATGTTCTATTATTTAGAGTGATGTTAAGCAAGTGTGTGTATCTGTTTCATAAACTGTATATTAACTGGATTATGGATTATGACAGCACTGGTGTATGTGTGTATAATGTGGTTTGTGTGTGTGTGTACCTCTCCAGGTCTGATCTTGATGTAGAAGTTGCTGCGTTTGTAGGAGATCTTGAGAATTTTGGGCCAAGCGAAGCGATTTATCCTCAGCCGATCCTTATAGATGAGTAAACCGTTTGCACAAACACCCAGCATGATGTCCACCCCCTCCGAATCCTGCTCAACACAACACACAAACCTCTATCACAACTCTTCTTAATGATGACATCACACAGTATATCAGCATTAGAAGACACTTGTTTGTCATGTACACACACAGAGCAAGACCATATAGCTCATTTTAATCTCAATATCTGCAATACTCTGAAACATGAACATCACAATATTCAGTCACTGAATATTTTCTGGAACTTTCACAAATTACTGATCATTAATATAAAGGTCCTAATAAACCTTCCTAACAGAAGCTTTACCTTCAGCTGTACGTATAAAAAGTGCCTTTACAGGCACAGAATAAGCAGACATCTATCAAAAATCTGAAAGCTGTTTACATGCACGTTTACCAATAAACCGGCTACGCAGAAAACCATGTTTTTATGGAATCTTGACATATGTCAGATTACTCGCAGGCAGTGATGTCAATACTGATAGTCTGTCAAGTAAAACAAACGCATATTGATAAGCAGCACGACAAAAGAAACCATTAAGAACAACACGTTCGACGCGTCACATATCGCGCCACATGCGTGCGGGGTGGATAGGATTAAAACGTCAGCGGGAAATATGTACGTTTTTTTTTTCTCTCTTCTCATGTCCGCAGTACCTGCGAATGCAGCAACAGTTTTTCATTTTGCTGTTTCTAGACAAAACTGAGAGAAAACCGGTAAAGGTGTTACATGCAGCACGAAATCAGGGTAATGGGCAAAAACGACCTGTGCCGGTTTTTGCTTACGCCATTATGACCTTTCACCCCCCCAAAAAAAAAATTGTTTTACGTGTTTACATGACCTTACACATTATAAGCATAATGGCAGTAAGACTGTGCATGTAAACGCACTCACTGAGACTGTGTGAGACATGAGATCTGAACCCACTGGGAAAAACCCACAGAGCTGACATTCCTCTGAGACTTTAAAAATAGAAACAAAAAGTTTTCCCAGACCTCGACCCACACAACTCACACATACATACAGTGGAGACTTTTCATAATTTTCACATTTTCATCATGAATTCTATACTGTATAAACTATATATTGTATCCTCCAACCCTTACCAAAGCCAAAAAAGTTCCCACAAGGTGAATAATGCCTGCTATTCTGTTATACACACCGAGTGTTTGTTTAGCTGTGTTGTTCTCATGGGCTCTAAAGGTCAACACATGAAAATTATGTTCACAGACAAACTTCATACCACATTAGAAGAGTGTTTGATCACGGTCTTGAATGATGGTGCAGGTTTGAGTAATGGCACTAGGCACATTAAAAAACTACTCTATTCTGACAAACGTTCAGGCTTCTGGTTTGCTCACAAACACAAATATTGAGCTTTGCCATAGAAACAACAATTTCTGAAAATGCCAAGTCACGTGACATGACCATGTTGTGATCACAGTAATTCAGACAGAACAGAAATCATTAACGGAGTCTGTGATGTGTGCCGATCGGTCGCTTTACACCACAGCATCACACGTTCCTCTGCACATCTTCTACCTTAGCATGGTGCAGGTCTACACCGTACATGGACAGCTTCTTAGCATTTTCCAGAAACTGAGCATCAGCTTGAGATGGGGTCATGCCCCTGAAACACAAGAAGATCAGCATCCAACATTACGTGAGCTCATATCAAGACGTTATAGAAGATGAATCTACACTCTTGAAATGTGTAGTTGATGTTTGCCACCTGTGGGACTTGTGCAGCTCCACAACTTTCTCCTCAAGCTCCTTGGTCTGGTTTGGAGCAAACTGGAAGTCAGAGATGTAGTCCAGGCGATGTTCCTCCGTGTCATAGTCACCCAGCTCAGCCTGCAGGGCGTACGAGCCCAGAAGAGCGTGCGTGACAAATGAACAGGGCAAACGTCCAGATGCGATGTCCTGTCGGAGCTGAAGACACAGCAGATACCTGCAGAGAGCATGTGACACAGACGTGAGAAGTTACGGAGATAAACCTCAGTCAGACACATCAGATAACATCGATCGCATGTGAGGAGAGCAATGTCTCTCCAGATGAAATCATCACGTGTTTCTCCAGTAATACACCTGCAAACATACAGTGATGAAGAGAGGAAACGTGGAGTGTTATGTGTTTATACCTGGTTATGTCCTCAGTCAGTTGACACGGGTCAGGCGGGTAAAACTTCACACTGAAGGCAAACTGCCACTGAGAGTCTGCCAAAAAAACACAGAGAAATAAACACGAATGAAACACAGCGGTGGACGTGTGATGTTTCTCTGACATCGGACAACATCACACATTCTGCGCTTTTAATGAAGAACTCGAAGAAGTAACCAGCCACATCAAGAGACGGACGCTCGGAAAAATGCTGGTTTCAATATGACTTATTAAGCTCAAAATACTAAGCATTTCTCGCGCGCGCACACACACACACACACACACGCGGACTACTTTATTAAAGGATGGATGCAATTTATGAAACATGTTGAGTCCTATAAAGGGACAACGTGAGACATTATTTAATTGAAAAAGAAAATATTTGTGGGAAAGTAAATAGTGCAGGGGGAGAGAGAGTGAAAATATAACGTTATTATGGCTCATAATAAAAATGTTTTAACTTTTAATTTTGCAGGTCAGACAATAGCTTAAAATCTGCCAACATTGCACTGATTTTGTGAAAATCCTATGGATCTTGTAACACGTGTTAAAGTGAGGTGAGAATATCATACATGATCTAGAAAGATTGTAAAAAACATGATAACTGCAGAAATGTGCGAAAGACATGCAAGAGCTCTAAATCTGTCTTTTAAAGTCATGTCAATGTTTTATTAAAACATCAGAGATCATTACAGAAACTCAGTATAAACTTTACATCGCATCATGACTCAACTGTTCTGAATAAATGAGGACACAGCAGCTATTTTAATACACACGTGTCCCTCTGTCCATCCTCTCGCTCTGTTTCAGTCATTCTCCAGACACACAACTGACTTATCACCTGTCTCTCTGTGTGTGTAAAGTGGAAGTGTTTTGCACACACACTCTCGTGGCAAGGAGTTTAACAACAGGTTTGACAGGTTGGTGGATCTGTTCTCAAATATTCAGCAGCTAAATGTAAGTAATAACATGTCAGTAAGCATATAATCATGTATAGCTCAGAATCAGATAAACACAGTGCCTGTCTGTGACTGTTGACTGGTCAAACTCTCTCAAGACCTAACATAATCACATTCATTAACATAATCTCACCATCTTCAACATCAACTCCACAACGAGCACCACAATCACCTCCATCATTATTCACACGAATAACAGACAGATGAACGTATATGAGAGGACTTACTGCGAATCTGGCGTTTGATCTCCTTGGTTGGGTCGAGCCAGCACTGAAACACACAATCAATGAGACATGAGTGAACTTTACACACATGTAGCTCTATAGTTTCTCTTCATGTGGGTGGTGTACTGGTGATGACAGATTAATCATTCAGGTAACTGGTGCAGGGGGGCTGTGGCATATGATGAATCATGTTTATGTTTGTCAATGTTACATTCATTCAATCACTTCATTCAAACCAAGTTTGGTTTTATAAATGAGTCCAATAAAGCCGTGAGATGTGTACATCACGAAGAGGATGAACTGCGCTGTGTATGTGGTCTTACACGTCATTTACACACAATATTATGTGTTAAACGTGCTAACAAGTGTTTGCTTAAGAATCTCTGCTGACTTCCCCACACACCCAACAGCACCAGAAAACGCGACTTCATGCTCGGACACGCCCAGTATCCCAGGAGACACTACGAGCAATCATCCATCTATTTACACTGAAGCTTTTAACGTCATGCTTCATTTGTCATGGCTGTGAAAGAATTGATCTGTTGATCAGAGGAACTAATAACTGCTGCATTAAAGTGTGAAGAACAAATCCCCAGATGTACTGAATGTCACATTCAGAAGACAGCTAGTGCTCCAGCTATTTTCAGTTTATATAATCCCTGTATAACATGGAGACAGCAAGAAAGAAATTAAGCGATTTTCCTCAAAAGTGTGACACTGTGATCCTGTGGTGTTATCAATACGATACAAAATATATTTCGATCAACAAAACATAGTCCCATTGACCAGTAACCGACATGAGAGTGTTTATTGTCTATGCAGTTAGGTGTAGTGCTACTAGTCATGCATCAATAATGCATAATGTATTGCAGCAAGGACATCATTTAAAACGAGAGTCATTCCAGGCATCTGGGTGTCGAGTACTCTCTGATAGCAAGTGTTAAATACAGTAAAGTAAAAGTGTCTTACCCTCTGCTCAGCATTGTCTTTAAAGCTCAAGCCGAAATAATCTTTCTCCATCAGATTCAGGTGCTCGCACACTTCAAAGAACAGATACTGACCTTTAGCACGTTTCTAGAGGAAAGAGAAAACACACACACACACGGCACATAAATGACATGATGAAGTACTGTACAGCTGTTGTGTTGTGTTTGAAGATAATGTATTCATTGACACTGTTTATATGCAGAAGAGCATGAATATTGTGCAGCGTATGTGCTTTTGTGTGTCACAGTTATTCAGGTGTGGGACGAGTGTGAGAAAATCATGAAGGAATTTCCAGAATTTGGCTGAACTATTCCTGTGAATGCCAGCGTTGGCCAAGACGCGACAGTTTATGGTGACTGGACAGATGCCACAGGAGACGCGGGTAGTAATGAGACGTTCCTCACGCTCTGGACACAAGTGGACACTTGTGAGTGACTCTAGAGGAATGAGACACACGCTTTATTTGGGTTTTCTTCTCTTCTACAGACTTTATGAACAGTGACCTTTCAGCATTCCTCACTGGAGCTGGACATCTACACTACATACAGAACGCTCAGAATGCTGGACTAGTCTTTTAGCCGTTTATATCACCACATTTTAATGAGCTTGTGACGATTTCAGCCGTTTTATTTCAATGTTTTGGAGAAATGTTACTGTTTATCTCTATACAGGGCATTGTAATATTGAATATTATTGAAATACTTGATTCTCCAGCTACTGTGATTCATCCTGACTGCTGCACTTTATTACTTAATAAATTCTGTATAAGTATGGCTAATTAATAACATATATGAGATTATATTTACAAATGATTAATCCAAACTGCATGTTTATCTTTATGAACTTTGTGTCTTGTCTGACAGGAAACAGTTTTTCCGTGTTGGGTTCACTGTTACAAATGAGGTAATAAAACATTTCAAAGCAATGTTTTATGTGTAATAATTTACTCATGTGGTAAGAAAAGCAGGATAATGTACAGCCAGATGGATGTTATCCTCCGCACGGCATCCTGATCATCCTGTGGGGTTTACTCTGTGATAAACTTCAGCTAAATGTAAATTATCATCACTTAAACTATTGAAAGGGGGGGGAAATCATGCTTTTCATCACATGACACATTAAATCTGTTTGCACATGACACACAAAATACCTTAAGTTGCTGTTAGTTAATGTGAGCCGACAGATTGACTGATCAGATGTTACACTTAAAAAACAGTACAGCTGCTGTCTGATGTTGACGTTTACACACACACACACACACACACTAATGGTTTTCAGTTTGCACTGGATCAATAGAGAAACGTTACTGCTTCAGACAGCTGCATTAGAGAGAAGTGCATTGTGGGTGAAAGTCAGTTAAAACACTGAGAGGACACAAGCGTAAACACACAGGCAGTAAAGTCATCACATGATGCTCATTTAAACAATAATCTCTGGAGGTCAATCTTTCTGTAAATAATGTGTTGATACAGCTATAGAAAGCCCACAGGTGCAGACCGACGCCCAGGGGGCGGAGCCTGGAGACGTCATGTCTCTACAGTGAGCCGCAAATGAGATGTTTAAAGAATAAGATGTTTAATGTTCTGATTGCATTCACCTTAACACACCTGAAACACAAGAGTTCACAAGAACATCACTGAATATTGGACTTGTGTTTCTGAACTGTAACTCAATTTAGACATTTGGCTCCATCCAGACTCTCTATAAACTCCTCTAAAGAAAAGCGATGAAAAAGCAGAAAAGCAGAAAGCATCTGAACAGTAGGGCTGTTTCTGCAGTCATAAGAGAGCTCATTGTGTGGAATGCTTTGTTTTATATGTTCATCTCTGAGTAAACATCAGAGAAGCATGAATACATCAGAAGAATAGAGGAGAGCTGGACCTCAGCACTTCTACTGCAGGACAAAAGCTCTTCTGTAGGACTGTAGCTACAACACCAGACCACCTTCTGCAAATAACACAACACATGCCGGTCAGCTTGGCATCCACAGCACTACACTATACTGCCATCTAAAAGAGCACAACATTCCTGTGTATCTCGATGAGCAGCAGAGTATTGTGCTGGCAGCACGAGGGTCATGGGTTCGGTCAACCGAAAATAAAAATGTACAGACTGAATGTGCTTTATGTTGCTTCAGATGAATGCAGATATTTACATGTAATATTCAAATCATTATTCTGTTGATACATCAATCCCATAATGCACTGTGACAACTCAATAATGAATCTAGTCTGCTGCATGCACATTATATACTATATCAAAGAACTACGGTTCCTAAACTAAAAATAATTATCAGTATTGACTACAACACATACACACATAATAAATGAAGCAAGCAGCTATCACAGAAACACAATCAGTAGTGACACACACACACACACACACACACACACACACACACACACACACACACACACACACACACACACACACACACACACACACACACACACACACACACACACACACACACACACACACACACACACTTCTGGGTATTGGCAGTCACATCAACAGCAGATGAACAAGGAAGTGTTCACCATTAGATACTTTAGAAACATCTATCAAGTATCCCGTCCTACCTGCTTTACACTACAGACCCAACTTCTACCTCTCAGTGACACTGTGGGATGAACGTCCTCAAATCAAGTGACAAAATCTCATTCATGGTCAATTCTGATCTAATGGTAAATGTTTTCCGAGTACAAATCATGTTATTATTCTAGATGTTCTGTGTGTGTGATGTGTTTTTTATATTTTACATTGGCGAGATCCCTCCTCATTTCAAAAACGCATTATTGTTTCGTTTCATTTCCATTTTATATCTTTACATCTCTGACATTCTTTAAAAATAGAAAATCATGATTTGCACGTCAAAGAACACAAAGACGCCTGATAATATATCAATGCTAGGGATGCAACAATACAGTAAAAACCCATGGTTCAATATGTATCTCGGTATTCGGTTTGGTTCTGATGGCTTGGCTTTTCATTGTTCTATGCTTAGGTGAGAGGAACATGAAAATGTTAAAAAGAAAAAAGGTTTTGCTTGCAATTCTCTTTATTTTACTTGTAAGCAAAGAAAACATAAGCAAAGTTCAGTGGTATAGTGTCAACAACAAGTTTAATAACTTTTTCGAATATTAACCAATAATAAGAAAAAAATGGAAAGTGCAGCTAATTGATAATTTGTCAGGTGTTTGTTTAAGTATGATAAAACATATTTTATTCCATACTAGACTTTAGTACGTGAACACATAGTAATGATTAAAGTGGACGTAACATGCTATGTCATGCATTCTGACTTATTTACACTGTTAAACTGCCGGCTTTCATACTTAACATCAGAATCAGAAGAGCTTTATTGCCAAGTGTGCTTGCACACACAAGGAATTTTCTTTGGTGTTGGAAGCTACTAGTATACACATTCAACACAACGACAAGACAAATTGTAATAAAGATTTACAGTGTAAAATATATATAAAAAGAAAATATGCATATGTAAAAAAGGACTATAGTACAGAAAATGGGAGTAGAACATATAAGAGACATTGTACATGGTAGTATATTGTTGAATTTACATATTTACAGATAATATGTACACTTGTGAAAAAGGATAATGTTGTGTGCAGAAGTAGTGTTATGTGCATGTAGAAATAAATTTAATTAACATGGTCAGCTTGTTCAAAACGAGTTGGACGTAGTATTTCTGTGCTTAATACGCTCTCCCAGCATAATTGTATAAATCTGGATCCTTGTTTCGAAACAGAGGTCCTTTCCTTCTATTGGGTAATTCTCCCGGAAAAGCTTGGCAAAGCGAAAAAAGAGCCCACCCACACGCCAACCGTCAAGCATACAGTAGTAAGACCCGCCTACCATCATGCTTGTCTGCGCTGTATGTCAAGATCGGTTGCACTGTGAGCTGCACTGAAGCTTGTTACTCAAGTGATCGTGAGAAGTCAGTAGTTTCTTTGTTCACTGTATTTCAGTGATGGATGATAAAAAAATGGTGGATATAACGCTGGATTTGGAAATCGTTTAAAACTGATAGATGTCGCGGTCCCAGTGCTAAAAGATGTCGGACATGAACTGCACGCGGTAAGTGAACCTATGTCATATGTGTGTGTTTTGGTGGCAATCGGCGCGTACATGCATAATGTTAACAACACGAAGGGATTAATGCGATGATGTATTGTTATTGTGTGCTCGTGCTGTAGTTCCCTCCCCCTGCCTCCGACAGCTTGTGTTATTCCGGAAATAATCGTACAGCTGCATCTCTCTTTTATAAATGTGATCAAACTAAACACTCTTCGAAGACACGACGTATGCAATACTACTGTATAGATACTCAAGATTAACATGAGATTGGCAGAAACTACATGAGTTATGCCCGCTTTAAGCTAAAGATGCCCACTTTACTTGCTGTACAATAGTGTATTCAACATACATAGTCAAATACATATGTAACATAATTTTCATGAATTGATATTTAAATGGTCATTTTTACTGACACATCACTTCATTATAAATAATTACCTGTCAGTGTCAGTGTAACAATAGTGCTAATTCATGTTTTTTTTCCGGATAGCAAGCAGTAGGGTTGTTTATATAACTTAATAGACATTAAGATCAGCACTCTGTGGCAAGATACGACTGTGTTGTGTTCCATCTTCAACTTGAAATGAAAATAATTGTTCTGCCACACTGCCATTATTAACTACACAACTTACTATTAGCAAATTACGAGATGTAAACTTTAGCAGTTGTTGGGGGGGGGCAGTTGTCGGTTCGATTCTTTGCCGGTTTGATTCTCAGTACCGGCAGGTAACAACTGACGTGTCCTTGAGCAAGGCACCTTACCCCCGTTTGCTCCCCGGGTGCTGCAGTGATAGCTGCCCACTGCTCCCGGTGTATGTGTGTTCACGACTTGAAGTGTGTGTGTTCACTATTCACTGGTTGGGTTAAATGCAGAGGTCACATTTAGGGTATGGGTCACCATATCTGACAAATAGGTCACTTTCACTATCACTTTAGCGTAGCTAGCGGACCAAGCTAACTCTTCAACTGCCCGGAAGGCAAATGGCAATAATCAATGCAATTTTGGCATTTTAGTTCGGCTATTTGTTTTTATGTAGTATTAGGAAACATGTAAATATTAGAAGTGTCATGACATAACTCATGTTTCATCTTAGTTCGGCAGCGCTCTGCCTTCTGCCATTCTTCTCCACATCAGGCTGTTCACATCAGTGCACATGCGTATGACATATACGCAGCATAAGTCCCTAACTTTAGCTCTCACTGATTGGAAATTTCCTCGGGATGAGGCGTTTATCCGTCTCAGCGTGTAGAGATGCAGAACAGAGCCAGTTCAGAGAATAATAAAGCACATGGAAATTATTTAAATGCTAAACCGAAAAAACGCAATTCACATACGCGTATTGAACCGTTGAGGTCGTACCAAATGGTTCAATATTATATTGAGTATTGTGACATCCCTAATCAACGCAAACAAAGCGATTATTAATTTCAACTAGGGAATTTCCCTGATTATTAATTATCATTAGAGTACACGGAGTTTCATTCATCTTCATTACAGTAGAGAATATTAAATTAGTGGTCAGACGAAACAAGACCCTGATCTCTTGTCATGCATGCTAATGCATTTATTTATATTTATACTTTATAGATATTTGACTATTTGTCATGAATATACATCAAACAATAACCAAACAATCTTATTATCTATCTTCAACATAACATGATAATCTTTCTATGAGTTCTGACAAAGTTAATAGTTAATCTTGAGATCTGAGGCCATCAACTCCTTTGGTGCCATGTCGTTGAAAGTTCAAAAAGCAAATACAAGCAACACAAAAGTAATCCGCGCGACTCCTGACAACATATTAATCTTGTGAAGCGAATCGATCGGTGTGTGTAATAACTATTGAATATTAGTGGTAATCTACAGCTTCTGTGTCTGAAACTTGGACGAATATCAATCACATCCAAGTGCTCTACTCACTTACAGCTCTTAAAGTGGGAATTCTGAAGGGAGATCTCATAACATGTAATGAAACAACACCATTTTCTCTTTATACAAGCGTTGCGTCCCCTTCAGCAGTGCCTTTCAAGGGCGTAAAACTGACATTTGGAACGCGCTCTTCCTGACGCATCCGCACAACGATTGCCTGAACGCTATGATGTTGCCTGTATCTGTGTTTAGAATTTTCAAAATATGGCAACCGAGGACTTACATTTTATAAATCACCAAAGACCCCCCCCCCCCCACTCTCCGGGAAAGTAAGATGTAAGATTAATTTAAAGGAAAATTCCCTTGTTCAGACCCTGTTTATAGTGTGGTGTAGAAAAGTAACTTCCTCTTACAATTTAACAAGCTCTTAGTTTGAAAAGTGCTGGTAAATAAAAGTGTTCTTCTTATCTCATTTATAATACATATGAATGTGAAGAAAAGACACACTAAATCCTGAATAAATCAAATCATGAGGCAAATGAAGATTGACAGCTCTGTATGAACAGTACTGGTGAGAACTATACAATGCACAGAAACTGTGCTCATGAGAAGACTTTGTTATGTTATTATGTGTTGTTCATCATCAGGCCTGTTTGACAGGGGAGCTCATGTGTGTCAGAATCCTCCTGCATTGTGTCTATATTAATCTGATAATCCCAACAAGCAAATAAATCCAATCTGAGGACAATAAACTCTACAACACGATGACCTGTGAACTAAGCCTGCCGTCACTATCTGTGAGAACATACACATATCTGGACAACTGGACACGCCAATAGTTCTCAAAAACACACAATCCACCAGAGACTGGGAGGTTCTCATCAGCAAACTGTCCATCAATGACTCCAAACTAACTCAAAACAAATGTATGAACACATTGTTGTTGTTTTACACTGATTGAAACAACATTTAGCAGGTGACACTAGAATGATCTGGATCATTATCTGATGAGAAAGATATTTTACTGATAGATCACAAAGAGAAATGTTAATGAATCCTGCACAATATGACCGGAAACATCCAGAAATAATACATTCTCTCAAATTTAATTTCTTTCAACAGATGAATAATTGACAATATGTGCTGCCGACAGACAGTCAGACAGAGAGGCAGGTCTTACCTCCACCTCACAGGTGAACTGGTTGCCATCCAGTAAGGTCACATGACACACCACCATCTTCATCTTCTTGGTCCCTTTGAGTGGAGACAGAACACTGGTGTCCTGCGAGATCAACTGTTTCTTCTCTTTCTCGTCTGATTTTCCCTCCGTCTCCTCTCTCGCAGGCTGCAGGCACGCACGCACGCACGCACGCACGCACACACACACACACACACACACACACACACACACACACACACACAGTCATGTGACTGAGGCTCGCAGATGTGTGATGTCACTGGGTGGATGTGAATGTTTTCTCGCTGAAGTACTGAACATGAGGAAGTGTTTGGTTTCCCAATGTGTCTGATAACATTCAGACATTTAAATCGTGTAATTACAACAATATTAAAACAAAGACTTTTCTTTCCTTAACATCACACACACAGTAAAGGCTGTGATATTAATGTCATCATGAAGTCAAAACTATTGCAGTATTTAATAAAGCAATACCAAAATGCATTGCTGCAAACAATACCAATAACCCAAAAATGGTTAAGAATTAAAACATGGATCATTTCTAATGTGTGTCGTGGATAAAAACATGGACTCGAAATTGTGCCGTTCTATGTATATTTCTGTTGCTTTGTCTCATCTAATCTCAGTTACTGTGTTCTATATAATCACATGATGTCTTATTTCAGCTCTCACCTGTGTGTCTGCGCTGCCGACAGACTTCTGCTCCTCCTGATCTTTCTCCTCCTCTGTCTTGCTCTTCTCGCCGCTCACCTCCTCCGGCTGCTCTGCGTTTGTCTCCTCTTTAGTCTCTTTCTCCTCACGTTCTTCGTCCTTCAGAGGCGGCAACGCAGCACTCTCGCTCTCTCTGTCCAGACTCTGTGATTTCTGTCGTTTAAGCCATGGAGGCAAAAAGCGAGAGATGCCCTTTTCTTTCTTCTGCTCTCCGGCGGGAGGCAGACTGCTGGGTTCAGGAGACGCGTCCTGTTCAGTGGTGGCCTCCGCGCTGTGGCTCCCCTCCTGCCCAGGATGACACGTAAGAAACCGCTTGAGATTGATGGAAATAGAAGAGTAGTGTACTACACACTATAGACTGCTCTTCTCCTTTTATAACATAAGGATAAACACTTTTAGTTGTAGCGTTACAGTGCTATCTTCATATGCTCGAGACATATTATAGGATGCAATTTCTTTCATTTCAACAGCCATTAAAAGCATATATTCATCATTTTATACTGTCTTTTGTGCTTCTTATTTTATTACTGGCTGTTTACTCAATTTCTTGTTACTTCTATTAGGCAAGTATTTGTCGCATCCTAATTAATAAAATCAATTTTAACGATTTCCACAAATCTCTCAGGGTTTCTGCAAGTTTCACAAAGTCAAATTTAAGACTTCAAGACCATTATAAATGAAATTTAAGACCTGTATTACAACATAAAAAACGCACACCCAACGTTCGAAATAGCTGAAAAATAGTGGTTAAACAACAAATCACAAAATCAAATTTTTCAGATGAGCAAAAGTGCGGAAAATCTAACTTTGCTTTTCATTTACCTTTCACACCACTTTCCTTTAATAATAGTAAATGAATAAATTAAGTGTTAAATATGTTGAAAATGTTGAATAACATTAAGTGTTTCTGAGAATGTGTGTGGGGAGAATTTCATTGGATTTACTTTGTTTAAGAAAGAATAATGCTTTTTAAATGTATATTCTTGTATATTGTTCATAAACTTGCCATTTATAACTACTTATGCTCATTGAAATGCTCCTGTTTATAATTAGAGGCAGCATTACATGGCCGTAGGAAAATAAGACCTGTTTAAAACGATTTAGGACTCAGAAGACAATACTTCAGTGAATTTTAGACCATTTAAGACCCCGTGGAAACCCTGTCTCTGGAAACAAACACCAGAAAACAAGTCTTATGTCGTCACTTCTGAGACATTACAACACTTCAGTGTCGCCTGCAGACGCTTTTATCACATAACATTTTGTGATTGATAATACCTCTTGTTTGTCAGGGATATCTGAAGCGATGGTGTCTGAAGCTTTCTCAGGCTGCTCAGTTTGCTGTTGAACTTCTGGAACCTTCTCCGGCTCCTTCTTCACCTCAGTCTCTGTTCCGACTTCTGTCGTCATCACGCCCGCTCACACTGACACACACAGAACAAGAACATTAAATGAACGGCATACAAACATTGTTCTACAGATGAAACTAAAGAGCAGCAGCGACACATGTGAGAATCAAAGCATCAAAACGTTCTTTTATCATCTGAAAAGCGCTCATCTGAGTCTCTGCTATTCACATCAAACCCCACCATGAGCAAACACGCAGCATTGAGCCCGGCGAGGTGTGTCGTATGAGAACGTCGGTCTCGCACAATACTAACATGACAATACTGTGAAACACAAACACTGAGGGAGCTCTGGATCACGTTTCTCATCAGGTAATGAACAGACTGTGGATTTGTGCTGAATGGAGTCATGGCTGAACAACAATGTAAGACTCCATGGGTTTTATTGCATCATGCACATTCCCAGCGATTCCCAACCAGGAAAACTGAAACCGGTTCCTCCACACACCCCTCAACACTGGGGTCACTTGGGCCCAGAGGATTTTCACCGGCCCCAACATGAAAGCGAAACACTGATGCATTAAAACACCTGAGATATTCATACAACAGTCTAATGCTAATCTCTATAAATTCACACACCCCACAACCCTAACGCACACACGCACAGAGAGAGTAAAAGCATGTGCTAAAGCAGGAGGAATGCTGGGAGAACACACAGCTGTTCCACACACAACACAGAGCGAACGAGTGACAGGAGATTGAGACACGGCCAGGGGAAAACCACTGTTGAACTTTTTAAGAGCTGAAAAACAACAGAGAGAGAGAGAGAGAGAGAGAGAGAGAGAGAGAGAGAGAGAGAGAGAGAGAGAGAGAGAGAGAGAGAGAGAGAGATAGAGAGAGAGAGAGAGAGAGAGAGAGAGAGATAGAGAGAGAGAGAGAGAGAGAGAGAGAGAGAGAGAGAGAGAGAGAGAGAGAGAGAGATCTGTGTTACAATGAGAAGTTTACTATAGTAAAGATCTGATGTACTGCACGATGGAAGACTATAATATACCCAATTAGAGGTCGACCGATATGGGCTTTTCTCTGGCCGATGCCGATATTTAGAAATCAGGGCAGACGATATTTTTGGACTGATATGATTTTCTTTCATCTAATAAAATCTAACAGTTAATTAATAAGAAGTAATACAGAAAATTGTTTAAAATAAACAACACAAGCCTCCAATCAGTGCACTTGTATAATTTAGATTAAAAAAACAATGTATCATAAATATTAAATACACAAAAACAGGTAATCAAAACTTTTTGAAGAAAAAGATTAAGTTTTAGTGCACAAAAACGTACATATAAAATAATATAATAAATAAAATAAAATAAAATAAAAAAAGTGTTACACACAGTAGCAAATGTTTATTGCAGGGTACAAACAATAAATACTAATAACAGTAGCCTAATTCCTAATAATACATTGCTCAAAACTTTTAAGCACCTTCTCAAACTGAAGCATGCGTTTTGTTTATGTTTGTTGACAGATATTGCTTTAAGTCAAATGGCCATAATCTAAGTAATAACAAGGATAAAAGAGTTCACTCATATCACACATCCTGCTGCTCATTACCGGTTAAACTGAATGTGTTTTTCCATCCCAATGTACATTGTTGTTGTTTTTCTAACACGCGCTAGACGGTAATGTATGATTGTTGCGCTTGTGTCTTTTGCCGCGTCTCACGCATGACAAGCGTTCTAAGCAGCGCTCAAGTTAAAATCAGTTCAACATTCCCCGTGTCTCGTGTTTCTAACAGAAACATGTTCTGTGTGACTGTGAACGAGCCCAAGAGTGCAGTGGACACAAGTGATGATTTCGTCACATACACATTTAAGTTAGCTAACTGATAATTTGTCAGGTTTTCCAAGAGTGCAGTGGACACAAGTGATGATTTCATCACATACACATTTAAGTCTGAATTACACACGTTTCTACTTTCACATTCAAATGACTTGTTGCACTTATAGTCAGGTCTGCATCAATTTTAGTAGATTACAATGTAGTTACGCGTTTGAAATGGTCTGTTTTTTCCCTGTCATTGTTAGCTGAAGCTTTGTGAACATGGAACGGCTGCAGAGTGAGCTGCTCGGTCTCACATGCAGTCTCAGACGGAGAGAAATTCTCCGATACAGAAACTGAATTGTTAACATCAGAGTTTATCTATATAACGCAGGCTACTATAATAATTTTGCCGCTGGGCTCGTTGCCAGGTTAGCATGCGGGCGATCATGCCGGCAAATTTTTTTATTTTTTTTTATTATGCCGGTGGAATGGCAAGTTGCTTGCTGCAAGAGGCAGCGTCACATGTTTCACAGCAACGCTTAGCTGCTCGCAGATGCACCTGAATATAAATCGGCCTAATGTGCAGCACAATCAGCCGATGCCGATTAATTAAAAAATGCCAAAAATCGGCCGATCTATCTGTTGACCTTTATACCCAATACAAGGTTTATTATATTCACAGAAGCTGATGTGACATCAGGAGAATGTAGTGAATGATTTACTGCTGCAGGTGTAATTTCACTCACTCACTTCCTCAAAACAGGTGACACTTCCTCCTTTATTATTTTCATTCTTTATAACAGGGAGAACACTCCAGACTCAAGACCAGACCTGTCGGACTGTCTGTGTGTGTGCGTGCGTGCGTGCGTGTAAATTAATCCTCAAAACTGCACTGCTTGCAGATGACACTCAACACAAGCTGTCAAAACTTATCTCATTCCCTGAGACACACAACTGTCTCTGTCACAGTCAAACACACAGTACACATGATGAGAGAGAGGCAGACAGCAATAACAATGCAGCTCATTTAACACATCATACATATTTAATTTGTGCTTTAAATAACATCAGTAGTGATTCAGATGCAGTTTAAATATATAATCTGCCTGTTCTGCAGACTGCGTGTCGCTGAATGAATGATTCCAGCGGTTTTCTGCAGGCTACTGCACGCATGACACTTCTGTTTACAGAATCTCACTATATGGGGATGGGAACACATCTTCAGAGCTGCTCTGAGAGTTTACTAATCGTGACACAGCCCTAGTCATAAGACATATTTTTGTGAGACAATAATGCAACAAACCTTATGAGTGTGTTGCAGAACTCGAGGACGTTCGAAGCATTTGGTTTGGTGAGTTCAGATTTCAGACACATTCACAGCTCTCTTAAATAAAGTCTAATGTTTCTCCTCTATTGGAGGAGCAGAATAAACAGTGTTGAGGGTCAATGGAGATGGTAGTTTTACAGCTGACACCCCACACACATCTCAACAGTTTTCATTTCAACATTGACTAAACGACTAAATCACAGTTCTCCCTGACTAACCACAGGCTTGTCCAGAAGCTATAACAGCATGAGTTAAACTTTTTAAAGGATAGTTCACCCAAAAATTAAAATTCTGTTATCATTTCCTCACCCTCGGGTTGTTTCAAACCTGTATAAATTGCTTGAACACAGAGAAAGATACTTGGTAGGAAAATAATATTTTATTTGAACTCTACTGTTCACAATTCTGTTGAACATAAAATAAAATATTTTAAAGAATTTTGGAAAACAAACAGTTCTTGGACACCTTCTGACTACTATTAAATTTTTCCTACTGTGGTAGTCAAATGTCCCTCCCGGAACTAAAAATTGCTAACAATCTTCCAAATATCTTTCTCTGTGTTCAACAACATAATTTATACAGATACGAAACATGACTGTGAATGACAGATGCTTTGACCTAAACAACACCTTAAAACAACATAGAGATTTTGTTATATGAGAAGTGTCAAATATTTTCAGTTGAAACTATGCTGAGTAATGAATGGGAAACACAGCATCACTGAGAAGCTGCAGCTGAGGCAGGAATGATTTTGGATATGACAGAATGAATATAGTGCAAACACAGAGATATATACATGAATCACAGCAGCAGAAATCATTTGTTGTGCATGAGGAACACATGACTCTAATACAGCGGAGGATCATCTCAGCAGCAGGCACCAAATTTGATCAGAAAATGTCCTGTGATCCTAATAAAACCTCAGGACAGGACAACACATGCATGCACGCACACACACGAGGACAGGCAGTGAATTTCAGCCCACCCAAGACTATTGTGCATGAGAAGACCAGCCACAAATCTTCATAAAACAGCAGAGGGACGGAGTGTGTTTGTGTGGATGATTTCTGTTATGGGGGTCAAACCTCAGACTCTCTAATGTCTCAAGACACACACACACACATTTCTCTGAGGACTCATAAAATTACATTTCCATCACACGCACAGCCTCACAGCAGCCAGATACACGAGGGCACGACAAAAATCTAATCTGCTTTTAGACACAACCTTCTTCTGAAAGAACTCAACTCACAACAGTACGCTCTTCATTTTCATTGAGCTGCTAACCCGAGCGACAGCGACTGACCAAAAACACTTACAAGACAACATGACGCACACACATACGACTTCAGAATCAGTAGTGTCACATGAAGGAAACCACGGTAAATGGTAAATGTTTAAACTGGCCAACGCCGACAGGCCTGTATGAACTGCATGGCCTTTGACGACAGCTGCTGGATGTCTGAAGAGTATCAACATGAGAGCAGTTTAAGAGCTCACGCTGATGAAGTCTCTGTGCCTGAGATGAAGAAAGGTTTGCATCGCTCCCATCCTGCTGCTGCTGCCGGTTGCTATGGAGACGGGCAGCTAATGGTTACGCATGCAGTTTGTCGTGTCAACTCGGCAGCAATAAAAGAAGGTCAGAGAGAGAGCGAGAGAAGCGTTGAATACACAGAGGATGGCATGAACACACAGAGAAAGAGAGAGATGTGATGCCTTTGATAGCAGCCGGTGGAGGGGAACAAACTGCCCTCGATTACGAGTTTAAAATAAACCGCAGCATCTCTGAATGTACCGTGCTGCAGTTGGGTAATGAATTATTCATCATGACGCGTGTCGTAGACTGAAGTATTGCTGTCAAGAGCTCAGATGAAACCCGAATGAATCTCTGCATGTCACACACGGAACCGTCTAGCATAACATGTTCCAGGTCTGGAGGTGTGGGCAGAAAATGACATTATAACTGAAGATTAACAGCTGACAAACATGTTCCCAGAAATCAAACACATCAGAATGCGGCATTAATGCTGATTTATACATCTGCATATATTCAGCACACACGTCAAATGAGGAATGAGCTCAACAGCTTTAGGAAGAGGCTTGTGACCTTTACACTGTTAATGACAAAAACTGGACCAATGTCAATATGATCCGATCCAACATCCAATCAGATCTCAAAACATTACACCATCATCACTGCAGCTTGTCCACTGTGTGTTTGTGATAACTAGACAAATGTTCCCAGCTGTTTGGATTGAGAAAGGTCTGATGTAACTCTAGATCAGATCTGGATTGTGTATATGACATCAAGCATTCCCACCCAGACAAAATGGACACAAAACACGTGTGGATCCCGGTGGTCCGGGTTTGACGGATTACCCCTGCTGGTAAATGCTGGAACTACATCTGCAGTCGCTATGGTGCCATCAGCCAATGGAAAGTCTGTCACATGATGTTCACCTGTCAGGTGACGGCCTCAAAAGAAAACTGTACAGAACTGAGAGCCCACAGGCAAAGACATGAGTCTACAGGCGATAAAAGAGAGAATGACTGACATAACTCACTCAACTAACATGAAGATTAATGTGGATTTGTAAAACAGGACGTTTAAATAAAAATGTAAATTCTTTCTAACCCTGATGTCATGTGAAACCTGTATGACTTTCTTTTCTCTGCAGAACACAAAATAAACTACAACATTAAATACCATTGTATGAACACAAACCACTGAGACATTTCTCAAAATATCTTCTTTTGCGTTCCACAGAAGAAAGACTCACATACAGATTTACAAACACATGAGAGTGAACAAATGATGACTTGATTTTTAGTGAATCATCCCTAATTAAGTTAAAATCATAACAAAAAAAGCACTAAAGGGATGTTTCATGTAATCCTTACTGCCATGATGCCATCTGTCATAAACAGATTTGCATTTTTGGGTGCATGAACAAAAAGTGTGTTCAAAATGTTCATACCATCCTTCTGCCGCTCCATCTGATTCCAAAATTAGGAGATTACACAGTAAACCAAGCACAAAGCGAGAGAGAGAGAGAGAGAGAGAGCGAGAGCGAGAGAGAGAGCGAGAGCGAGAGCGAGAGCGAGAGCGAGAGCGAGAGCGAGAGCGAGAGCGAGAGAGAGAGAGAGAGAGAGAGAGAGAGAGAGAGAGAGAGAGAGAGAGAGAACAAGAGATTTGTTTGGTCTTTGCAACATAGAAAAGTCTAGGTTGTTAAATATTTTGACAAAAGGTAACTTTCATACAGTCTACACTTTAAAGATTATTTCTAATGCTGAGTTCTTTACATGAAAACTGTAAATTTACAGCTTCATAATACATGAAACTCTTGCAGTCAGTCAGAGACACAGGCTGCATCATAAACACAGTGCGGACACAAGACATGCTGTCAACTCAACTGTGTTCATATATGAGGTGCAGTGCTGGAGACACGACCCTTCTCTCTGTGAATGACTGAATGACGTTTGTTCTGTTGTGTTAAACTCTTGTATTCATGTCACGTTAGCACGGCCGAGCGGAACGGACTCATCTCACTCGAGAGGGTGAAACTGGGTTTACTGCGACACAGGTGCATGTACGTCACCATAGTAACCACTCACCAGAGTATATGTGACCCGCTCTGATTTTACGCACACACACACACACACACACACACACAGAATTAAGCCATTATATGACTCAACAGCTTTATAGGAAGTCTAAAACCTTTGAACTTTCATGCACTTAGGAACAGAGAAATCCTACAATCAATTTTTACATCTTCATTCTGTCACAAAATGTACAGAAACTCACGCATGAAGCCTTTAAAAAGCCTTGAACTACACAGTTTTATCTTGACATAGTCAAAACAGGAAGTTGAGACAAAACCAATTCAAAGGCCTCCATTAGATGAAGTCACAGTCCATGATTTTATTTTGTCAGACGATATTAGGGAAAGGGACTAGGACTGTCAGTATATCGAGTATTTTAGTAGTCGAATAATCTAATGCTTTGTTTATTGAGTAATCGGTTTTTCACTCAAGTAATCTTTTTTTATATTTATTTCACAATAAAACAGACTTAAGTGAACAATACAGGGCTAGGCATTTTTCTCCTATACATAGCATTTTACATAATATGCGCCTTTTCTCATTCTCTGACATGCTCATGCTGAATAGAGAGAATTTGATAGAGGTGGCAGTGGCGCTGAAGCACTCTTGCGCTGCTTATACTGTAAAGTGTTCAAACACAATTGAGGCTTGTTGTTTGTTGCACGAAACTGCGCATGATTAATTTTTGTGACACATAAAAAAATGATTGAGGATTTTTTAAAACCGGGTATTTGAAATAAATTGAGTTTTCGTGACAGCCCTAAAAGGGACATTATAGGCAACAAAGACACAGACATGTCGAGTTATTGATACTAATGGTCTGTTTTTCCAGTAAAATAAAAGTTAGGGTTACATGCTAATGGGTTATTTAGCCACTGTTATAAGTAATTAAGTAATCCATTACCTTTAAGTTAATTTGAACATTGCGCACATAAGAATCGATAAGCAAAATCTAATTTTTTTGTTTATATCAAGTTATAAAATATTATATATTTATTTTTATACCTGATTGCTAGGCGGATGGATACAATTCCGGAATTGGATTTGATTTTCAATTCCCCACCCTAGGACCTGTGTGAACAAAAGGCAGGAACAATGCCATAAGGGGTATGCCGTGACATGACACATGCATGTATCAATGATGTTTTCAATGATCATGCGGCACTTTAAACTGAGTTTTAAATGAAGAACTACGTTAATGATGAAAAATGGCTGCAAACTGTAATGAAGCAGAGGCCACTGAGGCTCTCACTATCCATGATGAAGCTGAGATCTTTTGTCAGCTTAGTGGAACGCTACTCAATGCACTAGTTTAATAAAAAAACACCTGAAGCAGCTCATCAACATCATCTGGATTACATGAAAATGACAGGCAGGTGTGTTTGATGGAGCTAAACTCTGCAGGACACTCGTCCTCCGGCAGCAGGATTGGGCAGCCCTTGTATAGTGGCACAGAAAGCACACTTCATCTGCCACATCATCTATAAACAAAACTAAACATGAGCTGAGAGCAAAAGCCGGTTGTGTTATCAGTGGATTACGGGTGACAGTGAGGTCGGACACAGGTGTCAATCCTTCTGTGATCATATATCCATGTTTACTGTGAGCTTTATAACTTCTGACCTCTGGCTACCGATGAGGGCTTCTTATTCCACTCATCTAGCCCCGTGGCATCTCTCTCTCTCTCTCCTGCTGTAGTGGGAAAACAGCTCATTAAATAACTCAGCACCACAATGCCTCTTTTACTCCTCACTGTACTCCACCTCCTCAGTTACAGTTGTTAGGTCAAAGAGAACCAGACAAACAAACCTGAGCTTTCTGTGAATACTAGAATAATGAGGTGACATTCAAGGAATGAACTTTGGCCTTATGTGGGCTGGAATAAAGCACAATTCATAAAGCTGCAAACATTTCTTCTTCTATAAAGTAAAAGTTTACTTGATTATTTATAAGTGAAATCATTACTGATGTTATACATGTTCATGTGAGAACGAGTATATAAATGTGTAGAAGAAAAAAACAATTGTGGCAATTAGACACTCCAGTGTTTCCGCTAAATTCATTTTGCAGTGATACACCGCCACACCAAAAATCCTCTCCGCCACCACTACAGCTTCTAAGTGACAAAGTGTTTTCCTTTCATTGCTAATTTGTCTGGCCAATGTTGCTAGCCCTTTAGCGAGTTTTGTTCAAAAGACAAAAGCGACAAACCTAGCGTCTTTTTGGATCAACTGTCGTCAGTAGTGCCCTGCGAGTGTAGTGAGCAGCAGAGAAAAGCAGCACCTTACAGTGGCCGACTTGTGAATAAGAGAGTACAAAATAGCGTTTCCAAAACCTGTCACTGTTTTCGACTGTTTGCAAATATAAACATGAACACAGTTCACCAGTTAGTAAACATGGTTACACTTACAGAGGCTGTGCGTGCACTGTGTGAAGGAATACAGCCAAAATCTCTGCTCTTTAAGGTGTGTGGTGATTTTTTCAGACGATGTGTCGTGGGTTATAAAAAAAAGAACTGACAAACAGAAAATATACAAATGAGAACTGCTTTATTGGGCAATACGCTGAAACTAAAGTTGATACTCAAAAAAACGTCATGACGTCACTACTATGTTAATTCACGTGTGACATCATCCAGCGCCACAGTTCCACAAAATCCTAGCAGAAACACTGCATTCTGTGTCAAAGTCTCCAAACAGACGACACTCATTATAACAGGACAAAAGCTCACAAGACCAGTCAAGAAGATCAGCCAGAATGACACCATCAGCATTCACTGATATTTGTCACAGGCATTTGTCAGGGCAGCCAAAGACAGGACCCCTCACAAGCCACAGAAAGCTTCTGCTGAGTTTATTGGCAGCAGAGGAAGCAAGCGAGATGGATTCTTTCCCGAAAGACTGGAAAATGCCATTCAGACTACGTCACATCCTCCATCATCCACGACAGACATCAGACAGGACAGACACTTTCACACATTATCTATCAATATTCCATAAAACTACCAACAAATAGAAAAACATTTACATATAAACCATTGCATTTGACACTTTAAGGAAGAAATGAAAAACGCTGCTAGAACATCTATACCTTTGAAAAGCCGTCCAGTTGAAGTTAAGCGCACACTGCGAACCAGAGTCCCCAGTTTAAACTTGAGATGTTTAAATTCTGGATGAAAACACATTTTAGATAGAAACCAACAAGAATAATATGTGACTGCTATTAGACTGCTATAGAATAATAAGCATGCAGAATGAGTTGAGAGGTTTTCCTGCACAGTGAATGAATGAATGCAGTCTCTGGGTTAAACTGACATCACACAGAGATCTGTCTGTATCCCACTGAGCTTCAAACAACAACTCCGATTTTTAGAGTAACACATTTTCTCCCATCGACTTCTCCTGGAGTTTAGGTGACAGCTTTAGTCAGTAAATTGGACTCCAACAGATAATCTGTTTTTAACTATGTCTGGAAACATGCCAAACCCCGGGCTGCTGCTGCTTTCTCCTCTCATTCTCTGTGTGTCAAGCTCCGCAGGTGTCACCTGAACACTACTGTTCATACTCAACATAAACTTTACTTTTCAGACACTCGCCTTACAGCTTCTACAGACATGAATGAGGAGATGTGCTGGTACTTTTCTTTTCTTATTTTAAACATGCAAAAAAAAACAGCTATTAAAACATATATTTGGACTGTTTACTCACGACACTGTTTCCACATTAAAACTGGAAACTCTTCATGCATTTTAGTTTTTTATTTAAGAGTTTTGGGGGCCAGATTCTGGAGTACAACTTTTTGAAAACTATGCTATTATCATCTAGGGCTGTGACGATAACCGCATCACCGCACTACAGCGGTAATGAGATGCCGACCGCAGTGTTAACGTCATCACCGCACTTTGATTTATTTTAGTGGTGTTACGTTCGTGAACGAATCGTTCTTTTTGAATGAATCTTTCAAGTGAACTAGTCGTTCTCGTTCACAAAATGCAATGAATCATATTTCTCGTTCACAAAAATGTCTTATTCGAGCACAGAGTGCGTCTTGTATGGCGTTTATTTAGTCTCTAAACTCGCGCGCGTGAAAACCACACGCGTGCGCATGATGCAAGCAAAACAGTTCCACGAGCAGAAACACACCCTCGCGAGAGCGCATTCATGCTCCGCTTTGGATAAAAGCGTCTGCCAAATGAATAAATGTAAATGCTCCGCGAGCACGCAGAACAGTATCCACGCATGGAAAAAAAGAATTTTTGAGAGAGCGCATTTTCGGGACAATGGCAGATGTCTCATCTAATTGGTCACTTTTAACATGCAGTCACATACAGTCTACGACCTGTCTTATGATGTTTTACCTTAGTGTATTACCTTGCCTTAGCTATGTGTTAGTATTGTAACAAGTGACATTTTGATTTCTTACATCTGTCAACAAAATTTGTTATATAATATAGTTAAACTTACACTGTGTGCATAATTATTAGGTATGTTGATTTTCTGATCATAGCCTATTTTTTTCCAGGCACATTACCAATTAATAACGACATCTATTGTAACAATTACTATTAATTGTGTATATAATACTTCTATGTGATATATTTAATAGTTAGCAAAGGCTTTATATGTGGTCTGCAGAATTATTATTACTTTTACATGTAGGGCCTATAATGAGTCAAAAAGACATTTAATTATGCAAGAAACCTTGTGCTTTGGTCACATTTAGATTTATTTTTAGATTAGATAATTAGATTCAACTTTATTGTCATTACACATGTACAAGTACAAGGCAACGAAATGCAGTTTAGGTCTAACCAGAAGTGCAATAGCAGCAAGTGCAGGATATACAGTGGTTGCATAAGTTACATAAATAAATATTATAGAAGTAGTTATTTTATTTATTTAATGAGTAGATTAGAGACGCATTTTAATCAAGCCTGTATCCAGTTAATGCATTCAGTAATACGTTCGTTACATAACACATAAGATACTCTTTTTTGCGACCTGCTGGCGTATTCATAAAAATGGCCACTGAACGAATCCGTGAAGGAATCTGAACAAATCATTTTGGTGAACGAACTGAAAAAGAACAAATCATTTATCAACATGTTGGTTTTCCTGGCACGAAACACGAAGACTTTGGGGCGGTTGGGGGTGAATTCTCTTTAAATGTAAGAATTTAAATTCTTAAATGTAAATCAATATATTTATTTAGAATAATAAGACAGACTGTTTAATGAGCTCTGCAAGATATCATTTTAAATATTTAAATTTTGTCAGAGATCTCAACATCAGACATGAAATACACGCGGTTTAAAAATGTACGAGCAGTTTGTTTATTTATTAGTTAGCAGAATGTTACATGAATGGATGGATTTATTGCCGTTATTATTTACAAGAACTCCCAAGAACTGGTCCGCAACGCAGTCATCCATTAAATACACACTGATCAGTGCAACTCCTTATCCATCCAGCTCAGAAAAGCACAAAAAAATAACAGATGCCGTTGCATACTTATTAGCCAAAGGCACGTGCCCCATTCGCACAGTTGAAAACGAAGGATTCAAGAAATTGATAAATACTTTAGACAAGCATTATGCTTTACCATCTCGGCACTATTTCACGAGAGTTACTCTGCCGGCTTTATATGAAAAATGCAGTGCAGAAGTGGCTAGTGAAGTTTCAAAAGCAGAGTACTTCGCCACCACAACAGACCTATGGTCTAGCCGCAAAATGGCCATACATCAACTTAACGATACACTACATCGACACAGATTTCTATTTTAACACGAAATGTCTTCAAACGGCATTTATGCCTGAAGACCATACCGGCAAAACATAGCGCATAGACTGAGGGAAGCTATAGCTGCATGGGGTGTAAACGAGGAAAAGCTCGCCTGCATCACTACAGACAATGCCTCAAACCTGAAGCTGGCAGCTGAGGTAAATGGATGAATGAGGCTTCAGTGTTTCAAGCACAGACTCCACTTGGCCATAGGGGAGTAGGATTCCTTCTTACAGATTATGTGTAATGTGGTGATTTGATTTAATTAATAAGGTGATTTTAATTTTTAACAAAAGCAACAACATTAGGCCTAAGCAATTATTTCAGTTACTGTGTGATTGTCTCTCATAGCTAACCTATACTATACTACCAGCAGTACTATTTTATTATCATTATTATTAGTATTTGTATTATTACCACTGAACTACTTTTTGATGCTTTCTTACACTGTCAGCAAATTATGCTTTGATTGTGTTGTGATGGTCACATTGATGATGCTAAATACTAATAGTATTTATTGTAATCTTAGAGAATGCAATGAAAGATTCCAGGATCAACCGTGCAATGGGGGTTCTGCAAGAAGCTGGTCAGCAGCTTTTCCTATAGTTGGGAAAAAAAAGAGGGATCTTGCAGAGGCACAGAAGCTGCTGAATCTGCCTGAACACCAACCCTCCACCTGTTCAACAATTCAATATTGGAAGTGCAGGAGGATGACACAGAGCTTGCTAAAAGCATCAAACAGAAGACAGTAGACTACCTCAATGACAAATACAGTGACCCAGCAACACAAGAGCTACTTGACATGGCCTCTGCCCTGGACCCAAGGTTTAAGCTAAAATATGTCAGTGAAGACAACCGAGGGTCTATTGAAGACAAACTGACAGCAGAGATGAAGAGTTTAATAAATGCCATGGTAATAATAATTATAATTATAATAACAGGTTAAGTAGATTATTGTGTTGACAAAAAATTACCACAACCTTCAGATTTAACATATAATTCTTATTTTCTTTATATGTTCCCTCCAAGAAGAATGCCCCTCTTAAGACAGCAGTAATGTCTGCTGATGTTACAGAGGATGCTGCTGCTGCTGCTCCAAAGAAAAAGGGACTGGGCAGCTTCTTCAAGGTCACCACAGACAAAGCTGCAGGACCTCCTCTGCAACAGGATCAGGCCATTGCTTTTGAGCTACAGTCGTATCTGCAGACAGAGACTCTAGATGCTGAGGAAGACCCACTGAAGTGGTGGAGGGAATCTCAGAGGCTCTACCCACAGCTTTCCAACCTGGCAAGGAAATATCTGTGTATTCCAGCCACAAGTTGTTCTTCAGAGAGGGTCTTTAGCACTGGTGGAAATATTGTCTCCTGCTTGCGTTTATCTCTGAAACCAGATCATGTCGACAGGCTGGTGTTTCTGGCTAAAAACCTTTAAGTTTTGTATATGTGTTAGCCTGAAGCATTTTTATTCAATCTAAAGTTGAAGTTTAAAGGCACAGTTTTGGATTTTTAGCGGCCACTAGCGGTTTCAGTACAGATTTGCAATAAATCTTTCAGTCATTTGCTCATCCCTCCCTTTCGAAGTACGACGGTGGCTGCAACAGTAAAAAAAAACATGTCGCTGACAGAGACAGGGGCTGTGATTCTAGCCACACTGTCATGTTACTTCACATGAAATGACAATGCAGTTACATTATTTGTACACTTATAAGGAAAAACGTTCGTCTCTCGTAGGTTATATGCCCATTTGTATCAAATGCTAACGTTACCAAAAAACTGGTTTCACTTTCACAAAAGTTAAATTATCTTACCAGCCCAGCAGAAAACAGGCAACTTCGGCGTCGCGTTGAAAACATTTGTCCTTCATCTGGTAATAGCTACACCGATGTTTATCCTGGATTTCTGCCGTCGTTTGTCTCTAATTTGTCACATTTGCGCTTCACCGACGGAGATTCGCGCTCTGTCGTCTCTTATGCACAATACGTTTGGTCTTCCATTGTATCAAAACTTCTAAAAACAGAACGATCTATGCTTCAGCTAGATGATGACGACGACGACTCCTCCTTCTCTTCGTACTACGACTAACTAACTTCTTCATGGTCTTCAACTCAGTGATGACGCAATTCTGCCTCTATGAATTACTAAATGCGCTCTGTGAGCTGTTTGTCCGTTTAGTGCTGCTGTAACCAAACATGGCCGCGCAACATGGAAAACTCCACATATATAGGCCCGCGCTGTATGTAGATAAAACAGGGTTATTCTAAGGTAATAAAAACATAACTGTTCATTACGTACGGTCTTTATACACCTCTGAAGAAACAGTTTTGTATGTTATATTGCATTTCTTTTAATAAATCATACAAACAAATCAAGTATTGTTCCTTTAACTTGTTTTCTGTTAGTTCTAAGCCATTATGGTGGGCCAGCCTTAAATATTATTGGATTGAGTTACTGATTGGAATTTGATTGTTGATTATGTTTAAAAATGTTGAAAATCTGTTTAGGACTTTTTCAGTTTGTAATGGCACATATGTGAGTAAACTTATTTATACTTATTTCTAATTAATTTTTTATTTTCTTTATACAATTAATATATTATGTAAGGAGAATTCACTGTTTTGTTCAATAAATACAACATATTTCCAAAGTCAATAAGTAATTGTGTAAAATAATCGTGATTTCAATTATGACCAAAATAATCTTGATTATGATTTTTTCCATAATCGAGCAGCCCTACTAGAGTATATTAGAATAGATTAGATTTAACTTTATTGTCATTACACATGTAAAAGTACAAGGCAACGAAATGCAGTTTAGGTCTAACCAGAAGTGCAATAGCAGCAAGTGCAGGATATACAGCGGCTGCATAAGTTACAGAAATAAATCAATATTATAGAAGTAATTTACAGATGGATATGTACTATGACCATAATATACAGATGTCTATTACTATAAACAGAAATTAAGTTAGGCTATGGTGAGCAGCAGTGCAATGGATATAGAGTAGTGCAAATAAATTATGGACAGAAGCTATCTAAGTAACAGTGCAATGGAAGTTATAGCATATTATATGCAATGGAGATGCAGGGATGTTTATCACATACTTCCAAGATGCCGCTGTCTGTTGTCATATCAGTTGCGCACCACACAGCCCGCTGTTCGCAATTCCCCGGACAGAGGGAGAGACATACAGAGCGTGATCATGAAATGAACAGACCGGGTTAATCAGAGCGCGTTCTCTTGGTCTGTTTGGGATTACATTCTAGAGACTGACGTGCAACAATTACTTTTTTATGTTACGGCTTATTAATGCCAAAATAAAGGGTTACATTATATTATTGATTTGTTTTGTTTCCAGACTTGCTTTTGTTTCTACACAGCAAGACATACCTCATATCTAGTTTTAGTGCTCAAGAGTCAAGACTCAAGTCTAGTTTTAATAAATAATGTTAGTTATTTACAAAATAACTTCGAAAGTATATATTTTCTTCATTGAATAAATGAATTGTCATTAAAAGTTATATTGTCAAAGCCTTAAAACAGACATTTAATCGCCATAATCGCAATTATTTAATAGACAATTCTTCATCAAATTTTATAATCGTGACAGCCCATCTGTAATTATTTTTTTAAGTCTGACAACAGAAACATTAAATATATAAATGAATATAAACAACAATGGCTTTATTGGGCATTCAGTTGTATTAAAATACAGGTAGTTTAGAGAGTATACTGCTGTCAAATGTGTCAATGTTTTAAAGCTCATCACTAGGGTTGGGTACCTATATATCTAGTATGTAACTTGACCAAATCAAATCGCAGGTTTCGGTGCCACTTAAATGCTGACTGAGCCGTCGAGTGAGACATTTGCCCTCATTCACATGAACCGCAATTTAGAATTAGGGCACGGATTGTGGGCGCCCCACGGATCGGAACGCGCATGACTCGTGGATTCTTCATAGTGAAAGACAGTTTAAGTGCACACTCTCTATCCCTGCCTCCATCTTGGCCAGTTGTAAAAAAAGGTAAACAGTAAACACTGTGTGCATGCTCATTACACATTCACTTAAAACTTTCATTGTGTTAATGTGTGTTTTCTAAATGAATATATTATTCTTTAATGTCATCCACTGGTGTTTTGGGGCTCTTTTTTAAAAGTGTTGATTTAGGCACCGGTACAGTTTCGGTACCGCTATCAAAAAAACTAAACGATACCCAACCCTCATCGCTGTTTTTCTTTTGCATGCGTTTGTGCATGATGTAGATGGGGGATGTCTCTATGAAGATGATCTGATGTAACCCACAGCTCTCTCTGAGTGGATGTTGCTCTAGCAACAGATATTCCCACAACCCTTCCGAATGGTTAAGCAATCCCATCCCAGCATGCCACAGCGGGTGAAGACAGAACAACAGGCTTCCAGCAGGAAGGACACACTCAATATCCTGCTTACTTTCTATTGTTTTAATTAACGGTGTAAAAGAATAATGCTGCAGTAAAGTGACCTGTCAAGCATTATTTATTTAAAACAGACAATCTGCTTTTACTGTCACTGTGATGAAACATAGTTTTATTAAATCAGCAAACGGTGAGTTATTTTGGGAGTCGGAGAGTTAAACACGGTGCATTCCTTCAGATTAATGTTTCATCATATTAGAGGTACTTCCTCCGTTACACGAAATGTCTTTACCACATATATTGCATGTGGCAATGCTAGAATCTTTTTTAATAAAGTTTGACCAAACTTTTGAGCGTTTGCTGCGGTCAGTCATAGTGCCGACTGTAATGAGGTGCGCATGTACATAATGAGATCCTTGTCACAGGTCCTGGCACATAGATAAAACTACAAAAAGCTCACTGCCGTTCGTGTGCGAAAATGACGGGGAAAAGTCAGGAATCGATAAACAGAATCGAAATGCGCGCATCTTATCGAATGCCCAGTTCTTTGACATTTGGAACCGATTCTAAAATGGAACCGGTTCTCGATACCCAACCCTATTGAGAGGTCAAGACGCGACTCTGTGCTTCAGGTGTGCTTTCACCAGTCACAGACATAGCTTGAATCACCCAGGGCTCTACAGTGTGACATATACACAACCCATGCTACAAAAAAAATCTGTCTGTGCTAATAATACATTTACCAGTGTAGCACGCGTGATTTGTTGCGGTGCTCATTTGTGTGTGATGTAAATCAATGACGCACCGCTATTTTAGTTGTTTTTGTGTTTCCCAAAACTGGTTTCCCTGCTGCAGTGAGTCCATATTTAGAGCCCTGTGATTTCCACAATGTGGAAACAGGGAAGGTGAGATCTGGCTTTTTAAGCATGTCATCTGCTTGTTTTGCATGAATGTGAATGAGCTGCACAGTTTAATGTATTACTACACACGTGTGACTGTATGAGCACACAAACTCCGTCTCCAGAGTTCCATATGCATTTAAAAAAAAAAAAGAAGCTACCGTCAACCACACACTCTTTGCTACGACCCGTCAATATAAAAGCCTGGTTAACTTGAACATCCGGACTGAAGTTTACCACAGTAAATAATATAATAGTATACTACAGTATGTCGACAAACATATAATAATTATATAATAAAGGAATGGAAAACACAGAGCTACAACCGTTTGGCCTGTGCTACAATAATTTAAACCTCTTTAGCACCAGTGATACATGTAAAAAAGTTAACATATGTTAAATTGCTATTTTTTTCAGTGACAAACCTGCAGTACAGGAGATTCAGTTAAGCCTTAAAATGTTACAATTCTGTATTAAGTGTTATGTGTAAGAGAAGTGTTACTGAAATTGTTAATATTTTGAAAATAAATCTTTTGTTCAGATATTGTGATGCGTATCGCATCGTGAACCCAGCATCAAGATATGTACCGAATCGTGATCTGAGTGTATCGTTACATCCCTAGTGAAGTCTATTAATTCAAAATATGTCCAAGTTTGTTGTCAGCATAACTCACAGGAGAAAAACATCTCAGCCCCTCCTGTAGGACCCCAGAGAGAACGCACTGAAACACATTTCAAAGCTCATGCTAAACTTCTCACTCTTTGATAAACCAGCATTCATTTAAACACAAAGCTTTGTGAGGTCAGGTCCATCCTATAGTTACTGTAAATCTCCATTGTGAACATATCAGGGTAACCTGTAACCTAAAGAACATGCTCTCACACTTTATAATGGTCAAGCAAGTATTACACAATGAAACAATACAATGCATTTTCATGTTCAAATTAATTCCTTCAGTTGTGACATTTGTCCATAAAGATCACAGTGAGATGATGGGACATTGTGGGTGGTTGTCAGGGAGTTTCTGTGCATGCGTAAATGTGGTTTGGGTGTTTTTAAGTGTGTGACTATGCCGTTTTTTGAATACCATATAGCTTAGGTGATTGCTTAAACTGATCCCAAAAATCTTAGTGCTGTGTTTTACCACAAATGAGGTGCAAATCAAACATGTGATCACTTTAAAAGCACACATCTCTTCTACAAGAACTTTCACACTTTTCACAAGCTATAAAACATGTTAGCTGTTCATGGTTGTTGAGATGTGTCTCTTGTAACATAAATACATTCAAAGATCTTCAGATTTTTTCCTGGTTTAACAGGGCTCCAGACTGCGACCAAATGGTCGCAATTTGCAACCAGTTTTTGAGACAGTGCAAGCATTTTTTACAAGTACTCGCGCATGTGCGACCTGCCAATTTAAGGTTTCTTATTATACTTGAAAAGTCGAGTAGATCGCGAGCTCACTAGTAGGACTATATGTGTGAGAAGGGGAGAGTCTGGAGCTGTGCGCCGTGCGCGGCTGGGTGACAATAGACTTGTTCGACTTGATTCGGCGGCGCAAGAACCGACAGGTGGATGATATCACATTACCGCGAGAGTGAGTCAAAAGCGTATGGAACAGTCGGCTCTCAACTCATTCTCGCGGTAATGTGATGTCATCTGCCTGTCGGTGCTTGCGGCGCTGCAATAAGTCGAACCAGCCTTGTTTCTTGCTGTCGTTGCTATTTGCTGTGATTAATTTTTTGAGCCTGAGGATGAACTTATTTGAGAACACGAAACTAACCACAGTGGCGTTCAGAATTCGCCATTTATCTAATTACTTGAGACACCGCTGGATCATTTCAAATCTATTCACAACAATAATGAACAACAGGCAAATGCTCTTGTTAAGTTTTATGTGAAGTTATCTTTACATTGTGTTGTGAACATGAGGGGAGTGTCCTTAATACACAATTAATTAATCATAGAACGTATTAAAACGAGCCCTTTCGTTTTGCTTTAACACTATAAAAGGTAGTATTTTCATATTTTTCATTGCATATTTTCTGTTGGTTCAAATGAATTTAGAGTACTAATTTGGTCTGATGTATTCAGTTTAAACACTTAGCACTGCCTCTTTTTAAATGAACAGAACCAAACCACTGTCACCTGCAGTTAAATGCATAAACAGGTGGTATTTTAACACATTAACATTTCTGTAAAAATGTAAACTCATTTACAAAATTGTATTATATCATATCCCTCTAAAATGAAAATAAAACAGCACATTGTAATTTCTGTGAGTTATTTATTATCAAAGTATTTGTCAGTAATACAGTTATGTGGGGGAGGGGGAATGTGAATAATTGCATTGCAGGCTGATTGAAGGAGAGCCCCTAAATTTTCTGCTTGCGCTCCTAAACATTTCTGTCAGGGGCTACAGTGCTCCTAGTAAAAAAAGTTAGTCTGGAGCCCTGGGTTTATTATTATTATTTTAAATGAAAATAGACCTAGAACAAAAAAATGAGGACAAAACTACTTATATTAAACGAAGAAATTAAACCTATTAGGGATGCTCCGATCCAATATTTGTATCGGGTATCGGCGTCGATACGTAATAAAATTCTAGATCAGGTATCGGCGACAATTGCCCCGATCTCCTGGCCAATGTAAAAGTTTACGGAGACACCGGCGCTTAAACGCTTTTGCGCCGCGGCTGTGCGCAGTGTGTGACATCATATGCTAGCAACGTGCTCTGTACGCAGCGCGGAAGCAAACATTGGAGGAGACAACGGAAAGAATTCAGAAATTTGGTTTAATAAATAATTCACTAAACTTGGGAATAAATTGTTTGTTATTTTGTTTTTCAGGGTTAGGAAATTACCCTATTGTTTATTTCGAGCCTGATGTCTTGCAAAGTAGGGATGCACCGAATGTTCGCAACCGAAACTATATTGGGCCGAAAATAGCAAAATAAGCAATAAGTGGAATATGGCCAAATACATTTTATCGAACATGACGTCTGATGTGATGAAGAAGCAACCAGTGCAGAGAGAGAGAGATGCGCACGCTTTATTACTGCAGCAAACATGTTGGCAGTTTGGAGGAGAGACGTGAACTGAAATGATTGTCTGTCAGCGTCAGTTAGCATTCCTTGCATGGATGTTTTTTCTTTAAATCATTTTGCAGTGTAGCATATTAAAATCCAACAGTTTTCGTTTATTCGTATTTTTGGCTTATAATATTAAAAGACACATATTTATTTTAAATTATTTTCTATTTCTTGTGTTATGTGTATATTGTGTGTTTAAGAGCAGAACGAATTCCTTGTGTGTGCACACTTGGTGAATAAAGCTTATTCTGGTTCTGATTTAATCGAGTAAATCATTATCGACAATTAATCGATCCTCAATTAATCATTAACATCCCTAGCATAGACATTTCCTTTGACTAAACACAAACAGGACAAGGATGACTAAATAAGATAAAAAAGTATATTTGTTGTGGGACTAAAACTAAGACTAAAATAAATAAACATTTTAGGTCAGTCTTGGAAGAAAACATATCAAACAGTCTTTACAATAACCTGTTAGAGGAGCACAGCGGTTCACTGACATCAACTAAATGGCCCTCTACCACCACAAACGCATCATAATACCAGGCGTACACGAGGCATTAGCTACACCCATATTCCACCTAAAACCCGACACTCAGCCAAAACCTAATCCCTACAGCCCTGGAAAACAGCTTTATGTGGCTAGCGGGGGGAGGGAGTAAAACATTATTCTATGACATAATCTGCCTTGCATTGTTACTGTCAACATCTGCCTGACAAATCAATTAACACACCGATTTAGTTCCTTATACATTCATTATTAACACACATCACACAAATAATGTGTGCTACTACATACATCATGTATTGTTAGAGTTTTACAATGTTGGTGTTGCAGTGATTTTCTCTACGTTAATAAACACTGCACATCTAATCACCTCAAAAACAAGCTCCTACTGATCTGAGCTGGTATGTATGAACCCCATAAGAGTTGTTCATGAACCATTGGGTCCCTAATCGAGGACATCTTTCTATCTGATGTGAACATCTTTCTATCTGATGTGAGACCCAGAAACTGCGTAAAAGGTCCCTACAAAGTCTTTAGAATCTTCCCTACATTGATTTTAATCTTAACATGCAGCATCACTGGTGCTTTCGGGCAGTGAGACAGAAGTGAGCTGTGCTGTCCAGATAGGGACCCTACTGGATTTGAGGGTCTAATCGGAGTCATTGGTTCTTTAGTGAATACAAGTGAGTTGTGCTGTCCAATCCTACTAGATTTTAAGGTATAATCTGTAGAGACTGCGGTTGCTAGGGTTACCAGTATAAACGTCTCTGTATATGGGGTGCAGATGGAAGCACAAGGTTTAGGGGACATGCACTCGGAGTGTAGACGCGGCGCGAGGTGAGAGCGCGCTGCAGAAGATGGCGTCGCGTCACTCACTCACACACACCTGTGCGGCGTGTTCATCTTCATGCTTAAACACTTCACGAGCGAGCACAACACATGGTTATTGCGTGTGTAACACACACACACACCGACAGCAGACTGTAAACGCGCGCCAGCCACGCGGGAATCGCTCTGTGCTGTCTCTGGCACGTGCCCGTGAAATCCATCGTAAAGCAACAGGGAAACGCGCAAAATGGGATTATTTCGGTATCCACGCGCTTTATTGTGTGCTGATGGCGGGCAGTGTGATATCCCGCGTGTATAAATGTGACACACGTTGAGTTAAACTGTTGTAAAAGCATGCAGTCGGTGTAAACATCCCGACTGGAGATTATAGCGTTACATAAACACGAGACTGATAGAGAGGATTCCTGGGCGGATTATTTCACACTATATGTGAGAATATAACCATATGCAACACACACACACAAACGCGTCATTAACAACATCATTAACGTTGGACGTGTTTCGTTCAACTGCTCAAAGAAAACAAACCTAAAACACCAATTTACACACATGCATTTAACACAAGAGCGTAAAGCATCATTGCACCCACGACACGTAACGTTATTCACGTGAAGCATATTTAACGTTACTCATCGTTCAAACACTAAGCAAGCACATATAAACAAACACAAATACGATGAGAAAAATACACATAATCCACTATTATAAATCAAGCAATCAGAAAGACAAGATCTGACCATCATGCGAAAAATAAAGTTGCTCTACGTTAACGTACTTCAGAATCAGATCCATGCGTGATCCCCATCAGAAAAACCCAAACACTGATCATATTTATCAAATACAGCAGTAATCGTACCTTATTCAGTCTAGAAACGCTCAGGAAAACGTTCGGGACGCGGTTTGCTGTAAAAAAACGCCTCGGAAATGTTCCGTTAAAATTCCCTCAGCTGAATCTTTCTGGGAGAAAAGCCAACGTAGTGAAACACGCGAACCCGCCCCGCTCTGTCGACGATGAAACCCGCCCCTGCGCTCTGATTGACTAACGGGCGTCTAACCCGAATTGTAATTGGTTGGACTCGCTTGTCTGTCTAAAATACGCGTCGCTATTGGTGGGCTGTGAAAGCGGTGCGTAATAAGGATGTTGACCGTCGAAGCGCGGACAAAAGGAGCAGCAGCTAGACTGTTGACTAAAGTTAAACAGCGCCCACTAGTGGATAATGTAACATAAATCACACTAACCTGAACAATCTTCAATAATATTCCACATTTCATGCACTTCATTTGTTGGAAAATTATATTAACCACAAATTTAGCCTCTGCACAATAACCGTGATTTAACCATGGTATGTACATTTTACATTTATGCATTTGGCAGACGCTTTTATCCAAAGCGACTTACATTACATTGTACTATACATTTGTACATTTTGTATAGTAAGCAAGTGGAGGTTAGGTGTCTTGCTCAAGGGCACCTCAGCTGTTACCCGCCAGACCTGAGAATCGAACCAGCAACCTTCTGATCATGAGTCCAACTCTCTAACCACTGGACCACGACTGCCCACATGTAGTCTGACAAATCGTCTGGCAGATGGGAACCAACAGAACACCAAAAAACACCCACTGCAATAAGACCCAAAACACTGCAACTGGTAAACCGCTGATGGATCATAATAGTATTTGTAACAGAAAATATTAAAATTTCTATTTTTTTTAACAGACATCAACCTTGCAAGAGCACAACACAGAAAAGTTTATGTAAATATGGAAAAGACCAAGCAGGATTATGTCAGTTTAACATCTGCTTGCATCTCTGCTGATGTAAGACAAAACAAGAACTGTAAACAATAAAATCTATTTAAACAAAAGCATTGCTGGATGTTTATAATACAGCACCGTGATACTGGAATATGATTCGAATATTTACATTTACATTTAGCAGACGCTTTTATCCACAGCGACTTACAAATCAGGGTAAACAATGGAAGATGAATATGATTTTATTTCAATGGAAGTTTTAGTTTAGATTTTATTTAGCTATTTTCAGTTCATAATTGTAGTCAAAGTTATCAGTTTATTGTGAAGTTTTTTATATAATATTTAGGCCTATATGCTATTGTGTTTCAATTAATAGACACACTTTAATAGATTTAGTTAACTAAGTTGCACTTACACAAAACTGGAAAATGACACATCAACCAGTCAGTATGGTTATATTGAATGTTATGACCTGTTTTTGCAAATCCACAAAAAATCAAAAGGTTTCACATAGCTGCAACTGTGTTTATAGCTATGACAAAACAACTTTCATAACTCTCAATGAGCGATGAAGGTATATGACAAAACAAAACTTGTCACTCACCAGAGGATGAACAGATATCCAGAGAACACGGCCACAATCCATCCACACCATTGAAAGACAGATAACAGAGAAGAAACACAGAGAGTTTGTGTAAGTTATATACATTTAAATTGACAAGAAAGAAATACTCAACAGAATGAAAGTACCTTTGTGGCCGGAGCAGAAAAGTCCTGAAATGTGACCTAAAAGAAATCAATCTCACATTTAAAACATCTCTCTTCACCCGTGAGTGCTGACGTTCAACATCTCAGAGCATGGCTGTATTCATTCTGAACAGAGGCGCAGCAAAAAAAAAACTATACAACAACATCACACGAAATAAGGATCCGAAGCCCGACGTGCGTCTGCGCAAGCGCAACGGGCTGGAAGTGCACAGTAAATCTCCAGAGCACACCGGGCTAATGAAGGTTAAAAATAGCATGTTGTTGCTCTGACTGCTGGCCAGGGTTAACTGTAATGAGGATTTGTGATGGACAGAGAGGATCCACAGATTCTTCATGCTAAGTTTAGTCACACACACAAATAAACAGGCCCACGTGCACCACAGAGAGAGTTTCTATTATACACCTTATATTGCTATTGATATCATTGAATCAGCATTATTTACGTATGGTCGGGCGACACAGTGGCTCGGTGGTTAGCACTGCTGCCTCACAGCAAGAAGGTCTCCGGTTTGAGCCCCGGCTGGTACAGGAGGCCTTTCTGTGTGGAGTTTGCATGTTCTCCCTGTGTCAGCGTGGGTTTACTCCGGTTTACTCCCACGGCCCAAAGACATGCAGGATAGGTTAATTGAGAAATCCAAATTGCCCCCCCCCCCGACTCATGTATAGAAAAGATTTGTGTATAGTATCGACTTGTGTGTATAGAGTGACTAGTTCTCGCCATGAATATAGCCTTAGATGCTGGAATGGCGTTAATAAATAAATACATTTACGTATGATTTAATGTAAATAAATACATTCATTTGTTATTAAGTATTCTGGTTATAACCCTACTACTACTAATGTAGCAAGGAATGTTCTCGTAATGCTGTCTAAAAGTGATTAAAATGCATTTGATCAGCGTTATATGCCATTGCTAAACATGCTAAAAACATTGAAACGTTTACAACATTCTTTTCTGTCCAGATAACTAAATGAGAATGTTGGGAAAATGTTGTTGAGGCATATTTTTGCTAGCTGGGAAGATAAAATGAATAAGTCTTTATTAAATAATTCTTTATTCTGTAGCACATCCAACATTCTCTGTATCTTTTGCAATGTAACTTTATTTTCTCAGATGAGCACCTGTATTTATACAGTAGTTTGCAGATGAAGAGGCAATTGAAAGAGTTTCAAAAAGCAACACACACGGAACACAACGATCGGTATTAAAATGAACGATAAGCTATACAGTATGTGGTTAGCGAGTCACATGTCATTCTTTAAATATTTGTTTATACACATTATCAAGAACTTCCACAGAGTTGAAAACAGTTTTCTTGACAAGCATGTACGTTCATAAAGAGTGAATAGTGTGTAACTCAACCCCTGACCCCGTTACACAGCCCTCGGCACTCTCAATGGAAGTGTTTGATTGGCTCACCTCAAACTCCAGGCGGTTGAAAGTTCTTAGGGGGCAGACGCTGGTTTCACCTGCATGAGCGGAGATGAGAACGTCTCTTTTCTTTACACCTGTTAGCCGCTCCACCTGTGAACTTGGCTCAGATAGTTGTGTTCACCCCCCCGTCGCTCTGAAACCCAGCCGGCAGTGTAATGTTACACAACACAAACAAGGGTGTGAAAGAGGAGCAAATGCAGCACTCCTGCCATTGTACACAGCACTGAATACAATACGTGTGTGTGTGTGTGTGTGTGTGTGTGTGTGTGTTTCCTCTCACAGAAAGTGAAAATAATCACTCGATAGGTTTTAAAGTCTTTATAACATGTTTAGCCTGGTTAGAGCTCTCAAAATACTTTGTTGTTTAACGTGAAGACACAACTGTAAGAATGACTTTCTAAAAGTATACATAACATGCTTGGGCCAAGTTCACTGTCATCATTTATTCACTCTTATGTGTTTGTAAATCTGTATGTGAGTCTTTCTTCAGTGGAACACAGCAGAAGATATTTTGAGAAATGTCTCAGTGGTTTTGTTTATAAAATGGAAGTCAATGGGGTTCAGTGTTGTTTGATTATCAACATTCTTTAAAATATCTTCTGTTGTGTTCTGAAGAAAAAAACTCATAATTATTTTTAGTCCTTTAAATGTGGTAAATTGTGAATAACCAGAAGTTACATATATGTTGCTATTAACAACAACAACAGAAATTCCAATAACAAATATCATTATGAACCATTCATTTTTGATCATTTTTTGTTCCCATTTGCTAGATAATATCCCACCAATAGAACCCAACACGTTACCAGCAGACCCACAGACAGGATGGGTTTGGGTTTGTTTTCAGATTAAGAACACTTCGCTGTTCTGTGCAAAAGTATTGAGTGTTCGTGAACGGTTTTATCTAAAGCTTCAACATATTCTTCATTAATGACTACAGCTCACCAACAAACTTAACTGCTGGATGAACGTCACAATATTTCATAAATATTCAAAAGCCAAGCGTTCAATATAGATTAAACATGGTCTGGGTTTTATCTTCATCCAAAACCAAAAAATGTTGTCACTTTCTGTCCTATTATTTAATTTCTCTAACGCGTTATTATATGTATTGCGCAGCACGTGTCCCCTCTGACTCTCCGTACCGTGTGTTTCACGCGCTCAGTAAGTAAACACGAGCACCTGTTTATAACGCGAATACTGATACATTAGTGTAACTATTCTCTTCATGCAAGATAACGCGATTATCATACATGTAAATAACCCGCAATAGACCCGTTTAAACACTTTATCTGAAATATATGACAATATTTACATGAGTTACATCTGCGATCCGTCAGTGATCTGTCATGATCCGATGTCACTTTCTGTTCGCTAGAACACTGAACAGCTTCTCAAGAGTGTTTTATTGTCAAGTTCCTAACACACGACACAAACTCGTGGCTTTCCGCGTCATATCTCAGTGCTATCATACCGACATCAGGAGTATGCAGGATGTTACAGAGACACGCAGTGTAGCATGCGGTGAAGACCAGTCAGATATCATGAGCTGCACACTACAACATCAGACTCATCAACACATCAGCAGCACTACTGAGGGTGAGACATGCGCACTACACGTCCTGTACATTTCATTATAAGGAAAACACTTACTTTACATCATGTGGATACGAATAAACGGAGCGAGCAGCATTTCTGTAAAGAAGAATAGCATATGTGCAGTTTGTAATATGAACTGTATATATTTTTTAAAAATATGTTTCTTTTGTGAAATGTGAAAAAGGAACAGGTCTGTTCAGGAGTAAATAATCAGTAGTTAGGACAGTAAAATAAACAGGCTGAATATCAATTAAAGGAGAAACTCTCCAGTGATCTGCCTTAGTGCAGTTCATTACTATTAATGTTTGTCATTAGCACAATAAACGTTACGTCCTTTTTAAAATCAGAATAAACCCAGATGTGTAATTCTTATCATATTGACTTTAAACATAACAGTTCAACAACTATTACAAAGCTGTAGTTACACCTTTTGGTCTTTGTTTTTTAGGGGTTAAGAAGGTAAAGAAGTCAAAGAAAGAGCCAAAGAAAAGCAAGAGGAAGAGGAAAGAGAAGTACAGACGTGCTGCAGACTGCTCAGACAGTCTGATGTCAGAACTTCCCTTTGCAAACACAGAGATCTGGACGGAGCTGGGCTGTGAGTCACACACACACACACACACAGAAGTCTCTTCTCAGTCCTTGTAGAACAAAAGCAGAATGTAGAAACGTACTTACCTTTGAGAGTCAAGGTGTCATGAGCTTCTGTGAGCTCCGGTCACGAGCCGGGAGGTGGAATCATTGTGTGAAACGCTGGAGTGATCACACACACACACACACACACACACACACACACACACACTGAAGCGTTGAACTGAAGGGTGAAGTTCAATTGCCAAGTGATGCGAGGATCGGCCTTGTACCGCAGCTGCTCTGCATTCAGATTTCTCCGGCAGCTGGCTACAGACGATGAATAAAACATTTGTTGTGCCTTTCACTTTTCTTCTTTGCCTCCCTTAGAGAAATGCTTCTGTTCCTCACAGTTTCAACATTTGCTTCTCAATAGCTCAAACAGATATACAGTCACACCCAAAAGTCAGTGAAAATAAATTTTTTTAACATAAATTTGAGATTGTTGTAGTATTTCAGCAGCTTGTGAGTGTGATGTTCTCCAGAAGGATTTATGCACGATCACTGTCACATTTTTTTATTTAAGATTTGTTGTACTGTCACTTTTCAAAGAATCTCTGACTTGACGGCCTTTTTTGAGTGTTATGGTTGAATTTAGTTTTATACCTTTAGTTACCAGCTCAGAATCAAGCGTGAAGAAAAAGCGTAAGAGAGGAGAGAGCGGACGAGTGGAGAGTGAGGAAGATGGAGATAAAAAGAAAATGAAAAAACCGACAACTCGCCCAAACTACTTCATCTCAGTGCCGATCACCAACCCAAAGGTATGACTTGACGTGTGCTTCAGATGTAATAGAACTTGATGGTTTCATTTCTTTCAGTCATGAACCTCGGCTCTCAAATTATATTTCATTTTATTACACTCAAAATCAAACATCGACATTGTAATGAGTTCGCTAAGCTGGAGGAAAGAGGCGGGGTCGGCAGGGTATGTTCCAAATAATATTTATTGTAAAACAAATCAAAAGCGGCTTCCAAAACACCAAACAAACACAAACCAACAAACGAAAAAACTAGCTCCCTTGCTAGTTTGCCACGCGGTAAATAGCACGCCTCCCTGCGTGCACATACTCTCTCTCTGGGTCTCTCTGTCGAATCCGGCCCCGGCGGCGCTTCTTAAGCCTCCTCTCCCCAATCACTGGAACAAGAGACAGCAGGTTAGAAGCCACTCGTGGCGGAGCTCCGCCCTCCCAGACGGAGCGTGGCCACGCCCCCCTTGCCACAGACATTTAATGACACATCTCTTGAATTTTGATCTGCAGCCAATAAATCCCAACACTTGTTGTGTTTGACTACAAAACACCTCACTGCATGTGAACCTGCTATGTCAGGGTTATGAGTTTTCTTCATGTTATTTGAGGATGAGGGCATGTCACGCATGTCTAGTTTGACACATTTTGAATACGGTTACAGAATACAGTTTGAATGGACTCAAAACCTTTGGCATCTACAACAGAAACATGGGAAGAGTTTGCTTTCTTGTAAAAGTCAATAAGCCAAGTTGTGATGTGTTGTTTGTGTTTAGCGTGTTTTACCTGGCTGTCCATGACTCAATCAGAGCAGACCTGTGACCCAGAACTGCTTTGTGTGTATGTGTTTCAGATCAAAGAGGTGGTGAAGGAAGTTCAGAAGTTAGTTCTGGAGAAAGACTCCCGTCTGTCTCGAGCTCTTATACCTGTGGACACACTACACATCACTCTACTGGTTACACACCTGAGTACACAACAGCAGGTGGAAGTGTAAGAGCTTTTCTGCTTTCAAACGTGTGTGTGTGTGTGTGTGTGTGTGTGTGTGTGTGTGTGTGTGTGTGTGTGAAATATATGACTATGAAGTCTGTAACACAACACTTACCCAAGTTATACGCAGTATCAACACTCACACAGACAGAAGTGAATGTTTACTGTGCAGTCCACATATATATAACTGATGTTAAAGACTTCTAACACAACTTACAAACATGTTTAGGTGATACTTAGTACTTGGTTTGACTAGTGACATCTGCATAATGATTTTACTGTGTGTGTGTGTGTGTGTGTGTGTGTGTGTGTGTGTGTGTGTGTGTGTGTGTGTCAGTGCTGTTTCTGCACTGTCAGATCTGCAGGACTCTCTGAACACATTGTTGGGAGGCAGGAGTCTTGTTCTACCCTTCTGTGGTGTGGGACACTTTAAACAGGAAGTGGCATTTGTTCAGATAGCAGAAGGAGATCATCTGAGCACGCTCACACACATGGCAGGTAAGGAACATATCACATGACAGATGATAGTTCATGTGTGACACAAACTCAACTGCAAATGCCCCAAACACTTCCAGTTGTTCGAAACACTTTTTATTTTATTCTTTAAAAAATGACACCTACACCACAGCTCACAATCTATCGCTCATGTGATACTTAATAGCTCATCATTATTTTTATGTTATGGCCGAAGCAGTTTAAATCTATTCTAGCGGTCACTGGATAATGTGTATCAATGCACAATGACTGTAAAGAGAAGGGTGCTTTATTATGAACACACAAATATTCATAAATGTTTAAATTCACATACATGAAACACAAGAAAATGTTGTATTCGAAAACATGGTTTACATCCAAGTAAAGAATAGAAAATGCTGTCAACCCCCCACTACTCTCTCTCTCTGTGTATTGATTATGTTCTTGTCTTACACTGAGGACGGTGAAGTAGTCTTGGGCCTGTGGGTGAGAGGCTGTAAATAGACTATCCCAGGATGCATCATTCTCTGAGGTCTCATGCTTCTTTCTCTTCACCCAGAGCGAGTGAGGAAGGTGTTTGAGGAGAGAGGCATCGCGTCTGCTGATGATAAAGCATTCAAACCTCATCTGACGTTTCTGAAACTCTCACGAGCGCCCAAACTACGCAAGCAGGTAAGCACCTTCACCAGCACGACTCGGTGTGTGTGCGCATGCGTTAGATCGATTTGTGAAAATGTTTTCATTTGATACATCTCAGTCCTGTTTGAACAGGATTCTTACATTTTTACTTTGATGCCCAAGCAAAATGAACTGAAGCAGACTCCACACAATCACGCAGTGATCTTAGACACCAACAGTGAGTTGAGTATCCTGGTTATGAAGTGTAAGAATTACACAAGGTGTCATTGTAAAACGACCTCAAATTAAACTTACTACTTTAGGATAAGTCTACCAACAGGTACCGTTTTAATGGGAATAAATTAATATGAATGAATATTATTTAGAAGAGCCATTTTTCAGGATTATTTCCATTCATTTTCTTTGACTGTAAAGAGACAGACACTCTTGACTAATACATTGTTTTCATTCTCAATAGTTCAGCTGTGAGTGTTCATTATGAAATCAAACCAATGTGACCTGCTCTAGCTTGCAGGAATGATGTATGTGTTTAATATATTATCATTTTTCTGTTGAATCTTTAAAAAGTCAGAAGAAAAAAAGCAGTCCATAGAGATAATATCAGTCCACAACCAGCCATCACTTTACCACAATCAGATTAAAAACACATTACACAGCTTCAACTTACCCATAATTCACTGCAGCACCATCCTGTGGATGAGAGGATGAGTTTTATGACTGATTACAGCAGCGTGTGTGTGCGTGCGTACGTGACAGACAGACAGTTTTGGATGTGGATGTTTTTTCTCAGTGTGGAGGATAAAGATAGGATAGTCTTCTTCTGGAGGTCAACAGACAACAGCATACATCCGACTGTAAACTGTGTGCGTGTGCGTGCGTGTGTTTACTCTGAATGTATTTTGTCATGTGTGTTTCTGGGCAGGGTGTTAAAAAGCTCAATCCTATGCTGTTGGCAGACTTTGAGAGTCTTGTTTTTGGAGACGAATGTGTGTGTAGAGTGGACCTGTGCTCCATGCTGAAGAAAAAGACTGCAGATGGATATTATCACTGTGAGAAGAGCATCACATTCAGTAAGTCACTTAAAATCTGTAACATCAGCTCGACATCATGAAGATCTGTCGGATTCAGTCATAGACAGCAGTGATAAATACAAATAATAATGTAACAATGTGATTATTCAAAGTTTGGATAGCAAAAGAAATGGGCTTTAGCTTTTAAAATACTTTCTTTATTTTGGCCCAGTATTACCTGTTTGTTGGGGGAGACACACTAACCTCTTAACATGGACATCATGTCCTCATCCTCTTAATCATATACAGCACCATTCTAAACAAGATCAAAGAAAATAGGACCACGATGACCTTAAATCCAGATTATTCTGCTGTTGTTTTCCTTTTCCAAACTTTCAGTATTCTTGTCATGGTAATAATTTTGTGCGTTATTGGGCTCAGGCCACATGATATTCTGAGTACATTTCCATAGTGTACACTGTTGGTTCAGAGTTATGTCTGTTTCACATATACTCCGTTTGCAGTACATAACATACGTGGTGTAAAGTTTTCACATGCAATGTGTTTCCAGAACACTGCCGATCTGCATCTTATGTGTCCCACAAATTCAACAACTTCCACATGTTTATCTCTTTACAGCAGCCCTTCCATACACACATTATAACATACTGTGTAATGTATTTCACATAGAACAAATATACTTTTAAGTATATTTTGACTGGATTAGGCATTTTTCTGAAAAGGGTTTTGCTTTTTCTTGCTTTATCCTGGAATTCAGGGGTGCAGAAGTGGAACATACAGTATATGCAGTGCATGAGCACAGCAGGGAGGAGGCGCCATTGTGCCCGAATCATTTATTTTTACAAACTTTAATATAATGTTATAAATAATCAAACTATCATCCTAAGTGTGTATGACAATCAAAGTATTTGAACCTCTACATTGATCAAGACGTCTTGGGAAGGAAGCAGCAATGAAGTTGATGTGAGCAGTGACTGGGGATGTTTCACTGCTAACATGTACAGTATAATACATTCGAATGTTTAATCATGTTTCAGAATCAAATGTGATCACAGTTTTGACACGGTTATTTTGTTGCCAAATCATTTTGTGGAGAATAAGTGTCACATGACTGATGTAATCTGATGTTAATGGCTAAAATGGTGTTGTGTGTGCGTGCAGATTTCAGTGATGTTTCAGCACACACTAGAGGTCACTGTTGACTTATCTAAAGCTCTGAAAGCATCACACTCTGTCTTCCTACAAACCAATGAATATTTAGCCCAATCCAGTTATTAAAGTTACTATAACAAACACCACAGTCATAAAGAAAGACCGAAGTTATCTATTATGATTTGACTGCCATAATGTCCATGAATAGCTGGAGCTGCTGGGAACTGTGGTGTTACTGGAATATTGTTGAAAGGGCTGAACTGAGGTCAGTCTGTCATACGTAGTGTCTTTACAGTGATATTTATAACTGTGTGTGAGATAGAGACACATATCAATGACGTCATGTTACTCATGTTTACTCTCATCCTGAAGCAGTCTGATGATGTGGATCGATAATGTCTCATTTACAGTCGTCGTCCTCTTAAAATAGAGCGAGACTGCTGTGATCAATACAGACGGCTGAATGTGTGTCTAACACAACTTACAGAAAGTGTTTCTAAAAACATTTACATCATCATCATCACCTCAACAGATGATCGGAGATGAACCTCACACACAAACACAAAATCAGTGTATTGTTTGATCTCAATTGTATTTACAATGCAGTACATATTTATATTCAATGTAAATATGTCCATATTAATATTTATTTACTGTCAGATATTGTCAATCAAATCCCTGGGACATGGAACGTGGTTTGTCAGAATTAACACAACATCTCATCTACTCTATAATACACTTTAACTTTCAAATATTTAAGTTCATATTACATTGTAAGAGCCACCCGTGTCTAATAAGTGTAATTAGAGATATATAATTTTTTCTGCTTCTGTAGAGGAGAACATCACAACATCCCTTTTTAATCTGTTGAGAATAACATCTGAATCACATTCCTTCATATAAAAGGATTTTGCATCAATATTTTTGTTTTCAGTCCAGTCACGCTGTCATGTGTTCATCTGATAATATGATGATGATAGTTAAGAACTGTTTAATGAAGATAAGAACAACTCTGTCATCTTCAACAGTCCTGGAATGTAATGTCTTTCCAAGAAACAGATGTGAATGATCTTCCTCGTGCTTCTTTCAGGAATGTTCCTTTTTCCAAACATTTCCTCAGGAAATGGATTTTTGAAATCCATGTCCACTTTATTAAGAATTATCTCTTTGTTATCATACGGAGTCATTTCTCATGTAGTGTTAGATGTTATATAGTGTGTGATATTCAGTGTGTGTGGTGTGTAGAGGCAGGACGACGGGTTGTGTTGTAATCATTCAGCCTCAAGCACAGTGCAGTGACCTGATTACCACGCTTTTACCACACCACCACCTCACTGCTCTTACACACACACACCACCACCTCACTGCTCTTACACACACACACCACCACCTCACTGCTCTTACACACACACCACCACCTCACTGCTCTTACACACACACACCACCACCTCACTGCTCTTACACACACACACCACCACCTCACTGCTCTTACACACACACACCACCACCTCACTGCTCTTACACACACACACCACCACCACCTCACTGCTCTTACACACACACACCACCGCCTCACTGCTCTTACACACACACACCACCTCACTGCTCTTACACACACACACACACCACCACCTCACTGCTCTTACACACACACCACCACCTCACTGCTCTTACACACACACACACCACCTCACTGCTCTTACACACACACACACCACCTCACTGCTCTTACACACACACACCACCACCTCACTGCTCTTACACACACACACCACCACCTCACTGCTCTTACACACACACACCACCACCTCACTGCTCTTACACACACACCACCACCTCACTGCTCTTACACACACACACCACCTCACTGCTCTTACACACACACACACACACACCACCTCACTGCTCTTACACACACACACACACACACCACCTCACTGCTCTTACACACACACACACACACACACACACACACACACCACCTCACTGCTCTTACACACACACACACACCACCACCTCACTGCTCTTACACACACACACCACCACCTCACTGCTCTTACACACACACACACCACCTCACTGCTCTTACACACACACACACACCACCTCACTGCTCTTACACACACACACCACCACCTCACTGCTCTTACACACACACACCACCACCTCACTGCTCTTACACACACACACCACCACCTCACTGCTCTTACACACACACACCACCACCTCACTGCTCTTACACACACACACCACCTCACTGCTCTTACACACACACACACACACACCACCTCACTGCTCTTACACACACACACACACACACACCACCTCACTGCTCTTACACACACACACACACACACACACACACCACCACCTCACTGCTCTTACACACACACACCACCACCTCACTGCTCTTACACACACACACACCACCACCTCACTGCTCTTACACACACACACACCACCTCACTGCTCTTACACACACACACACACACCTCACTGCTCTTACACACACACACCACCACCTCACTGCTCTTACACACACACACACACACCACCTCACTGCTCTTACACACACACACACCACCACCTCACTGCTCTTACACACACACACACCACCTCACTGCTCTTACACACACACACCACCACCTCACTGCTCTTACACACACACACCACCACCTCACTGCTCTTACACACACACACCACCACCTCACTGCTCTTACACACACACCACCACCACCTCACTGCTCTTACACACACACACCACCACCTCACTGCTCTTACACACACACACCACCACCACCTCACTGCTCTTACACACACACACCACCGCCTCACTGCTCTTACACACACACACCACCTCACTGCTCTTACACACACACACACACACACACACCACCACCTCACTGCTCTTACACACACACACCACCACCTCACTGCTCTTACACACACACACACACCACCTCACTGCTCTTACACACACACACACACCACCTCACTGCTCTTACACACACACACCACCACCTCACTGCTCTTACACACACACACACCACCACCTCACTGCTCTTACACACACACACACCACCTCACTGCTCTTACACACACACACCACCACCTCACTGCTCTTACACACACACACCACCACCTCACTGCTCTTACACACACACACCACCACCTCACTGCTCTTACACACACACACCACCTCACTGCTCTTACACACACACACACACACACACCACCTCACTGCTCTTACACACACACACACACACACCACCTCACTGCTCTTACACACACACACACACACACACACACACCACCACCTCACTGCTCTTACACACACACACCACCACCTCACTGCTCTTACACACACACACACCACCTCACTGCTCTTACACACACACACACACCACCTCACTGCTCTTACACACACACACCACCACCTCACTGCTCTTACACACACACACACCACCACCTCACTGCTCTTACACACACACACACCACCTCACTGCTCTTACACACACACACCACCACCTCACTGCTCTTACACACACACACACCACCACCTCACTGCTCTTACACACACACACCACCACCTCACTGCTCTTACACACACACACCACCACCTCACTGCTCTTACACACACACACCACCACCTCACTGCTCTTACACACACACACCACCACCTCACTGCTCTTACACACACACACCACCACCTCACTGCTCTTACACACACACACACCACCACCTCACTGCTCTTACACACACACACACCACCTCACTGCTCTTACACACACACACCACCTCACTGCTCTTACACACACACACACCACCTCACTGCTCTTACACACACACACCACCACCTCACTGCTCTTACACACACACCACCACCTCACTGCTCTTACACACACACACCACCACCTCACTGCTCTTACACACACACACACCACCTCACTGCTCTTACACACACACACACACCACCTCACTGCTCTTACACACACACACACACACACACACACACACACACACACACACACCACCTCACTGCTCTTACACCCACACACACACACACACACACCACCTCACTGCTCTTACACACACACACACACCACCTCACTGCTCTTACACACACACACACACACACACACCACCTCACTGCTCTTACACACACGCACACACACACACCACCTCACTGCTCTTACACACACACACACCACCTCACTGCTCTTACACACACACACACCACCTCACTGCTCTTACACACACACACACACACACCACCTCACTGCTCTTACACACACACACCACCTCACTGCTCTTACACACACACACACACACACACCACCTCACTGCTCTTACACACACACACACACACCACCTCACTGCTCTTACACACACACACACACACACACACACCACCTCACTGCTCTTACACACACACACACACACCACCTCACTGCTCTTACACGCACACACCACCTCACTGCTCTTACACACACACACCACCACCTCACTGCTCTTACACACACACACCACCACCTCACTGCTCTTACACACACACACCACCTCACTGCTCTTACACACACACACCACCTCACTGCTCTTACACACACACACACACACACACACACACCACCACCTCACTGCTCTTACACACACACACCACCACCTCACTGCTCTTACACACACACACCACCTCACTGCTCTTACACACACACACACACACACACCACCTCACTGCTCTTACACACACACACACACACACACACCACCTCACTGCTCTTACACACACACACACACACACACACCACCTCACTGCTCTTACACACACACACCACCTCGCTGCTCTTACACACGCACACACACACGCACACACACCACCTCACTGCTCTTACACACACACACACCACCTCACTGCTCTTACACACACACACACACACACCACCTCACTGCTCTTACACACACACACACACCACCTCACTGCTCTTACACACACACACACACACCACCTCACTGCTCTTACACGCACACACACACACCACCTCACTGCTCTTACACACACACACACACCACCTCACTGCTCTTACACACACACACACACCACCTCACTGCTCTTACACACACACACACGCACACACACACCACCTCACTGCTCTTACACACACACACACACCACCTCACTGCTCTTACACACACACACACACACACACACACACCACCTCACTGCTCTTACACACACACACCACCTCACTGCTCGTACACACACACACACACACACACACCACACCACCTCACTGCTCTTACACACACACACACACACACACACACACCACCACCTCACTGCTCTTACACACACACACACACACACACACACAACCACCACCTCACTGCTCTTACACACACACACACACACACACACACACACCACCTCACTGCTCTTACACACACACACACACACACACACACACACACCACCACCTCACTGCTCTTACACACACACACACACACACACACACACACACACCACCTCACTGCTCTTACACACACACACACACACCACCTCACTGCTCTTACACACACACACACACACCACCACCTCACTGCTCTTACACACACACACACACACACACACCACCTCACTGCTCTTACACACACACACACACACACACACACACCTCACTGCTCTTACACACACACACACCACCTCACTGCTCTTACACACACACACACACACACACACACCACCTCACTGCTCTTACACACACACACACACACCTCACTGCTCTTACACACACACACACACACACACACACACACACACACACACACACACACACACACCACCTCACTGCTCTTACACACACACACACACACCTCACTGCTCTTACACACACACACACACACACACACACCACCTCACTGCTCTTACACACACACACACACACACACACACACACTGTGGTCTCTGTGGTGAACATGTCATGCTTGTTGTTATATATGATATCAGTGAAGGTGGCTGTATCTGTTGTTCTTGTTGTTCAGTATTCTGTTGGTCAGATGTTGTGTTTTGATCTTCACATTAGACATGAGACAGTCAGTTTTAGTATGGATGAGCGTGTGTGTTCAGGAGAAATAATTCTTATTACACCAGTTATAAGAACATGATCAGACTGACTTCAGTTCATTGTCAGGTTCAGTGTTTGGAGAATTCTGATGACTGGTGTGAAAGCAACACATTCTTATCAGAAGTAAACCTTTGGACACTTGTTCATTTAAAGCCTTTTAAAGCATTACACAAGAGTGTGCGCACGCGCGTGTTTTCTCATGACCTTTGTTCTGTTTGCTGTCGATATGTTTAATACTTCTGAAGTCTAAGTTGATAAGCAGAAGGTGTGAGAACACATTTTTAGGTTAAGTGGTTTATTTGTCAGGTGTCATGGTAAGAAACCCATTAACAGAATCCATAATTATTATTCTGCAGGATTATTTCATATTAATAACTGACACAACAGGAATAATGTGAAAAGAACATCATGAGCATCAACCTGACGGTGTTTGACTCTGTCAGGGGAACGTGATGATGGCTTTATTAGTTAGAACAGAGCTGTATGAAGGTTGAAGGTTGAAGGTTCACATTTATGATGTAAGTCAGTCATAAAAACATTTAAGTGTGTGACCACACACCCGTTCCATTACAACAATCACATTACATGTTAACTTATTAATCTCATTAACACAGACTTAAGAGCAGAGAGACGTGTGTGTCTGTGTGTGTATGTGTGTGTGTGTGTGTGTGTCCTGTTAGTGTCTGTCATACAAGAGAATCATGTTTTATGAAGATGTGTTCTTCACTGCATTTGATATCCCACAATCCTGTGTGTGCAGATGTGCAGTGTGCAGAAGGAATACAAACCGAGTTCAAAATAAGTAGGATTGTAGTGAAGTTCAATCTGTTTTAAATCAGATATTATTCTACCAGGGTATGTTTAGGTTAGATATGATATATTGGTCAGATAAGCCAGTATCCCCGCCCCAAACTCCAGACCTGGTCCTTATAGCTGTCTGATACCAGAGAAAGTGTAACAAAAAATAGACATGTAAAAATCAGTATTATTATTATTATCTGCTGTTCTTGATGATAATACAGCCAAATGATGGATTAATGTAAATGTTTTTAAAGGCTAAATATAAGAGGCATATGAATTTGGAGTAAATTGTGAAGATTATCACATTACAAAATATCTCAATGTTTTATAAAATATGCTTTTTTTTCTGTGTTCAACGTGTTATTTTCTGCTTGAATTTAATGCATTTATTCACACAAACAGAGAGATTCAAAAAAGCAGAAGATAAAAACTCACGATTTCATTACTGTAAGCACTGCTGGGCCCCTGTTCACCCACAATACACACACACAAACACACACGTCTGCTGTGGAAATGTGTGTTCCTTTTTGTGATTGTAATGTTATGGATTATTGTCATGTGTCAGTGTTTCATGTCAGATTGTGATTAATGATGACAGGAGGTTTGAAACTCTGGTGCTGATGATGTCTGTACAGATTTGTGTGTGTACAGACACACACACAGCGATAAGCTTTTGTCCATTCCAAAGCAATTGTTCAAGCTGGCATGAGGATGGAGGCGGAGCTCCAGTCTCCCGATCTCCCACCAACCCCCTACACACACACACACACACACACACACGCACGCTTGCATAATCACAGCAGAGCGTGAGCTGGAAACGCGTGCTCTCTCTCTCTCTCTCTCTCTCTCTCTCTCTCTCTCTCTCATCATGGCTGGATTCTAGCAGTGTGTTTGGAGTGGAGTGCAGTTGTGCATCATGGGGCAGTTGTGCTGTTTTCCTCTCTCTCGTGCAGATGATAAGCTCAGTAAGTGTTTGGTGTGTGTGTGTGTGTGTGTGTGTGTGATCGGGGCTGCGGCCGCCGGAGATTCTCTCTCTACAGGAGACTGAAGATGACTGTCGCTGGTGTCATTGAGAGAACGGAGCTCTGCTGAGAGATCACCTAAATCATCTGCTGTTATTCACTCGTCCTGACCTCATCTCACACTCGCGTGCTGATGTTTCAGGTTTCTGAAGAATGGTTACACAGCTCTTCGTGCGCTCCTGTTTGTTTGAGGAGACAGAATTGAAGTCGTTCATTGGCTTCACATGAGGATTATCTGCGAATAATACAAAGAAAATTCAGTCTGTTCTTCACAGGACCAGCACATCAGTGATTTTTATTCTCAATGTGAACGACTCCAGAGCATTTGGATGTTTAAGGTGTTTTTGTTGATGAAAAGAGCTGTGTAAGGATTCTTATGAGGGTGAGTGAATGAAGACAGTGGTTTTTGTTATATTTGGGTGAAGTGTTTCTTTAAGAGCAGTAGAGGAGCTTTCCGTGAGTTTGAGATGAGCACATGGTGTGGTGTGAGCCGTGTCCTACATTCAGAGTCCAGATCATGAATCACATCACAGAGAAAACACAAGAGGTCAACTGAAGCTCAGCTTGTGTCGCTGCTTCACATGTGTGTGCGTTTGTTCATGTGTGATGCTCTCTAATGGTCACTGCCGTGTTAAAGCAGTGGGATCCACATAAATAATAGAAAAGACACGCACACACACACACATATACTCTAAACACAAACTCCATTCGGTCATGTGTTGTTTTGTTAAAGACATGAGCATCACATCTGTTTGATTCTTGTGTTGCTGTGAGATGAATTGTAATTTTATTGCTCAGATGTTTCTCTTTCAATGCTCAGGAGATTTAATGGAAGTTCTCAGTTGTGTTTCATTTAAGAGAAAGAGAAAAAAAGAGATTGAAATGAGAGTGTAATTGTTTACATTACATTTACATGCTTTTATCCAAAGCGACTTACAAGGAAAAGAGCATAAAATATTTTGTCAACATACTAAACAGTACCAATAGTTTTCAAGACCATGTTACTTGGAGAATTAAGATGAAGAAGACAGGAGAGAATGAAGATTTTTTTTTTATTTTGGTTAGACTAAACATACAGTTATTTGTTAGTCAGATAGATGCGGAACAGGAATGTTTTGAGTTGTTTTTTGAAGGTTGTGAAGGATGCTGCAGTTCAGGTGGAGGCTGGTAGTTCATTTCACCACAGAGGAACCCAATGTGTGAAGGTTTTTGCCAGCGTTCCTCGTTGTGATGGAACAACAAGGCATCGCTCATTTTCAGACAGAAGGTGACGGAAAGGAATGTAGACCTGAAGCAGTGAGTTAAGGTAAAGTGGCCATTCTGAAGGCCAGTGTCAGTGATTTGAACTTGATGCGGGCGGCGACTGGCAGCCAATGAAGTGAAATCAGGAGGGATGTTACATGGGTTCTTTTAGGCTAATTGAACACCAGACGTGCTGCTGCATTCTGGATCATTTGCAGGGGCTTGACTGCATTGGTTGGAAGGCCGGCCAGAAGAGAATTGCAGTAGTCCAGTCTTGATATGACCAGAGCTTGGACTAGAAGCTGAGAGGCATGATCCGACAGAAATGGTCTAATTGTCCTGATATTGTAAAGCATGTAAAGCTTAGGTTTTTGACGACAGACAGGACAGCAGTCTCTGTGGAATATCCTTTCTTGAAGCCGGATTGTTGACTTTCCAGAAGGGTGTTCTGTGAGAGATAAACAGAAAGTTGGTTAAATACTACCCTTTCAAGGGCCTTGGAAAAGAAGGGCAGGAGTGAGATTGGTCTGTAGTTGCTAGCCACTGAGGGGTCGAGTATTGGTTTCTTGAGCAGAGGTGTTACCAGGGCCTGTTTAAATGAGGTGGGGATGGTACCAGTGGTAATGGAGGTGTTAATAATGTGTGTGAGTTGAGGCAGTAGTGACTGAGAGATGAGAGGACTTTGGAATGGGGACAGGTGGTAGGCTGGGTTGAAAGAAGAATTTTGAAGACATTAGTTTCTGTGCAAGCCTGAAAGGAGAGAACGGAGGGAGTTAGGATAGCAACTGCTGATGTTCTCTACTTTATCAGTGAAGAAGTTGGCAAAGTCATCAGCAGTCAGTGAGGTATTGGGGGAGGAGGAGGGGGAAAGAAGAGAGGAGAAGGTTGAGAATAGTTGACTGGGGTTAGATGTAGTTTGGATTTTGTTTTGAAAGTACTAGATTTTAGCTGCAGATATATCAGTGGAAAGGAAGTTAAGAAGAGATTAATACTTGGTGAGGTGAACAGGGTCTGTAGACTTGCGCCACTTCCTCTCCGCACACCTTAGCTTGGTCCGATGGTCATGAAGAGTCTCAGAGAGGGTGTTGGACGTGTAGGCCTAGAGGTGAGAGGGCAGACATTGTCAAGAAAGGATGTTAATGCTGTACAAAGACTGTCTCTGTAGCTTCCTCAATGTTGAAAGATGAGTAAAGGGGGTAGGTATAAAGACACCAGGGATGAAAAACAGGTGGGAGAGAGGAAACAAAGATTGTGACGGAAAGCGACAGGGTTAGGGCTGGGTGGTAAGATTACAGGGAGAGTTACAGTGAACTGAATAAAGAAATGGTCTGAGACATGCAAGGGAGTAATTAGAATCTTATTAGCGGAGCAGCTATGAGTCAGGATAAGTCTAGCTGTTGTCCTCCTCTGTGGGTGGGAGGGGTGTTGGTCTTGTGGAGGTCAAATGATGAGAGAAGAGCTAGAAAGTCAGCTAGTTGTGGTTTATCTAGGTGGACGTTACAGTCACCTAGCATTACCAGTGGAGTGCCATCTTCAGGGATGGAGGACAGCAGCATGTCCAGCTCTTCTAAGAAGTTGACCTGAAGGGTGATAGATGACAACACAATGCATGTTTGATGGATAAGTGATGGTAAATGCATGGTATTCGAATAAGGAAAAGACAGAGGAGTGAATTTCCAGGTGTTGTAAACAAGCAAACCTGTTCCACCTCCTCGCCCGGAAGAATCTCATTGATGTCTAAGAGAAATAATTGAGATATTAAAGTGTGTGATAATGTGTCTGTTCTCTCAGGTCAGATATCAGATGCCTCTCAGCATGTTGTACTTGACATGTGTTTGCTTTTGTTGTATTGTGCACATATAGTTTCTCAGTATTGTGTAAATTGTGGTTCAGATGCTGCAGATTCCAGATTTGCTCACAGGAGAAACCCTGTGAAAAAGCACAGGATACATTACATTTATGCATTTGGCAGACGATTTGATCCAAAGCGACTTACATTGCATTATACATTATACATTTGTTTCTGGATATGTGCAATCCCTTGGTCTATGTCGTTTTCATGTCATGAAAAGAGCTGTGTCACAATACAGTGAATAATCTTTTACTACAATTTACTACAAATGAAACCTTTATCACAGTTAAACACACATGGTTTTGCTGCCATGATTCATTATTGTGAGGGTTGGTTAACAGATGGTTAGTCAGACTCATGATGTGTGTGTTTAATGTGCTGGTCAGTGGGTTTGTTGATACAGTAGATGATGGTCTGGTTTACACTCCACCGTGTGTTTCTCTAGAGGTTTCTTGAGGTGATAGGCTTTACTCTTGAGACGTTCTGTGAGGAACAAACACAATCTTCCTTAATGGACATCCTGAGGAAATACCAGCACTCAACACACAACACATACACACGCGCACACACACGCACACACACACACACACACACACACAACATGCACACACACACACGCGCACGCACACACACACACACACACACACACACACATTATACACAACACACGCACACATTATACACACAACATGCACACACACACATTATACACAACACATGCACACATTATACCAACAACACACACACACACAACATGCACACACACACACACACACACACATTATACACAACACACGCACACATTATACACACAACATGCACACACACACATTATACACAACACATGCACACATTATACCCCCAACACACACACACAACATACACACATTATACACACAACATGCACACACACACATTATACACAACACATGCACACATTATACACACAACATGCACACACACACATTATACACAACACATGCACACATTATACCAACAACACACACACACACAACATGCACACACACACACACACACACACATTATACACAACACACGCACACATTATACACACAACATGCACACACACACATTATACACAACACATGCACACATTATACCCCCAACACACACACACAACATACACACATTATACACACAACATGCACACACACACATTATACACAACACATGCACACATAAATTATACAAATACAAATTGCGTTATTGATGGCTAACTGAACCGGACCGTCATTTAACAGAAAAAATGCTGTACAGCAACCAAACCAGTAACGTTTGCACTTCCATTTTTCAGCGCCGAAAGCGGACCTTTTCACTGACGTAATGACGCAATGACTTGCACTTGCTAGCCTGTTCCATTTACGTGTTCTCCGAATGCTAAAGAGGAGCCTCGCCTAGCCTCTGAAGGAAGTGAATTGGAAGGACAAGCCCTGCCAAGGAAGTATCCTTGACATTGAGAAACGCCTACTGTCTGTGTGCAAACAAACAAAAATAGCGACTATATTCAATCACTTCCTGATTTGACTGTTTCAATAGTTCGTCTGCGCAGATAACCACTGGTGATACGGGATTAAGTAGAGCAAGGATATTAAATCCGTATGCGTATTTGGTGTGCTGTCCGGGGAGCGTTGGCTCCTGTCAAACCCGAAGCTCTCTTCCCCCTGGTCCAGAAGAGAGCTCCGGTACCTGAGCCCACCCCCCAGGAATTGCTCAAAGGTCCGGGGAGAGGAGCAGGGGTGGAGGAGGGATGCTGCAAAAGAGATGAGGCAGGTAGGGTGAATTGTCTATTTATAGAAAGCTCACCTGGGCTGATTGATTATTACGTTGATTGTTAATGCGAGACAGCTGGCTGGTTATATGCTCCGACTTCTCTCAAACCTTTTTAATCAAACATCATTAGTTTCCAGCGCGCGCTTCCAAGAGCCACAGGATGCATGCACGTTCTGAGGTAGAGCTTGGAAGCGCAGCTTTGTGTTTACTCGTGTGGCCTTTGGAGCTCGCGCTGGAAACTAACAGTCAAATCAGAAAGTGTTTGAATATAGTCGGTATTTTTGTTTGTTTTTGTTTATACTGAACCACCGGAGTCGTGTGGACTATTTTACGATGGATTTACGCACTTTCAGAGCCTTGAAGTTTCAGTTTCATTGCCATCTATGGAGAAGTCAGAAAGCGTTCTAAAATACACTAACTTGCGTTTTGGAGAAAAACAGAGGACCTGTATTAAGACTGAATGGGCAGACGAACTCGTGAGAACTTTTCTACTGTCGTGTAAATGAAAGAAAATCTTCTTGATTTATGAGCTGAAGTGTTTAACAGTTCAACAGGAAGCTCTGATGTCAGATCTGTTGTGTTGTGTTGTGTGGTGTAGATGAGACGTCTGTGAAGATCAGTCAGTTTGTTAGTCATGAACATCACATCAACCAGAATTTGAAGGGCTTGAATGAAGAGCTGATGAAATGTTTGTGAGTTATTGGTCTGCTGTAAAGCAGAAACAACACAGACATGATCATCAACACACAACTGCAATATCATCAGATCAATACACCCGCCACATGTGTTTAAATCCACACAACATGATCACATGATGTATCAAAACCTATCGAATCAAAAGAAATAAAAAAGAATTAACTATCCAATCAGATTGCAGAATGTTGTGTTTGTGTATGATTTCACATGACTGGTGGACAGATGATGATAGTTTCCTCATGAAGCATGTGTCTGATAATGGTGATGATGATGTTGGGGAAATCACTCCGGTGGTCTGATGATTACATTGAGAGTCATGTCAGCAGTTGTTAAATATGTTGTTTATCTCTGCAGCTCTTCTGCAAAGCAGACATCGCGCTGCACGAACAAGTATGTCATACTCGGAGAAACCCCCCCACACCCCGACCCTTCACTCTATCTGTGTAGTGTTTCTTCAGACCCCTTCACTTCTCTTCAAATACACACACTTCACTGTATCCATCACTTTAGGGATGCACAATATACAGCTGCGGAAATATTGAGAGACCCTTCCAAATGTTCATTTCATCATCATTTCTAGATGTATTGTGCTCATTCCAGTTCAGTGTCTGTTGTTAGTAGTTCACAGAATGAAACAATAATGATCATTTTACTTCTCAACACACACCTATAAATAGTCAATTCAGCAAAACTGAAAAAGGGTCTTTTAATATGTTTCCATGTTTTATTAAATTAAATTAATATTAATAAATTATTGATTTAGTTCAATTCAGTTACCATGTATTATTAACTTTTTGTAGGTTGATATTGACAAGTTCAAAAGCCGGCTCTGTTTCCCTCTCTCTCGTCCAGTAACATGACCTGTCCTCTCTAAAACTGTACTGTCAAAATCATCTGTAAGAAACAAAAGATAAAAAACTGTTCTGTCATCTTCAACACAAAGAAGAGAAAAGATTTTCCTTTGTGTTCTGAAGAAGAAAGAAACATGAGGTTGAGTAAATTTTTGTTTTTGTTTTTGAGTGAACTATCACAGAATTTTACATTTCAGTGGTTTGATTTATTTCCATCACAGATTTGTGATTAAAACCCAGCAACAGAATAAATGTAAAATATCAGTCATTATATTGTTTATGATTAGTAGTCATTGATCAGTCATTATTTCTCTCAGTTTCTGTCAGTCAAAAGACTGAAAAGTTGATTAGATTATTATTAAAGCACCCTGTTAGCCTTCACACTTTGACCTGCAGGACAGTTGTGTGTTTGTGTACTCATGAGTGTGTGTGTGTGTGTGTGTAGGTGTTAAGAAAGCGCCGGCGCTGGATGATGATGATGAGTTAGTGAGTCTGAGTAAGCGTCTGGTTGAAGATGCCGTGTTACGGGCCGTGCAGCAGTATATGGAGGAAACTCAACAGAACGGCGCGGCGCCGAAACACGAGGGGCCCGCCGACAATCTGAGTACCACAAAATGACCTCGCGACCCTCCACCTGTACCCTGACCCAACCGCATACCTCCACCTGCCAGGGGGCGTCACACGACAGCAGAGAGGCATTGACACTTGATTTGTGGAGTGAAGTGAAGTGTAGAAGATGCTCACATGGATGTGAACACATGCTGATTCTGTGTTGAGCGTTTAGTCTTTCCTTTATCTGAATCGCCCCTTGCTTTACATGAATGACGCCAGACAGAACGATGAACTGTGAGAGAGTCACGCACACACGCAGCTCTGGTGTCTGTCTGGAAGCTTTAATGCCAGTCTCTCTCTCTCTCTCTCACTCACTGTGGAAATGTACTTCCATCACACAGAACATGTGGACGTGTACAGGACAGAAGAGCTCGGGAGTATTGGGAGGCGAGTGTTCGACATTGACGCCGCTTGTGTTTGTGTTTCAGGCCGACTCGACTCACAGAGCGTCCGCATGTGGAAGACAGTTCAGGACATTAAGATGCTGTTAACACAAGCACACATTCAAGATAAGATCATACAGGAGCTGAAGCTGAACACACACACACACACACACACACACACACACACACACACACACACACACACACACACATGAAAGCAGGAGTTAACTCTCAGATATTCTGAATATTGTAGTAAACATGAGTTTGATTTGTATAATGTTTCAGATGAGCACTTCCGCAGTGGCCTTACAGACCGTCATGTGTGTTTTTGTCATCGCTGATGTTTCATTTCAAGATTCAGATTTTCACCAAAACCTTAAAATGACTCTTTTTATGTGTATATTCGGTTAACCCATAATGATGATGATGTCGTCTGGCCATATGAAATGCTTTCGGCCATGTTGGATCAGGAATGATTCAATAAAACATTACGTCTATGATGTCATCAGTGTCGTCCATCTGTCACTTTTTTATGCTAAAAATAAAAGATACTCAGTAAAAATGAGCTTTTTGAATTGCTGTTTATTGTTCAATTTGTTATAGTGATGGTTATTCTTTTCATGTCAATGTGACTCCACACACAAGTCATTTTATTGGGGATATTGTTGTAAGGCCCTATTTTAGTTTGGTTGAATATAATAACCCTGAATCAGTTCTTGAGATCTCAGGACAGGAATGTTGTTTTGGCAACATCACAGTGTGTTTGAAGGTCTTATGAGACGTATGAAGGCAGAAGATGCTCACCCTTGATATGACTTCAGAAGAATCAGAATCAGAATATGACTTCTCAGTGATATGATCAGGTTTAACCGCTGCCACCAGTGTTTCTTTTTTATTATGCGCACAAATGTGGTTGAACTTGAAAATTGGTTTGAAGATGAAAGTGGATAAAAGGTATCGATCATTGTTTTAATGCAACATAAGCATCTCAGTTTGACTCTTTATATATGCTGTGATTGACAGGTGAGGAGGTGTTTTAAAATGTATCTCGAAGTGAAATCCCTTTATTTCTTCTTCATTTCCTGCAGCATTCGTGTTTAAATGTTACAGATTTATTTTGTTCCGTGTTGAACACAGCCGGTGAGTTTCACATTATGACCTGTTGAGTTTGTTCTTTAAATAACACATGAAAAAGTGCACTCCATTACCAACCCATTACACTCGTCTTGTTCATTATGACCGCAAAATCCATCTTTCATTTAACTGCTGCCGTTTACATAAAACATGTCCAGATGATCCATTAAGTGTCATGTGTTGTGGAGCTGTGGAACGGCTGCTTTCATGAGGCGTAAAAGAGTTCAAGCAGAAGATTTCACGTCAAGCATTCGGACCAAAAACACATTGTGGAACAATCAGTAGAGACATAAGAAAACAAGAACAAGAAACAAGAAATGATGACTTTTTTTATGAGATCGCACTGTTTTCAGTTCTTTTAAATGTATTATACATACAGCCACTGAAATAAATGAAAACATCTATTTTCCTAAACTTACTGTGTGTGTTGATAAAATGATCAATTTTGGTTTCATTCTGTGAGCTACTGCTAATATTTCCATATCAATTCCAAATAAACACCTTGTTTTGCACAATGGTAATATGTTATGAATGAACTTAATTTAATTTAAACCTTCTGGAAATCCCAAGTAAAATATTCTGGATAATTCAGTGGTGCCAGATCTGTGCCAAAGAAAAAACATGAGTTTCAAATAATGATCATTTCTTGAGTTGTGTTTAGTCAGTAAACTGTATTTATTGACAGATATTCTTGTTTATCTTTCACACATTTCTGAGATTACATCAGCACTGAAGATACAGACTACAGTGTTTTAGTGAAGACATTAATAATCATACAGGATATATAGTGTGCTATAGTTATATCTGTGTGGTCATAGTCTCTGTTTTACAAACAAAGTCTGCATATGTGTTCACTGCAAATACATGAAATCTATCTTCTGTCTCACATGAACTGGATTTATGACGTGTATGTATCCTAGTGTTGAATAACAGGGTTAAGGCTTTACAGTTTGTACAGTAGAAGAATATTCACATGTGTTTCGTAAATGTACCGAATATTTCAACTTGAATATTCAGTTTTGATAGAAGAACTTACTGTAGTTCTGTACTGTTCAGAAAGAAATCATTGATTCAGTCAGTGTGGAAGAACTTGACTGGTCTGCATAAAACCAAGTCCTGAACCCAGCAGAACACTTTGAGCAAAGAACTTTTTATACAGGAGTCGTCATTTTGGGACAGAATAAAGGGGCTTTTGAAACAGTTTTACAAATGGCATTGTAAGGAATTTTGTTTCCATCTCTGTTGCAGCAGTTTTGGAAGAACCTTTATTCTGTCCCAAAATGACGACTCCTGTACACAAGTCATTGGTGTTTGGTGATGAGTTCTTTGCTCAATGTCTGCATTTAAAGTCACACCACATGTGTTCTGCTGGGTTCAGGACTTGGTTTTATGCAGACCAGTCAAGTTCTTCCACACTGACTGAATCAATGATTTCTTTCTGAATCTTGTCTCATACACAGGGACATTGTCATGATGGGATAGAAAAGGGCTCTTCTCTTCCCAAACTGTTGCTATTAAACTAGAAGCACACAGTTTCATAGAATATCATGATATGCTGCAGCATTAAGATTTATACTAAAGTCATCAAACCTGTTTATTAGATAGAGTGACCCAATACTTTTGCCAATACAGTGTATAATGCATCATTTTTTGTGTTATCAATCTGTATGTTTTCTTTTTAAAAATGTCAGCAGTTTTGTGAGAATCACCCAGATATGTGAAGAACTTTGTGGATGACAGGTGACAGGTTCTCCAGTTCTGTGAACATCTGCAGTGCTTCAGGACAGCATTTACATTCATACTCCTATAAATGCTCCTACACGTATATAAATCCACCTACTACAATAAAAAAACATATTCTCTGGACAAAAATACAGTCTGGGTGTTCACAGAATTCAGTATTCAAATTCATGTGAAAATGAGCCTTACTGGGTGAATGTGACAGATGTAAGAACCATCGAGTAACATCATGAAAAAACTTTAGCAGCAGATTTAATAACAACATGTGCAAAGACTGTAGTTGCTTACAGGGACACAAGAGTGCTGTAAAGACACACAGAACACAGTCAGAGAAGAAAAGAAAAGGGTCGTAAACATGTATTTTATTTCCTCTTCTGCCATGTGTTTCTAAAAAAATGTCAAGTAGTAAAAATAAACATATCACAATAGCCCATCTTTACTTCACATATGAAAATGAACTACTAGAAATAAAAGCAAAAGTATTTTCTTCTAATAAACCCTAAATGCACTTTAAAGTTTGAATGAATATGAATTCACGTGCAGTCCTGTCACTTGTTGCCCTACAGATGAATGATGATATTCACTCGTCTCCATGGAAACTTCATCAGACTCTTAGCATTCATTCAGTGTCTTGTATGATGATGAGGTGATCTTGTGAGAGCTCTTGAGAACATCAGCAGGGCTCCACTTATGTGTTGATCATCTTTATCATCTTCATCATCATCATCTTCATCATCTTCATCACAAGTGATTCTGCGTCTCTGTTGAGCTCGATTTGGACGTGATCGTGTTCTGTCTATTACACGCATACTTGTCAAACAGTAACATGGACATATGAAATATTTCATATTGAATTATTTTAATCTGACTTGTTAAGACCACACGCACATGTTGATCAAAACCATTCAAAAGAATTAATCTGTTGAATGCTGTGATTGACCAGTCAGATGTTTTCTGTAAGACGGATGTTCAACATTAGTTAAGTTCAGTTCACTCGAGGGAGCATATCATTGAAAAACATGATTTCAACCATTTTCTATTGACCTGTATAATTCTATAAAGAACATATAACATCCACAGAAAGCTTAAACAATGAAACACTGATCTCACATGACAGCAGATGTATATGAGAGGCTTGAACAAATATAAGAATGAAGACGCAGACGTTCAACGGCAAACGGCTCAACATATAATAAAACCTACAGACTCATTAAAAGCAGATTATAATGTCATGGAAATGGATTTCTTCATGTGTTTTGTTCTAAAGAACAACCTTGTAAATGTGATGGTATTTTTATTTGTTTATTCAGGCCCTGGTGAATCTGCTCAATGGAGAATACTGTATGTGAAGAGCACAACAACAGATGTGTTTAGTAATCTGATTCTGAATGGTCATGTGATCTAACAGTATATCACGTATATGTGTAGCCTATCAGACATCATGTGATCATGTGAGGTATAAAGCTGTGTGTGAATGATGATGTTCATTGCCCTATGTTTATCATTCATCTCTGCTCCACTGACCTCTGAACAACTCCTCGAGGTCCTGAAAAATTAAAATTCTTGCAAAATCAAAGCAAAAGTCAATATGACACGTGTAAGAGGAGCACAGAGTGTTTTAGAGAAGAAGAAGCTTTTTTAGACGTCTGCAGAGAGAGAGAGTCTGAAATTCAGAAGAGAGCATCTAAATTCTGGTTTCACTTATCAGATAGTTCACCAGACAACTACCACCACAGTGCTTTCAAACACAATACAGCACATCCAGAGAGCGATCCTTTACAACACCTCCAAAACAAACATCAGCTGAAGTCATCCGATCAGATCAGACAGGCCAAACTTAGACTCATTCTAAACACAACTCAAGACCAATACATTTATCACTGGCAAAACAAAATCAACAATGTAAACAAATTAACTTGCTTCAGACAAATAAAAACGGACTATGAATTGGCACCATACTTAATAAATGTTCAAGATTATAAGCAGAGAAAACTTGTGAAAAAAGTATCGTCTAAGTGCTCATAGTCTGTGTATAGAAACAGGTCGACACAGACAGAACTGGACATCCAGAGATCATAGATTGTGTTCACACTGTACTGATGGTGTTGTAGAGGATGAACTTCACTTTCTCACTCAATGTAAGAAATATCAAACTATTAGACAAAAGTATTTTACTCTAATAGGAAATGTTTGTCCTGAATTCCATAGAGTGAGTAATGTAGGAAAACTATCATACTTATTGGGAGAAAAACTTGAATGCATTAACCTGGCGGCACAATACTTGTTGTCTTGTCATAACTTGAGAGATACAAATGTAGCAACTAGATAGTTCTAGTAAAACTGTTAGTTTAGGTCATTGTTCTTTGTATTTTATTTTGTCATTTGTCATTTTTTCAGACGGCTAATGGAAACATGAATGACTCTCAAACAGGTCAAACGCACGCGCACATGGTGTTCAGTGTTGCCATGGATACGCTGGATTAATGGAATAGGGAAGGTGTGTATACAACATCCTTGCATTCGGGGACAGACAGCTCTCTCTCTCTCTCTCTCTCTCTCTCTCTCTCTCTCTCTCTCTCTCTCTCTCTCTCTCTCTCTCTCTCTCTCTCTCTCTCTCTCTCTCTCTCTCTCTCTCCTCTCTCTCTCTATCATCTCTCTCTCTCTCTCTCTCTCTCTCTCTCTCTCTCTCTCTCTCTCTGCTCTCTCTCTCTCTCTCTCTCTCTCTCAATTCAAATGAGCTTTATTGGCATGACTGTGAAATAGCACAATGTTGCCAAAGCAGTGAACAAGTTATACAGGTATATTGATAAAAAAAAAAAAAAAATGATAATAACAATAAACAAAAATTAAATTAATATTACAGTAAGAAAAAAAAACAAAAAAAACAAAAAAAAAACAATTATAATAATAATAATTTAAACACACACAACAAAATAATAATAATAATAATAATAATAACAATAGTAAATGTAAGGTAAATATTTACAGAGAGCAAGGATAAAGAAAAAAGGGGGTTTAGCTTTTGTCCCTCATAATATGGCAGGAGGATACATACTGTGCTGCTAAGAGAAAACACTTTTCTTTCTCTCCTAAAATATAACAGAGTTTGTCTATGTGACTCGCTTGCTGGAATTCAGGTATAATTTGAGCTATTTGGGTAAAATAAGTGTCTCTGATGTTTTTATATTTGCTGCACTCTGTGAGGAAGTGCAGTTCATCTTCTATGAGTTCATCTGTGCAGTGAGAACACAGTCTGAGCTCTCTGGCTCTCCAGCTTTGCTTGTGTCGACCCGTCTCTACACATACACTGTGTTCACTTAAACGATATTTAGTCAGGAGCTTTCTCTGACTATAGTCTTTAACTTTGGTCAAGTAAGGTGCCAATTGATATTCAGTCTTCAGTTTGTAGAATTGCTTCAATTTGTTAATTTGTGCTACTTTGATCTGCCAATCATGGATGTATTCTTCCTGGGTTATTTTTCCAATTTCTTTAACTTTTGCATGTCTTAATTGAATTGTTAAATTGAGTTGATTTTTTTCTACTAAATAGTGCAAGGGGTCATTTTCTGGGTGTTTTTTCCTGTAAAGGAAAGCATTGTGATGGTAGCTATCTGTGGGTGTCTCTGATAGGTGGAACCAGAACTTGGCTGATCTCTTTTGTATTTCACATAGTAAAGGGAATCTACCCAGTTCTGCTCTGTGTGTGTTTGAGCAGCTTGTAAATCTAAATCTGAAGAGATTGCTGATGTAAACACAATGATTATTTTTTTTTTCCTCAATAGAACAGTGATTTTGTTTTAACTCCTTTGTAATAAATGAATCTTAAAAGTCAAAAGTCTCTCTCTTGCTCTCTCTCTCTCTCTCTCTCTCGCTCTCTCTCTCTCGCTCTCTCTCTCTCTCTCTCTCTCTCTCTCTCTCTCTCTCTCTCTCTCTCTCTCTCTCGCTCTCTCTCTCTCATAAATCTCAGTCATGTAGAGAAATGAGTCGTGATACGATCCAGAGCTGTCAGGTGAGTTTATTCTGGAGAGATGAAGAGTCCACACATGCTTTAACTTTAGCAAGAGTGTGCAGACACACACCAGATGGCTTTTATTAACTGACTGAAATGATATATTACAATCCATTCCTGCTGTCACAACATCAACATTTCTTTTTTTTTTTTAAATGTGGGTAAAAGCACAAACTGATGTTAATATACTGTATATATGGATGAAGAAATCCCTTCAGTGTGTGTGATATAAGACCTGATCCTGATCATCCTGTCATGATTTATTATACATGATCCTTTACACATAAATACATGATAATACATTCTAAAGAGTGCTGGCTTGTTTTTGACCCATGCTGGGTTAATATTGCCCAGAACACACTGCTGGGTAAAAAATGACCCAACACTGGGTTATTTCCAAGACAAAAAACAACCCAGCACTGCGTTCAAACCTGGTCTTCTTTTGTGTAGGACTGAATTAACTTTACAACAGGACGATGTTAGCACGTCTCAGAATGGCCTCGTGGTCACACGAACCCCTTTATTCTTTTATTACTGTCATGAAAAACATATGAAAGACATCAGACTCATGTTGCCAGGCAACACCACAGAGACTGAACGACGATGAAGTCAAGAGTCTTTAAAAACATTTGTTTGTGTATACAGTGTGTTTTTATATGAGCCAATCAGCTGAGACGTGAATGTCATGTGATGAATCACTCGTCAATATAATCATAACTCCATTCGTCATGGTTAGTGTCTTATAGTAAAGAAGAGAGTAAGTATGAACATTACATCATCTCACATACTTGATCTTTAAATCGGTTTCGTGTTTTGTGATATTTTCTCATTTCTGTATTATTTCTCAGGGGTCGCATTTTCTGTAAAGCTGTTTTGCAACAATGTAAACTGAATGGGATTGAACTCATGACATGTTCTCAACACAGGAAGTGATGTCAGTATGAGAGGTCTGATCAGTGATCTCTGTGATAAAAGAAACATGAGTTAAACTGTCTTGAGATCATGGGCCTCATTTATAAAATGTTGCGTAGAAACCGTCCTAAATTTGATTTTACGATCATTTCTCAAAGTGCGTAGCCTACGTGATTCACAGAACGAACGTACGCACAGAAAACGTGTGTAGCTTACGCCTCTCGTTCAGATGTGAAATCTATAGGTTACATCGCTAATGATCTTGAAATTTCGCGCAGCTGACCAGTTTCAAATCTCGGCGTTTTAACATCGTCTAATTAATATCATTGACATATAAAACAGCACCTGTCAACGTTCAAATACTTTACGAGCGGCAAGAATGGAACCTGCAGCACTCGGACAAGCAAAAGTGCGTACGTCTGCTCAGACCCTGACGTGGCGCTAAACACTTTTTCATATCCATTTTTTATAAATATGAACGTTGCCGTACGCACAAGCTACGACCAAATCACGCTTTATAAATGAGGCCCCAGTTCTCCATCAGAGAGATCAGCGGTGAGGAACCGTGTTTCGTGAAAGCTTTGAGCTCGATTCAAAACAAGCTGTGATCGAGTCAAACATCACAGGCGTCTGCAGTCCAAACTCCTGCTTCATATCAGTGGTTTTACTGGTGCTCCAGTGCGGATGCTTTGTGTTTGGATCAACATACACGTCCTTCCAGCCTCTGAATTCATTGCAGGTCATGATGATGTGTATGCATGCAGACTGCTACAGCAGCGGGACACAGGAACGTCATTAATGGCATTGACGGATTTCAAAGACAATTTTGCTCAATGTAAACTCCTGAAGAACAAGGGATATATTTTGAAATCTCGCTGAAGCTTTTTACCTCAACATTAATCTCTTCTAGATTTCCTCTGGCATTACGATGTTTCTCCAGCGGTCTCACTGAACCGCTGGTGTGTGGGGTCAGCAGGGTGACCATGGCAACCGTGAGCGTGCACGCTCTCCAGATGCTGCATGATTTACACTAAACACGTTACACCTCCATGTCTTCTGTCTTTTCTCCATATATGCATTTTACTGTCCTGACAGTACAGTTACAATATCACATCTGATTGATTCCAGCCAAAATATGAAATGTTATGTCTCAAGTCATGCTGTGTGAGTTGTGTTGAGTTACTCATTCTGTGTTTTAAACATCAAGATGCATTAACACACTTGAGGGTTATGTAAGCGTGTGGTTTCACATTAACTCACAGAGTCAGAATCTCTCAGCTGCCCACAAACCCTCCACACACTTCAGTCATGCTCACGACGACACAACCGAACAAACTCAACACTGCTCGTGAATCGTGACAGCCATAAACAAACACACAGCTGTGAGGAGAACTACACAACTGAACAAAAATCTTTTCTGGGTCACGTGTTCAATATTGATTCTTCACACGTAAAGTGATCATTCAATCAAATCTAAATGCTGTCTTCTCTAAATGTGAGTTTTTCTTCAGTGAAACACAAACAGAAGATATTTTGTGGAAGATTCTAGAAGGAAATCACATGATTGTGTCTAGAGATTCATGGTCAAGAATGTTGTGCTTGTGTTCAACTGTAAAGAAAGGAAGACCTTCATATCTTTCTCTGTTTGTGTAGTAGATGTTTGACTCATATCACACAGGACTGTGTTTTATGTGCCTGGACTACACTAACCTGTATATACTGTATGACATTGAGAGAGAGAGAGAGAGAGAGAGAGAGAGAGAGAGAGAGAGAGAGAGAGAGAGAGAGAGAGAGAGAGAGAGAGAGAGAGAGAGAGAGAGAGAGAGAGAGAGAGAGAGAGAGAGAGAGAGAGAGAGAGAGAGAGAGAGAGAGAGAGAGAGAGAGAGAGAGAGGGGACACACTCCTGAGCTCCTGCAAAAACTTACTTTAATATTGGATTAATTCAAGATACCTTGAATATTTTTGGATATTTTTACAAGGAGACACACACAACCCTGCAGCTATTAGAATCACTTGATTTTGGATTAAACATTTTGGAACAAAATACCTGAAAAGGACAACATCTGACTAAGGACCCTACACTGCAAACAAGCCAAAAACAACCAAAAGTCCAATCTTATTATCAAGGACTATCAAAAGACTATCTGTTACCAGGGACCAAAGTAAGTACCCTGCAACATTTTATGCCAAAATAATCTCAAACAAACAAAAACCAAAAGAAGAGAAAACTGAACCCCAAACCCCAGCCCGACTAAACCAAATCATAAAAACACAAAAAGAAAAATATCTCACACACTGGACGGAAGCAACAGCTCAGCAAAGCAAACTGGAATGCTATCTGTCATTAAACAGAGAATATAAACTGGCAGAATACCTCAAAACCGTATCAGACCCTAAACAAAGAAAAGTGTTGACCATGTACAGACTCAGTGATCACAAGCTCACTGTAGAGACGGGCAGACACAGACAGACATGGACACCAAGAGAAGAGCGACTGTGTCCACACTGCACACAGAATCAAGTGGAAACAGAGCTGCACTTTTTAACCTCATGTCCAAACTATACACACATCAGAGAAACATTCTTCCCCCAGTTTACAAACTTCCACAAAGACTTTAACCAGTTTCAACAAAAGGACAAGATTTCATACATACTGGGAGAAAACTCAAACAGCTCAAACCTGGCTGAGAGATACGTCAACACACTGACACTGACACAACAACAACCAGCACAACACAACAAAACACTGTACAACACACACAAACCGACACAACACACACACACATACAGACACAACACACACAAACTGACACAACACACACAAACTGACACTGACACAACACACACACACACAAACTGACGCTGACACTGACACACACAAACTGACGCTGACACTGACACACACAAACTGACGCTGACACTGACACACACACACACTGATGCTGACACACACACACTGACGCTGACACTGACACACACACACACACACTGACGCTGACCACACACACACACACACACTGACGCTGACACTGACACACACACGCTGACACTGACACTGACACACACACACACTGACGCTGACACTGACACACACATGTTGACGCTGACACTGACACACACATGCTGACGCTGACACTGACACACACACACTGACGCTGACACTGACACACACAAACTGACGCTGACACTGACACACACACACACTGATGCTGACACACACACACTGACGCTGACACTGACACACACACACACACACACTGACGCTGACACACACACACACACACACTGACGCTGACACTGACACACACACGCTGACACTGACACTGACACACACACACACTGACGCTGACACTGACACACACATGCTGACGCTGACACTGACACACACACACTGACGCTGACACTGACACACACACGCTGACACTGACACTGACACACACACACTGACGCTGACACTGACACACACACACTGACGCTGACACACACATGCTGACGCTGACACTGACACACACACGCTGACACTGACACTGACACACACATGCTGACGCTGACACTGACACACACATGCTGACACTGACACTGACACTGACACACACACACTGACGCTGACACTGACACACACACGCTGACACTGACACTGACACACACACACTGACGCTGACACACACACACTGACGCTGACACTGACACACACACACTGACGCTGACACTGACACACACATGCTGACGCTGACACTGACACACACACGCTGACACTGACACTGACACTGACACACACACACTGACGCTGACACTGACACACACACGCTGACACTGACACTGACACACACACACTGACGCTGACACACACACACTGATGCTGACACTGACACACACATGCTGACGCTGACACTGACACACACACGCTGACGCTGACACTGACACACACACGCTGACGCTGACACTGACACACACACACACGCTGACGCTGACACTGACACACACACACGCTGACGCTGACACTGACACTGACACACACACACTGACGCTGACACTGACACACACACACACTGACGCTGACACACACACGCTGACACTGACACACACACACACACACACACACACGCTGACGCTGACACTGACACACACACACACGCTGACGCTGACACTGACACACACACACGCTGACGCTGACACACACTGACGCTGACACACACACACTGACGCTGACACTGACACACACACGCTGACACTGACACACACACACACGCTGACGCTGACACTGACACACACACACACACGCTGACACTGACACACACACACGCTAACGCTGACACACACTGACGCTGACACACACACGCTGACGCTGACGCTGACACACACTGACGCTGACACACACACGCTGACGCTGACGCTGACACACACTGACGCTGACACACACACGCTGACGCTGACACACACTGACGCTGACGCTGACGCTGACACTGACACACACACACTGACACTGACACACCACACCACACACACACACACACACTGACACAACACAAAACACACACACACACACACACAAACTGACACTATATGTCAGGATCCTGTCACTCTCACTGAGAACTTTAATCAATACTTTGCTCTTTTTCTACTTGTATTGATATGTATATATAGATACTTATATACTTTTATTTTATTTCTATCTTAACCTGGATTTGTAAAGAATGTTTATATTTAATTTTCCTGTGCTTTGGCAATGTAAGATTTATTTTATCATGCCAATAAAGCTTCTTTGAATCTCAAATCCATTGACTCCAATGAAACCGGTTTTTCACAGCAATAGTGGTTCATGGAGCTTCTCAATAGTTCCCAGAAGTTACTAGTAACACACGGAGCTGCAGCAAAGCAGACCGACTGTGACAAAACTTTTCATCAATTTAAAGACGCAAGTCATTTAATAAATAAATGAAAGACAAAGCATTTAAAGAAAAAACACAACTTCCTGGAACTATCTGAAAGCTCCATGAACCACGTGACACGCAAACATTTCTGTCAACATTTCTTCCAAATCGATATAAATGTCTTTGGAAGAATGGTTGTAACCAAACGGTCTATTGACTACTATAGTAGGAAAAATAACTTTATTATTTCTTTGTTCCGTTGAACACAAAATGAGATATTTTGAAGAATGTAGGAAAGGAAAACAGTTCTGGTGTCACAAACAACGGAGACATCCAAAAGCAGATGAAGTTTTAAGCGCTTTATTAAAGTCAACTGAACAAAATGAAGTTATAACTGATAAGGGTAGCCAACGTGATGAGGGAGCGGGACGATCTCGAAGTCAAGCAGGCGAAGGTCAGGCGATGAACAAACCAGGTCCGGGGGGAGAGAACGAACTCGAAAACAGGACAGACAGGGGTCAGGCGATGAGCAAACGGTACCATAAGGGAGAGACGAAGGGCGGAGTAAAACAGGCAAAAGTCGAACCACAAGGAGAAATCCACAGAACCCTCGGCGGCGATGACTTGCAGGGCAAACGACAAACTCTGAACAGAAACAAAGGGTTAATCCACACCGCAAATAAACAAGAAGGCTAAACGAGAGGACTTAGACTGGCAAGAGTGAAAAACAACGAAAGCAAAACACACTAGCAATGAAGGGGAGAAACAGAGGGGAATATAACAAAGAGGAGATGATGAAGAGAGGGGAAACAGGTGCGCACACCAGCGTGATGAGAGAGTGAGAACAGCTGTGCGAAAGCGCACATGGCTGTGACAATGAAACCACGATAAACAAGAGAGAGAGGATCAAACCCGAGTCCTGACATCTGGAGCATTTTTGACTATCATTGTCTTTTTTCCTACTATGATAGTCGATGGGGCAAAGAACTGTTTGATAACAAGCATTCGTCCAAATATCTTTGTGTGTGTTTAACCAAACAAAGACATTTATACAGATTTGGATCAACTAGAGAGAGTAATTCATGACAGAATTTTCATTTTAGGGTGAACTGTCCCTTTAATGTGTTTTTCAGTGTGCTATTTTTGTTTTACATTCAATTCTTTTATTTGTGCTGTATGTCAATGTATCTGTTGTGAAATGATCTCAAGCACTATATAAATAAAAGTCCTTGAATAAGATTCTTTTCAGGATCTTTTGTGTTTATACGCTGTGTGTTATCTAGATTTAGTTTTAGTTCACCTAAAATCTATTTTTGTTCTGCTGAGATTTGGTGATATCCCACCTGAAACAATCTCATGTGACACAAATGAAGTTGAACACTTCAGTTTATTCAGGAGGAAGAAGTTGAGCTTCACAGACAGCATAACTGGATGATTATTTTTTTAAAGTAAAACACAGCTCATAAATAGACAAAGACCAGAAACACGCTTTCATATGATTTAAAAAGTGTTTATCAAAGTTCACACAAAAGTTGTAAAGAAAAAGAAAACAATCTAGCGGTTCGTCAGTCAGTGTGTGATGCTCTGCTGGAGGATCAGGCTCTTTTATTCAGCCAATGAAAAGCTTTGTTGATGTGAATGTGAATCTTCTGTGGACACAAACCCGATTCCAAGCACAAAATACAAACAAAGCATCAAAAAGGGCATTACAACAGAACTCCAAAAAGCTCAAGCTATTATTCTGCAGTCTGAAGATCGGCTCGTGTCTGTTCTGTGCATCTTCACCTCACTGAGCCCCTGAGAGAGGAATACTGGACGCTCCAGCTCCGCCCTGAGACGCCGGGGACGAGACGCTCGCTGGCTGAGGGACGATGGTCGCCGTGGAAACGGCTGCTGCCTGCTCCATCTTACTGATGTGAGTGATGAAGCGGAGACGGAGTCTCATCGCCGGCCTCAGAGAACAGATGATCCGCTCCACCTACAGACAAAGAGAATCTTTGAGCTCACAGAGGTTTCATCTGTGCACCTGCACCATTTAATAAAGTCGTGTTTACTGGACCGACACAGCAAAGACATCACTGCATCCGATCACGTTTATCAGGTCAATGACATCAAACATACCTGTGTGTCACACTTAAAGAGACAGTTCACTCAAAAACTAAAATTCTGTCATTTATTATAGGGTGAGTAAATCCACAAGAACCATCCTTCAAGAGATCTCGATGTTCCTCGACGGTCACAAGCTGCTCATGGTCATGAAGAGTGTATATGTTACCTGGTCTTTGACGCTGTCTCCAGTAAACATGTATTTGATGTGGTAAAGAAAGTCACAGATAGGATCCATAAAGGACAGATGTTTAGTGTGCTGATCCACAGCCTGAAGCATCTCGTAAAACGCCACACCAATCTGAGACAGAAACACATTCATCACAGATATTTCTTCATTCATTAGCATCATATTAATACACGCACGCACACAAAGACATAAAACAATAATAAACTGAGAAACAGAACTATTCACACAACAAGGATAGCTAGATGTGTTTACTTCACATCTGACAAACAAAAAAAACCTTCAGATTTAAGCATGTGGAAGCAGCTGTATATGGTAAGAAATGATGGTGAATCATTTCATGTTCATGTTTCTGATTGTTTCTTCAGATGAAGACTCAAGTTTAATGAAATCTGACAATACGCAACAGCTCATTCAATAATCAACACAGAAGAGAATTTAAAACACAAAGAGGATCTGACTCGACCCTTGTCCATCAGATCTGAACTCAATGACAGGAGTGAAGAGGCTTGAGGATTGTCAGGGTGACAATTCAATCTGATCATCCCAGAGTAAACCAGGAGCAAAGATGGACTGCTTGCTATTTTGATTACTAGTACGAACTTTTTGGTTTGTTTTGCCTTTCTTCCTGTAAAGCTGCTTTGAAACAATGCAACACTGTAAAAAGCATTATATAAATAAATAAAGTGAATTGAACTGAACTGAGAATGAAAGTGCAGCACAAAGAGAGAGACTGACTGCATTAAACAGGCTGATGGGAATACACACATAAACAGACACATGTGCACGTACAAAGGCTCTAAATGGCAGTGAATTCCTCAGGACTGCAGAAGTGTTTTGATGAGATGAAATAAATGTGTGTGTGTGTGTGTGTGTGTGTGTACCTCCAGCATGCATCTGGTTCTCTCCTGTTGGAAGCGCTGTAGAAACGGCCCCACCAGATGATACACATACAACAGCTGGAACTCTGTGTTCACGATGGGCTTCAGGACCTCCGACAGGAACCTATCACACACAAACACACACGTGACATTCACTGTTACACACAAACTGTATTATTCACTGTACATTAGCATTCTTGATAAGAAGTTGACTAGTCTAACTGATGACTGTTCACACATTACAGTTATCTGTGTGTGTGTGTGCGTGCGTGCGTGATCCCAGACATCATCACTGTCATCAGAGGCCACCAGACAGACGCATCAAAACAAACAGAGCATCATCTGACCCCACATGACTGAGTTAAGAGTCTGTGTCTCTATATGCTAGTGTACTGCTAATAAGATCTGAGCAGATAAATGCCTTTCAAACATTGATGACATCATTCTGCACACAAGAGAAAATGCTAATTTTTGTCCTATGCAATATTGTTGCCTATAGTGAAATGTTATGTTAATATATATGTTGCTCACGGTCTAAAAGCAGCCACTGGTGACTAGCAAATCGTTAGCTAATGGCTAGTAAATAACTCTCGTTGATCACATTTACATTTACATTTATTCATTTGGCAGACGCTTTTATCCAAAGCGACTTACAATTGAGGAAAACAGCAAGCGATTCGTCTAAGTAAGCAATATTCACGAGAGGTGCTAGTAATACAAGGTTTCAAATACAACGTCAAGATAGTATAAGCAAGTATATAGAGAACATTAGAAAAGGAAAAATAGGGGTAAAAGTTTTTTTTTTTTTTTTTTTTTTTTTTTTTTTTTTTTTTTTTTTTTTTTTATGAGACAGTTAAGTGCTCATGGAAGAGGTGGGTCTTCAGCTGTTTTTTGAATTGTGAAATTGATCCAGAGTGAAAGAGCAGTTTACTGTTCATCCAGTTTCTTCCAGTTAGTCAGTAGAGGTTGAGATGAAAGAACACCATGTGTCCATCATGAAAATGAATCAATTCAATTCAGTTTGATTTCTATAACGCAGATCTGATGTTTAGTCACGAAACAAATCAAGTTCTACATGACACTCATGGTCAGCTGAGAGACACCATCACAGTCACCTGCACAAACACTGAAGCACTTCTGTGTCAGTAAGAGAATAAACTGAAGCACATTCACTGATTTACATCCATTAGGACAATGACTCACTTTCTACTGCCTACATGTACAGTTACCTTCATAGACAGCATGCAAACTGAGACCAAACTTCACTTATCACTGACTCTTCTGACTAGCTGAACACATTTGACATTAGCATCACGTTCACGATGCTTTCACATTCTGTCTGAGTGATGTCATGACTACAAAACACTCAACATGTGCCGAATCCACACAGATCAAATGTGTCAATTTAAAGAACACAACCTGTGTAAGCTAAGAACACATGGAAGATGGTTTTAGGCTGCTGCTGAGATATTCAGATTCATTCTTTGCACTGAGGTACAATGGTTTAAATTTTTATTAGTAAATATGTTGTACTGATGAAACCACAGAAACATCTTGACAGTAAACACATAATCCGGCAACACAATCATAATAAAGTTAATTCTGTTCTCTACTTTGCACAAAGAATCATTTTAATGTAGATATAATTGGTGAAGCTGCTCATTACCGTAACACATCTGTGATATGTTTCTTAAAATAACTGTATGTTCTAAAAGATGACCTCAAATGACAGAAACATTTATGTATAATAAAAATGAAGAAAGAGTCCATGACTGATGTCCTCATCCTCCGTAACATTTTAAGGGACACGCACGCACGCACACGCACAAAGATCTTTACATTACGATCATGACAATTATCTATTATCATTCACCATTATTATTACCGACATATTTAAAAAACATGGACATTTATAATTATACAATTACATAAAAATATCCTTCATTAACATGTAATTATGTATAATTAATACAAACTTGCTTAGGCAGCATGGCCTCTATTTTAGCAAAACATACTAAGGCGTTGACATGTTTAGACTGTTATGGTAATAAGGTAATTTTGAAGGAATTGTTCAAAAACATGTTAAAGTTTTCAAATTAATGATTATAAAGACCACGTTTTAAAATAAATAAAAAAGGTAACTGATGGAAATCGTTGATGTAAAAAATCTAAAATTATGTTTGACATTTTGGAGGCCAAGATGAGCCAGTCCTGATCCACACTGCAGTATATTCTGAACAAAAAATGTCTACAGCTGAGTTTATCTAAAAATAAATGTGACCCTGGACAACAAAACCTTGTTTAAAAAAAGTCTTGAGAGTCAATTTCTCAAAATTGAGATTTTTTTACATCATCTGAAAGCTTTCTATTGATATTATTGTTTGTTAGGACAATATTTGGTCGAGATGTAACAATTTAAAACTGGAATCTGAGGGTGCAAAAAAAATCTAAATATTAAGAAAATCTTCTTTAAAGTTGTTCATCAGAGGCGCTGTAGCAGGCCGCATCTAAGAAGAAATAGGTTTGTTTTAACTCTCTCTATTGTCTTACCGCTGTAATGACGTTGTGGAGAATAGATGAACCTGAAAGCTGAAATTCTAAACTTTACATAGATACCAAACTTGAGTGAGTAATTCACAAAGAGCGACAGCATATATTTACGGTAGGAAATGTACAAAATATCTTCATGGAACTTGATCTTTACTTCATATCCTAATGATTTTTGGCATTAAAGAAAAATGGATCATTTTGACCCATACAATGTATTTTTGGCAAATGTTCTGGTGCTACTTAAGTCACATTTATCACCTATAAACTAAACCTGCAGCATGTTGTACAGAAACACAATGTGTGCTTGGGGCGGCAGGTTCTTACTTTGGTATGAGTGAGAGTTGTCCGATGCTGGAGTGATGCCAGACGGCGTGTGCCAGCGCCAGCACGTAACTGCAGTGCATCTCTGAATACGACTGATGACACGCTGTGAAATCCAAGAGTTGAAAGGGATAACCCACCCACTCTGACTCTGAACCCAGAACCGGACTGCTGATCACACTCACGATACGGTCATGAAGGACGATCCAATACGGCTCCTGAGACAGAGAGAGAGAAAACATGACATTAATTCAAGAAACTCTGGGTTTGCAGTAAAACATCACAAGAGCACATTTCACAATCAAGTGCGTAATCATTGCTGTGAATACACTTTAAACTCAGAAAGGTTTAGTGTAGATTGCGCTTTCTCAGATCCATAAAAATCAAGAGTCAACAGGAAAGATGCGTACAGGCAGAGCGGTGATGACCAGTCCAATAGCGTTCATCCACGCGGTGATGTTTTCACGAGGAACCAGCGGCTGACTGCAACAACAACACAACACATCACATCAACACACACACACACACACACACACACACATAATGATCAGATCTTAACATGAGTCCTGTGAGGTGTGTGAAGGTGTCAGACCTCTTCAACACTACATTGAGCAGAGCGTTTCCAACATCTTTCCCCGGCACAGCCAGAGCCATGAGCTCCACACAGGTGACGTGTAGAGCGTGAGCTGCCGGGTTCGGGAACTCGTTGAAGCGCCAGTCACAGTTAGGAAACGGCCCTGGAGATTTTCCTGCCATGGGTGGCAACAGTTAAAGAAACACATCCGCTTCAATCACGAACCTGTGTTGATGTATGTACGTCTACGTTTTAATCAGCTCATCTCAGTAAAGGATATTATCCACGAGTCGTCCGATGAGTTTGCAGTAGTAAGTGTCGTCTGGAATCCAGACGTTGTCATCTCTGGGGTTCATTCCACACTTCAGATACGTCTCGCTGAGACACCAGCCGGGTGTGCGGTTATCCTTCAGTGAACTCATGATGGCATGAACCAGTTTTCTCTTCAGGTTTGTGCGATCTCGCAGATGTCTCTCGTAATAATGAAGTGTGTTGTACAGGTACGTCACTGGTCGATCTGCATGAGAACAAAGAGTCTCAGAAATAAAGTCAAAGTCCAAATCTTTAATAACTAACGATTTCCTCTCTCACCGTGAAACTTGTAGAGTCCTCCCAGGTGATCCAGCAGCGTCTCCAGAGATTTGGACACAGGCAGCAGCTCGAGGAAGCGATGGATGACGATGTCAAACACAGGCAGGAAGCGCAGACACACGTTACCGAAGTAGATGGGCAGATACTGTGACTGCAGCTGGATGGGGGGGTTCACCTGCTCTGCCAAACCTTCAAAATACAGCTTCTCTGGATACTTCTGTAGAGAGAGAGAGAGATTCAGAATCAGCTTCATGTGTCTACACACATGTTGTTTTTTTATTTAGGATGAGGGAAATGTGTTATGGATGTGACAAAAACTGAGAGACAACACTGTAGATGTTCTCTGTATAACAATGCAATACCCAACAAACTCATAAAGAGATGGCTCTTCATAAAACACGAAATCTTTCTTTGATTTCTTTGACATGTTGTGTGACGTAGGAACAATATTATAGATGTTACAGTTCTGTTAAAGTACAGTCTTGCCTGACTATAGAACAAAAAAATGCTTAAAAAATAAATACTGACATCTGAGATTTAATGAGTAAGGCTGCACAATTTATCATCTTTACAGTAAATCACAGTACAGCAAACAGTGTACATGTACATTGGCGGGTTAATAAATGATGAGAGAATTTTGGGGTGAACTATAGTTTAATGTGAAGAGGTTAAATGTCTGATATGGAGGTTAAACACACAAAATGTCACACACAGTCTCTGATTCCCTGTTGTTTTTATTCTAACTGAAACAACTCCAAAGACCAAAATCATATTAACATAAAGAGCCTGACGAGAGGGAGACTGAGAGAATGAATGAAGAGATAACAGAGAAACACACCAGTTAAATCAACACAGAAGATATGAAATGAGAAGTTACAGAGGTTTTGTGTAAGGTCAGTGTGAGCACAAAAATAGAGAGACATTGAAAATCTGTCAACTAAACACAATGTTCTGCTTTTTCATCAGCACATCCGCTTGTGTTTGTCCATATAATCTTGTGTGTTCTTATATAATTATTCAAATTAAAGCTTTAAATTAAAAGACGTCATGTAACATTTCAACACAAAACAAACCACAAATGTAATGTAATTATTATTATCTCTGCATGACCGGAAAGAGCTATTAAAAATTCAACGTGTTTGTGTATTGAGAATGAACCGGACAATAGCGATAGAGTTTAACTGTGTGTTGTGTTACCTTGTGATATGTCATGTGTTTGGTGTGCCAGTCACTCTGTAGCCAGTGTTCTGGAGCATTTTCCTTCACAAAATCACTGACGCGGTTGCGGAAGTCGTTTGGTTTGAGGAGGAGGAGTTGAATGATGAAGTAACACACCTGAGCTTCATTACCTTCATGACTTCTCATAGCCTGCGTGAAAACACACAAACATGTGTGAAGAAGACACAAGAATCCTCTGACACCTGAGTGATGCTGAGATCATTAAACACTCAGAGCAGGACTCTCACTCATATTCATCTCTCTACACCACAGCAGGACTTCTGTCAGCTCCTGACACACAACTAATGTTTCATGTGTAATTCTTCATCATGCTCCACTTACAGCCCAATAAATCTATAACTCAAATCTAACAGCTGAGACACTGGAAACATCAACACTTTTCTTATCACAGTTCAGCACT